>CM070023.1:7547673-8027673 GCA_036247105.1 Cirrhinus mrigala | reverse complement strand
TCAAAAATACAGAAAAAAGATTGTAAATATTTTTACATTTTAAAATAGCTGTTGTCTTTGTTAAATAGCAACCCAAAACTGCATTTCCTTGATAAAAATACAGTAAATGTGCTGTTTTCTTCTTTAAATAGAAACCAAAGCTGCATTTCTTTGATCAAAATGCTTTAAAAATGATAAAATATTTTTACAATTTTAAAATAGCTGTTTTCTATGTGAATATATGTTAAAAGGAAATTTATTCCTGCGATCAAAGCTGAATTTTCAGCATCATTACTGATTTGCTGCTCAAGAAACACTTGCTTATATTACTTATATTGAATGGTTTTAATTTCCGTTCCATATTTAGTTATCTATAATAATAATCTTGATTCATCTTCCCCATCCAATTAATCCCAATGTATAAAATCAAGTTTTGCCATTTCATGCAGACTTTAAACGAAACTCCATCGATTCTCCTGAGTTCTGATAGAATGAGTTCTGAGCAAAAACTCGCAAGATTGATCACAGATCTTTTTGTTTATTTCCCATCTGTCATTCAGTGAATGCCAAGAGCGGCCGGTCCATCATGAAGCTGTGAGTATTAGTATGCAGTATGCAGTATGTGGCTCAGGGGGGGCAAGAATAAAATGCTATTTTGTATATCTATGAAAGCGGCCTCCTCGCCTCTGGCTGGGGACAGTGAGATTACTTACAAACCGGCACATTTTTATGAGCATTTCGAGCCCCGAAGGATCCAGAACCACCAACAAAAAGGTGCTGCCGTGACCCCCATTTTCAACGGTCGTTTGAGGTTCGCCGGAGATAAAGAAGTAATCAATGAGATATATTTTCTTTTTAATTATAGGGCTCAGCCACGTTCTCGGATTCATCTCGGTTGTTCCGAACCAGCAGTCCTGAACTGTCCTCCGACTCGAAAATATATTCCCACGTCTGACTCATCGCGGGCCGTCAGGATCAGACAAAGAGAGCGCGAGACAATGACTTCGCCTCAGAGGAAGCGCGTGGCATTTTATCTGTTTCAACTAAATGAACTTCTGTCAATGAAGTCGAAAAATGAGCGCCGTAACCTGCTCCTTGACACGGCATGTCAAAGCCAGAGATAATTCTAATGAAATGTCTGGGGGAATGTCTTATCCAGTCAATAGCAGAAAACCAGCTGCCGGTGACTCGCGTATGAAAATAGATGTTGCTCGTGATTAATAATACACAACAGCAGAGACGGAGCCCTAGTAGAATAATGAATGAGACGCTCAATATAGCGGCTGTAGCAATGGAAGCCCCGCCCTCAAATTTAACTAGCCAATCACTTCACTGGACAAAGTTCTATAGAACAGAAAGAGTTCTATTGCTCATTTCATATTTTTGGTTCCATTTAGAACCTTTCAAAAGTTTCTGGTTAGCTGCACATCATCTGCATAAATTCAAGTATTAGCCTAAAATATACAATTATTTATTTCCTTTTTAGCCTAAAGAAGCTATCATAATATTATTATACAAATATAATTTAAATTAGGCTGACATGAAAAATTAGATGAAAAACTTATCAACTAACTGAAATAAATATGTACTAAAATTACTAAAACTAAAAAAGAAATAAAAACACAAAAGCACAGTAAATTATTAAAAGAGCTAAATTAAAATATATAGAAGTTTGTAGGGATAGATATGAGTTTGATTAAATTTGATTAAAATTTAATGGCAAAATATTTCTTCCAATATATTTGGATTAACTACTTAACAGCAATAAATTAAAATATTGGCATAAAATATTTAATTTTTTACTTACCTTTTAGAATGCTGTTATTATACTGTACATTATTATATAAATAAAATAAATAAAATATTAGATTAAAATTTTTAACTTAAAAATGGCAACTGAAATAAATAAGAAAAAAAAAAAAAAACAGTTACGATACCTACACTACCGTTCAAAAGTTTGGGGTCAGTAAGACTTGTAATAGTCTTTAAAGTAGTCTCTTATGCTCATCAAGGCTGCATTTATTTGATTAAAAATATAGAAAAAAAACAGTAATATTGCAAAATGTTTTTACAATATAAAATAAGGTTTTTTATTTTAACATACTTTAAAATAGAATTTATTCCTGATGAAAAGCTGAATTTTTATCAGCTGTTACTCCAGTCTTAAGTGTCACATGATCCTTCAGAAATCATTCTGATATGCGGATTTATTATTAGAATGATCAATGTTGGATAATATCAACAGTTGTGCTGCCAAATATTTTTTGGAACCTGTAATTTTTTTTTTCAGGATTCTTTCATGAATAACAAGTTTAAAAAGTACAGTGTTTATTCAAAATATAAATATTTTATAACAATGTAAATTATTTATTATTAACTTTTAATAAACTTTTAATTATTAACTTAATACATCCTTGGTGAATAAAAGTATTAATTTCTTAAAAAAAAAAAAAAAGAGAAACAATAAAAATGTACTGACCCCAAACTTTTGAACGGTAGTGTAAATCATGGTAACCACAAATGAACCATGGTTTCGCTACACTATAGTTTAACCATGGTATTTTAAGTTAAACTGTGGTTATACAAAAAACCATGCTACACCTTTTACTAATGTAAAACCAATTAATTTCCTTAATGGATTTGTATCTCTGTATACTTACTTTCTTTATTTTTTCTGTTTTGTTTTTATATCTGTACTACCTTAATTGTTTGATGTGTTGTACTATTTAATAATGATAATAAAATAAAAAGAAATCAGAAAAAAAAATGATATGCAAACAATGCTCCAAAGTCCTGTTTTGAAACAAATGATTCGCGAATCCACTACGAAGTTTGGATCTAAATCAAAAGATTTGGGATCCGCGCTCCAAAGAACCGATCCGAATAACGATTCGCGAACCATCATTTAAGATAAGGACCCGGAGCATGAATCGCGAATCATTCAATTTGCAAAATGATTCGCGAACCCACTCCGAAATTCGGATCTAGAAAAAATTATTCGGGATCTGCGCTTCGAATAGCCGATCTGAATAACGATTCACGATGCATCATTTCAGATCAGGACCCGGAGCACGAGTCTAAATCAAATGATTTGGGATCCGCACTCCTAAGAACCGATCTGAATAACGATTCGCGAACCATCGTTTTAGAACAGGACCCGACCCGGAGCACGAATCGCGAATTTTTCAATTTCGCAAAATGATTCGCAAACCCGCTCTGAAGTCCTCATCTAAATCAAATGATTCGCGATACGCAATTTGAAGTCTTGATCTGAATCAAATGATTCGCGATAAGGGATCCGATTAAAAGAGCTTTGAAACAGTGAATCATTTTGCAACGCAACTGATTCAGAGTTTCCAAAACCTCCGTTTCACCCATCACTATCGTGCTTTTTACAAGCAATGTTGAAAATGAATGGCTCTTTTGATCTGTTTTTTGCTAGTGAACCGCTTGAACCGAAAGATCGAAGTCACGAGTTTGAATCAATCGGAGCGCTTCTATCGTAAATGACTCACTCAAGTGATTCAGTTTGCTTGTTCCTGTTTTCGCGTCTTCAGCCATGTTTACACGACAATGTCAGCACTACTACTGGTTTAGCTCGCTAGTTTTATGATGTTTACAAATAAAATATCCCTATTTCCATTCCAAAGATAGCATCCAGCACAAACATATTCAGGTGAGGTAACCGGTTTACTGCTAACTAGTGAAACACTTCATTAATGACGAGCTGCAGCTCAAAATACATGTTAGATGGAAACATTGTGCATTATGATCAAGTTTGCAGCTTTATTCACTGTATTTTAAATACACAGTTCAGTTGGTGACAGTTTAATAAGAAATCTGTTGAAAGCATCCAGTCATCTCATACCATTTAAGTGAATGTTCGATTTATCAGTATATATTGTAATAAATATTTGAGGAATTGTTGTATTAGTCTATATAGAGTGATAGTCAATGTAAAAAGAGCAAATGGGAGAAGCAGATGAACACAAAACAGGCTCAAAACAAAGTAAAGAGGGTAAACCTTACCAGCTACAGCTTTGTCAACACTATCTGACAGGACTAAAAGTGACTTTAAAGCATTGTTGAGGGCTTACCTGCATTGGGAAACAGGGGTCGGCGTTGATGCAGGTGTGCAGACAGTCCTGGCCCAATGAGAAGGCTCTTTGGCTGGAGCTCTGAGGAGTGAAGGAGATGTCGTGATCGATGTACTGGCCCCAGTCCACCAGCATCTGGGAATAAGCACTGTCCTCCAGGACGGTCATGCTGGAGCTGTGCATGATTTTATTACTCACCTCTCGAACCTCAAAACATAGAAAGCAAAAGAGAGTGACTTCTGCTGCCATCACTCTTTCTCCAATAATATGTCTTAGTAAGATGAGATTAAAATGATCCAAACATATAATGCGATGCAATCCAATGATGATTGAGAGATGAACAAATAAACGTTCCTCAAAAGATGTGAGATGTTTTGGAGGCTTGGGAAGATCATTCCTCCAATGAGGAACAGTGAAAGTAAAGCTTCTGGAAAGAAACGTTCCTCAAAAAATCCTGATGATCAGATTTGAGATTCAAGAAAAGCCAAGCAGCTTTAGTCCGGTAAGTGTTCATCTGCAAGTATTACTAAAGTAAAATAACTACTACTTTAGTAAAATCCCTTTGCACATAAACTCTTGTCTTATTATTTTAATAATTTGATGCAGGTGTGCGTAAGCAAATAAAACATGAGGATTTGCTGTGGTGAGTAAAATGAATGCATGTTGTTTTGTGTTTGTGGGCAGTCAGGGAAATCTCATTATACCCCTCCGCCTGTGTTTGTTTACCTGTTAAAATGTCATTAAAACCAGTAGCAATTAAACCGCTATGCGTCGAAATGAGATGGAAGTGTTTTTGCACTCTTGCACAATGTGAGATGTGACAATACAAACATTTGTCACAGCGTTTCTTGCACTGAAGTGCTACAGCTTTTGCCTCATTAAAAAAATAGTTTCAGTGAGACGCGATGGCAGCGGCGTTCGTGTTTCTCTGCGTTTGGAAAGAAGGGGTCGTGCATATTTAAAACAGAGCGCAAAGCGTTGCATTTTTAATGTGATAATAGAGCACGGAAAGGCCAATGTGTCACAGGTGGATGTGAGATCAAGCTCTTGTGAGGTATTTTATAAGCAACGTTTTTTTCAAGCTTATTTGGCAGATGTTTTCCTTTCATATAGAAAAAATTCAATGCAAACAAGCATGCCATGATTTATGCACTACTGTACGACAACAGTCTAATGCTCACTTAAAATCAGTCCATTCAGACCATTTTATGGAGGTGCATTTAAGACTTTTTAAGACCAAGTAATTTAAGCAATAAGTTGCATGGAGGACAATGCATCATTATGGTCTTTAAATGTGGTGTATATAATTTCCAACAGATCTCTATTACTTTTTAATTCATTTTACTAAAAATGGCTTGAATAGCTTTGCTCCCAATGACTTTTTGTTTCGCTTTCCAGTGCAAATGTCTAAAGATTCATAAATCAAGATATATTTACTTAACATACAGTATGAAGTCTTGTTTACGAGGGTATTGATCAAAACTTTGTGAGTTTATGATTAAAAGAAGAATAAATATCTGCCAGCAGGCTCACAAAAATCTACGCAATTCAAAAGAAAAACAAGTTTATTTTTCATGCCACACTGACAGGTATTTGTTCTTGCTTTAAGCATAAACTTACTTCATTTAGTTTACTTTCTTGGAAAACAAGACTTATGTTCACTGCACCTCAAGTGAATATATCTTGATTTAAGGATGTTTATTTGTATTGGAAAATGAGACAAAAATACTATTCACTATTCAGGAAGATATTAATTTTTTCCGTGCATGCAACATTTAATTTAAGACTTTCTGCTCTGCCATTTTAGACCTTAATTTGTCAAAATAAGATTTTTTTTTTAAGACTTTTTATAAAACCAAAATGAAGAAAATTTCGTGGATTACTTCCGTTTTTTAAAGGTAATGCGCCCCTGATCTACCTAAATGCATATTTGTTCGCACAAATCGTTCGTGATCCAGCTTCACCTACAGAAGTGAGTATAAAAGGTTTTTATGAATCTTTGCAAATTGCCTTTCCTAATAATGTACTAGTTAGCAAATTTCGCCGTTAAATCCGGCTAAAGTTTACAGCCTTAGAGATCGACTCATCATTCCACGGAAGAGAGGGGTGGAGTAAGCAGAGCTCATTAGCATTTAAAGAGACATGCACCTAAACGGTCTGGCCGATTATTGCTGCTGATATTAAGCATTTTATGATTAGCGGTATTGGGCATTTTCAAAACCAATTTGCTGATAAAATAATGTAAAAACATTTAAAGAAAGTTTTGTCAGAGCCTTTGTTATTTTTAATTTTGACAATAATTTTCATTTTTACACCAGAGATATAAATCGGTTCAAAATATCGGTTATCGGTCTACTTGATCTGTAATAATCGGTATATAATCACATATCGGTCGACCCCTAATTCTGACGGGGTGAGTAAATTATTTGTAAGCTGTTGTTTTGGAAGTGGACTTCTCCTTTAACACTTTCTGCTCTGATTTAAAGGAGAAGTCCACTTCCAAAACAAAGATTCACATATAATGTACTCACCCCCTTGTCATCCAAGATGTTCATGTCTTTCTTCAGTCATAAAGAAATTATGTTTTTTGAGTAAAACATTTCAGCATTTTTCTCCATATAATGGACTGATATGGTGCCCTGAGTTTGAACTTCCAAAATGCAGTTTAAATGCAGCTTCAAACGATCCCAAATGCGGTTGTAAATGATCCCAGCCGAGAAAGAAGGGTCTTATCTAGCGAAACGATCGGTTATTTTCATAAAAATAATACAAATTATATACTCTTTAATGCCAAACACTCGTCTTGTCTTACTCTGCCTGGACTGTGTTTGTTCCGGTTCATGACAGTTAGGGTATGTCGAAAAACTCTCATCTCATGTTCTCCCTAAACTTCAAAATCGTCCTATATCCCTGTTTTACCTTTTTTGTTAAGAGTGTTTGATCTTCTTTGCATGTTCACTTTGCAAAGACTGGGTTGGTGCTTCTGCAGCGATGTAGGATGATTTTGAAATGATTTTTGAAGTTGAGGGAGAAAATATGATTGGAGTTTTTCGACATACCCTAACTGTCTTGAGCCAGAATACACAGAGTTCAGGGAGAGAAAGGCAAGACGAGCGTTTGAGATTTAAAAGTATTTAAATTTTATTTTTTAAAATGAAAATAACCAATCGTTACACTAGATAAGACCCTTCTTCCTCAGCTGGGATTGTTTACAACCGCATTTGGGATCGTTTGAAGCCGCAATTAAACTGCATTTTGGAAGCTCATAATCGGGGCGCCATACCAGTCCATTATATGGAGAAAAATGCTGAAATGTTTTCCTCAAAAAACATAATTTTTTTACGACTGATGAAAGAAAGACATGAACATACTGGATGACAAGGGGGTGAGTACATTATATGTGAACCTTTGTTTTGGAAGTGGACTTCCCCTTTAAGGCATTTTTAGGTTTTAATTTGTGGAATTAATCACCATCACGATTATGACATGAGCTCATTATCATATGAGCGCACTAATTTGCATATCATTTCATTCCAGTTGCACTGAGTGACTCCTCCCCACAGTCAATCATTTTGTTTTGCACATCACATTCAGTCCTGTCTTTAATGAATTGTGAGGATATTCTCGTGCAGCTCACCAGAGGAAGCTGGAAGCCGCTGTATTGGCGTCCGGCGTTCCAGCCTTTGGGTTGGTTTTCTCCATCCTCGTACTCCGCCGGAAGCCATCTGGCCAAGCCGGTGTTGGCTGCTCCCCAAAGCGGGTTCTTCCTAAAAAACACAGTATGAATGCATATGATCAAAAATGTCTTATGACATTGCATTTTTAAAGAATATAAGAGAACAACTACTGTAAAGTGTTTACAAAGAGCTCAATTAATATTCTTAAATTATTTGCAACACTGCATGGCCTCAAAAATGACAGAACCTGACTAATAATGGCATTGCATACTGTACATTTCATTTTCAGACTCTAAAATCTCTCACTAACTGAATATAAACAAATATATTCATTATTCAGATGTTTTTGTCAATGCACTTTGGTTTTGAACTATAATAACCAGCACTTTCATTCTAAGCACTTCTTAGTTGCCCTAACATTATAGGCAAATCATAACATGCATGATATGGGCATTTTAGAGGCTTTTCATGATTTTTATGCACTTCAATTATTTAGTCACAAATGTAGTACAAATATTCCATTTGGTCTCTCATAAAAACTGCATGCATAACTAGACTTTTACACTTTCTGGAGAAAATATGAGTGATTTTTGCCTGTGCAAAACAACACCACAGTCAAGTCATTTAATTATACAGTGCTTTATACAATACAGATTGCTTCAAAGCAGCTTCACATTTATAAAACAAGACACTAACTGTGTTAATGTTGTAAAATGAATCAATTATGAAACTAATTTAATTTCAGCTGCAAAGCAGCAGATAAATTAAACCATGAAAATGTTTAAAAACAAAAAAACATAGTGTTCCTAGGATATCCTGACATAAAAACTCATGTCTGCGTGATATTTTATTGATGAGAACAAACGCTCTCGTATGAACAGCAGCGATCGTGTTTGTCGAGCCCCAGTAATAATTTGGAGAAATGTTTAAAATAGTATTAGATGCATGTCACAGCAAACTCAACTACTCATAAAAGATAGATTTAATCAGAACTAATGATGTTTTTGCATTAAAATATATAATTTGATGCATCAGAACTGGACGGACATGGTACATTTACTCCCACAAATGTAAAATTAATGCTATAAATCTTGCTAGCCGAGCCCGAGAACCGAGATTCATTTCCCCAAAACCAAATCAATCATATGCATCATAAAGAAAAAGATATCTTGAGTTTATTCCGATTTAAATCTGTTTATATGATTGCAGACGGCTCTATCATCTCAATGCAAATTAATCCAAACAGCAAAGAAAGATTTTCTTACTTCTTGTTTTGCAATACAAATATCTAAACATTCTTAAATCAAGATACATTTACCTGAGATGCAAAATTACTTAAGGTATTGAGTTTTGTTTTCTGAAAAAAAAAAAAAAAAAAAGTGATTTTTACTTAAAACAAGAATAAATATCTGTGGCAAATATATATATATATCTATATATATCTTAAATATATCTTAATTTAAGAATGTTTAGATATTTGTATTGCAAACACTGAAGAAAAATATTTTTGCAGTGTTTTTTGCAGTTTTCTTTTTTGGTATTTTTATGTTATTTTCCAGTATAATTTATTTAATATTATTAAATATTATAAGTAAAATGACATTAAATATTAAGTTTTGTTTTCTTGAAAAAATATCTATAAAAAATTGAGTGAGTGTATGCTTAAAACAAGAAGAAGAAAAAAATTCCCAATGGGGTAAAAAACAATCAACTTAATTAAACTCATTTCATTTTTCAAAAAACAAGACTTAATATCTCATATAATTTTGCTTCTCAAGTTAATATAGATCTTGTTTTAAGATAGTTTAATTATATGTACTGCAAAAGAGGACAAAAATCCTGAGGAAAAATATTTTTGCAGTGTTTTTTGCAGTTTTCTTTTTTGGTATTTTTGTCTTATTTTCCAGTATAATTATTAAATATCATAAGCAAAATGACATTAAATATTAAATCTTGTTTTCTTGAAAAAATATCTATTAAAATGAAGCGAGTTTATGCTTAAAACAAGAAAAAAAAAACCCAATGGGGTTCAAAAAAAATCAACTTAATTCAAAGGGAAAACAATATTTATTTTCAGACCCCACTGATATATATTTTTTTCTTGTTTTACGCATAAACTCATTTCATTTTTCAAAAAACAAGACTTAATATCTCAAGTAATTTTGCTTCTCAAGTCAATATACATCTTAATTTAAGAAAGTTTAGATATTTGTACTGAAAAACAAGCCAAAAAAAAAAATACAGAGGAAAATATTTTTTTATTTTCTATTTTAGTATTTTTGTCTTGTTTTCCAGTACAAATATCTAAAATTTCTTAAATCGCAATACAAGCAAAATGACATAAAATATTATGTCTTATACTTTAAAATATATATAAAAATTAACTGAGTTTATGCTAAAACCCAGAAAAAAATATGCCAATAGGGTCAAAAAATAAACTTAATTCAAAGGACAAACAAGTTTATTTTTCTGACCCCACTGACAGACTTTTTTTTCTTATTTTAAGCAAAACCTCACTTCATTTTGATATATTTTTTTTAGCATACAAGTCTTATAATATCTCATGTCAATTTGCTTCTGAAGTAAATATAAAAAGGGAAAAAAGCATGTCTAGATGTTTGTACTGGAAAACAAAATAAAAACACTGAGAAGGATCATTTTTAGCAGTGAAAAATCCTCCACATTGCAGCTGCAACAGATAAAAGCAAGCACAGGTTCGGTGACGTCTTTCATGACCCGGGTGAGCGTGCATGAATATTTAAGCTTTAGACATTATTTTTATACTGTTTAGTGATATTCTCATCTGGTTGAAGCTCTGACCCGCAGGTCATCTTATCATATCAACCTGCTCCTCTCCACAAAAGGCCGCGGAGCTGTTAACCGAGGGTCTGATTCCTCTGCTCTCAAACTGTGAGACGTGCCTCCCGCTGCATTATGGATGAATTATTAAGATGGGAGTCAGATACCTGTTATTGCAGACTCCAGAGATGCTGCGGTATTTTCCGTCTTTGGCGCAGGTGGTGGGTTGGAGAGCGCGATGGCATCCAGACAGGTTTGCTATCCGCTCCACTGCCTTCACGGAAAGGAGTTCTTGAAAAGGAGTTAATGTGTTTACGAATGCAACTCAAACACTGAAGGGTAAACAGTCCGCTGAGGTTCGTGTGGATGCGGCACCATTGATTAAATCTGACATTTAAAGCGCTTCCGAGATGATGCTCCTGCATTATTCCACACTTCCAGAGCTAAATCTCTAGTACATGGCGCGCAAAATAACACGCTATTACCCCGCAGCGGCCACATGAAGTGTTTAGACACTTAAAAAATGTCATTGCATTAGATCAAGTGTCATCGGTGCTCAGAAGCTTTTATTAAAGGGACAGTGCATGCAAAAATTACATTTTGCTGTTAATTTATTCCATCTCAGGTCATACAAGATGTAGGTGACTTTTTTTTGCTGAATCCGTGGTACTTGGTGATTAGGGTTGCAAAAATTTGCAGTAAATTTCGGAAACATTCCAGAAGTTTTGGAAACTTTCCAGGACTTTTTGGAATCCTCCAGGGACCCCTTTGCAACCCTATTGGTGATTCATAAAATGCAAGCAAGAGCTTCCGGCACCTTGAGAGTCAAAAAAACCCATCAAATTAATACCTGTAGCTCCTGATTATATATTAAGGTCTTATGAAGCGAAACGATCATTATGCAGTGTTGGGGGTAACGCATTACAAGTAACGCAAGTTACATAATAACATTACTTTTTTCAAGTAACTAGTAAAGTAACACATTACTTTTAAATTTCTAAGAAAAGTTACTTTTTCAAATAAGTTTCCTGTCAGGAAATTGAGAGTAAACATGATGTTACTGTATTCTAGATTAAATGTGAACATGCATTAATTCATCTCACTCACAAAAAACAGATTCAGTATTCCTCAAAATGAATAAAAACTGTGAAATGCAAACTCAGAATCAAATAATTAAATATGTTAAGTAAAACAAATATCCTTTATGTATTTAATTCAATTTTAATAACCAGTGTCTTTGCTGCTGACCTTTGGTGATGCAATTCAGCCATACTAATAAGCAAAAATTACTTTAGATTAACATTTGTGCTTTTTTATAGCTGAAGAGTGATCTCCTGCATAAACATACTTTTCTTTCAGCCTGAGGTGAATTCATTTCACTTTTGGTGTAAAAGGGCTTTCACATTAGAATTGTTTTATATTAAAATCAAAGAAGCAAGACACGCCCAGATTTAGAAAGTAATGCAAAAGTAACGTAATGCATTACTTTCCATAAAAAGTAACTAAATAACGTAATTAGTTACTTTTTCAGGGAGTAACGCAAAACTGTAATGCATTACTTTTAAAAAACTGTCAGTATGTGCAAGAAACTGAACATTGTTTACAACATTATGACCTGTAATCCAGAGCCGTAGACAAACGGTCTGGAGTGATGTCTGGTTCCCAAATGAATCATTCTTTTGAACTGATTCTTTTTAGTGAACTAGATGAACCAGTTCACCAAAGCTTCTGAAACAGTTCACGACTCAATCAGTTACTCAATCAAAACTCACTTTCAGACGCCTGACAGTCACTCCGACTCGAAATGAGCTAAATTAGCTGCGTTTCTGATCCTGTGATGAATGAACTGATTCAAAGCTCCAGTTCCCTTAACTGTTCATTTTATATGCTTAAGACATGTAAAACATCCATGTTTCACATCAGTATTGGGTGCTTTAATAATGCAGGGTTTCTACAGATATGAACAAGTGAAATTCAAGACCTTTTTAATACCACCTTATATGAACTTAATGTGTTTACTGTAAAAAGAAAACTAAATTTCATCGCTGTCATAAATTATATTTATTACTATGATATATAGTAAACTTTTCATATCAGCAGATCAGAGGTTGCGCTAGACTTTAACATTAAAAAAATTCTGTCATAATCTATTATTACCCGTCATTTTAATTTTCATATTTTAATTAGAATAAAACATTTAATTAATTTTATTTTTGTTCACATTTTTATTTTTAATCATGAACCTACAGGACGACAGCGCAGTGTTTAAAAACAACAAAATACGCTAGGGCTGGGTAAACAAACAAACAAACAAAAAAAACAAACAAAAAAAAAAAAATCAATTTATCGATTTTAATAGATTCTCATTTTAATGAACCAGTATCGATTCTTAAATCACAATCGATCTTTTGGTCTATGCTGTTTTCAGTTGATGAATGAACAGTACATAGTGCATCTTCCTTCCAAAAAATAGCAATAGGCTAGGCTTTGTGTTACTTTTGATATAAAACAAAGTAGGAAATTCAAGCAATAAATACCGTTTTGGCGCTCTTTAATGTGGCGTGATAGATCATTGTAGCTTCTGTGTGGTCGCCTGTTCGTAATCAAACATAGGAAAACATTCCTGACAGTTCCGTTTTTGTTCTGGATCCAGCGCTCTGCTACTACATTGGAGTGCACTCCCCACCAACTGGACAGGGGTGGGAACACAAAATATCTCCATAAAATTACCGCATCACAGAGATTTTTGGTGGTGTAAACCATTTATTCTGAAGCAAAGTGTTTTATCAGCTTTTAGATTTGTTCAAAACGCTGAATCATTTAGCAAAACACTGTGTTGCTTGGAGAATGTGCGATACTTCTGTTGTGATCCTTGTTTGGAATGAATGTTTTAAAATAAGAAGAATCATTCTTGCATTTCGATGCTTCGCTGGTTATTTTTTGGTCACTTAAAGGGGTCATCGGATGCTAAGTTCACTTTTTCATGTTGTTTGAACATTAATGTGTGTTGGCAGTGTATGTACAAATCTACCCTATAATGATAAAAATCCATGCAGTGGTTTTTAATTAATCTGTAAAAATAATATTGTCTTTTTCAAATCGAGCCATCCTCAGATGCCTGTTGTTGTGGCGTCACACCAACAGAGGCCGCTCCCACCATAGTTGATTGACATGAGCTCTTACCTCAGATCAGCTGTAACGACCGCCCTCTTTGTTTCAATGCCGGAGCAGGGATGTAAGTTAGACAGGAATATCTCCGATTGAGGTGTTGTGTTGCTGGATGTAATAATGAACATAGTGGTCGTCATTTACTCCCAACATCTGAGCTGCTGAAGATGCAGTGGATTACGTTTGTTTGTGAAGGGAATGCGCCTCCCGATCTACATATATCCGTCTATGTTCGCGTGAATCATTCGTGATCCAGCTTCACTTACAGCAGAAGTGAGTATAAGGGATTTTTTTTTTTATGAATCATTGCAATCACCTTTCCTAATGTGCTAGTTAGCAAGTTTAGCAGCTAAACGCAGCTAAAGTAAACAGGCTCGTCACTCCACAGACAGAAGAGAGGGGCGGGGCGAGCAGAGCTCATTCGCATTTAAAGCAGCCTCGACCAGAATGAGATAATTTTTGCAGAGCTCATTTTGGCAAGGTAAAAAGGGTGTTGTTTTACACTACCATTGAGAATTTTTAACCAAAGTATATTATAGACTTTTCATTAAGACCCTAAAGAATCATATCAACTTGTGTAAAATAGGCATTCGATGACCCCTTTAAGTTTTAGTCAGGCTGCTGTCTGCTCGGGCAAGTAAAAAAAAAAAAATTTTTAGACTAGTGGTCAGCTAGTATCTTCAGTCTGTCTCCAATGATTGTAAACAGTCATTAGGTCCACCAAACAGAAGATATTTTAGCGGCAATGTGACCAAAAATATCTAAGACCCATCAAATCTGAATTTAAGACATTTTAAGACTTTTTAAGGCCTTTTCAGGCATGAAAATGGATCGGGGTGAAAAAGGTGAGAGGGGTGCTCGAGGGGTGATGTGATTACAGTAGCCAAATAAGTTGAATGGAATAATAAGCCAAGCACAGGTTCTGAAAAAATACTGTATTGACATTTGTCTAAAGACATATGAAATAGAGCTGCATCGTTCTGCCCTAACACAATGATACTGCAAAAATAATGTTTGTATTAGTGTTAACGATACTTTAGCATTAAATGTAACTTACTCTCTTAAGGGTACGTTCACATGAAGCGTCTAAAAACGCGTGGAAAACACGAGGCGCGTCGCTTCCTCCACCAATTTCAGAGCGCTTGGGCGCTCGCGCTTCTGTAGCGTCTGCTGTTACTAGGCAACCATGAAGGCGCTGTCAGTTACAAAAACATTTCTGCTTTGGATTTTAAACTGCGCGGCTCCATTGAAAATAAATAGCTTGCGCGCGCAAAACGCGCTGCATGTGAACGGCGACTAAGCCTTTGGTGACACATACACATCACGAAATTAAATTGTGGATCTCTCCCCTGTTGTCTTCTCCCACGCGGATTGTCCCGCAGGAAGAAATGGCGCCCTGGATGTCAGTGGATGGCGCGCACGTCTACGAACGCGGGACGCTCAGCTTTCACGATTTGAAATGGCTTAAATCCACTTTATATTAAGTTTTAACTAATCAATAAATACCATCCAAGACCCCTCCCCCCACCCCCTCAAAAAGAATTTCTCATCGGATCTACACGATTCACGTGGGTCACCTGTTTTGGCTTCAAAACGGCGAATTTCGCAGAAAGGTGAGGGATTTTCATGCCTGCCTTTTATTAGGAAAACGTTATTTAAGACATTTTAAGACTTTTTAAGGACCCGTGGAGACCCTGTAATATAATTGCTTATATGTGATGTGTTTGTGTTGTGTATGGATATGTAAATGAACTAGTGAATTGAATCAGTTCATTGAAACGAGCTGTCTGAAAGAATCAGTTTGCTGAAAAGAATCATATTTCCCTGTTTACCTGAGGGTCTGGATTACAGGTAATAATGTTGTAAATAACCTTAACTTTCTTGCACAAACCAATCATTTTACTTCATAAGACCTTAATATACCGTCAGGAGCAATGGGTATTAATTTTGCGTTCCTTGATAGAATTTTTTTATTTTAAAAAGCGTCCAGCCACTGACTTGCATTATGTGATTCATCAAGGACCACGGTCTGAGCTAAAAATCTTCTTTACTGCTCTAGAAACAAAGGATGAATAAATTAACAGCAATTTTTCATTTCGGGGTGAACTATTCCTTTTAACTTCACTGCTATACTCCAATGCAGTAGCATTCAGACATTTACTTCTGGAGTAAAGGAAGACAAGAGCCTCACCTGACACAGACAGTGATCTTTTATGCCTCCTGCTTGCCTTCTCCTTTAAAAGCTCTAAAGTCATGTGAAAGATCTCTGCTGATTTGGAGATGTGACGTGTTTCTGGTGCCGTCCGTCTGGAGAGCGTGTACATGTGTAGAGGCTGAGGATCGAACATGCAACTCAAAGAAAAAGAGGGAAATACTGTCTCTACTGTCTTTATTAGGAGATAAAATTATTATAGAGGATAAAAAATTATTATAGACAGTTTTGTACCCTTGTGAAGTTTGATTCAGTGCAGCATTCACCATTTGAAGACTCTCTTGGAAGGACGATACAATCAAGCTCTCAGGAGCAACTAGTTTTTTAGAGAAAATCAAAAGTGAGGATTAGAAATAAAATATAAAACAGAGAGTTACAATAAAAAAATATAATTGGTTAAAATATAAATAATATGAATTATTATTTAATAATAACACTTCATGTTTCTTATTATACTGCTGTAGCTTCCAATTTATAAAAGCAATAAGCAACTTAAGGCAGTGATGCCTCTATTATACTGTGACGTCAAGAAAAATCCTCCCAGAAATCCACATTATCATTGCAAAAAAAGTGTCAGTGTTGAAAATTTAATTAAACTGCTCATGTCCTTTAGTGATACGATATGAAATCTAAAATATTCAGATTCACTCAGGTTTTACATTAATATAATGTCCCTAGGGTGGGCTTATGAATACAGACTATAATTTGACGTCTTGCCTTTCGTGCCTAGTTAAAAAACATGGGGTTTGCAAGAAAGTCCCCATTTCACCTCTGATTATGCGGCATCAAAGCCAGCGTGATCTTCCTGTGGGGCCGACAGCACAAACAAACCAGAGCCGAAACTCTGGACCGTCGAATGACGACATTCCCACTGGGAATCTGAGTCGTTACATAACATGCATCCTAATACTAACCAACAACCCATCTACTCTTTACATGAAGACAGCAGCTTAACAATGCCGTCCCGCTCACCATCTGACCTTCCTATTACGTGCCGAGACCTGCAATTTCTTGGGAAATATCCCAAGGGCCTCCGCAGGAGATGTCATTACAGAAATTTGGCGGCAGATGTCAGGTACCAGATGTGGTTGGAACATTGGGTCTGGAAACGTTCAAACTAAATGTCAGTAGGTACAAAATAACCCGTGATGAATCAGTCACCAGCTGGCTGTGTGAATAAGTCACCGTGTTGAGTTCTGGAAATTGCCTAAACCCACTCAGAGGTCTTTGCTTAGCTGGTACAAGGAAGGATAATTAACACCTTACTATGTCTACAGACCAGTGTTGGGACAAGTAACAGGAGTAATCAGATTATTTTTTCGAGGAACTAGTAAAGCAATGCATTACATATTAATTTACAAGAAAATATAGAGTTACTAAGTTGCAAATAAGTAACAGATGAGGAGAAAGTAACGTTAAAGTAACGGGAGTAATCAGATTAATTTTTTTGAGTAACTAGTACAAGAAAATATCTGAGTTACAAATAAGTAACATATAAGAAGAAGTAATGTAAAAGTAATGGGAGTAATCAGATTACTTTTCTGAGTAACTAGTAAACTAACGCATTACTTTTTCATTTACAAGAAAATATCTGAGTTACTGAGTTTTAAATAAGTAACAGATGAGAAAAAGTAAAGTGAAAATAACGGGAGTAATTCATTTCTTTAAGTAACTAGTAAAATAACATTACTTTTTAATTTACAAGAAAATATCTGAGTTACCGAGTTACAAACAAGTAACAGATGAGAAAAAGCAACATAAAGGTAATGGGTAATCAGATTACTGTTTCAAGTAACTAGTAAAGTAACACATTACTTTTTAATTTTCAAGAATCTGAGTTACTGAGTTGCAAATAAGTAACAGATGAGGAGAAAGTAACGTAAAAGTAACAGGAGTAATCAGATTACTTTTTTGAGTAACTAGTACAAGAAAATATCTGAGTTACTGAGTTACAAATAAGTAACATATGAGAAGTAATGTAAAAGTAATGGGAGTAATCAGGTTACTTTTCTGAGTAACTAGTAAAGTAACATTACTTTTTAATTTACCAGAAAATATCTGAGTTACAAATAAGTAGCATGAGGAAAAAGTAACGTGAAAATAACAGGAGTAATTAATTTTTTAAGTAACTAGTAAAGTACCACATTACTTCTTAATTTACAAGAAATTATCTGAGTTACTGAATTACAAATAAGTAACAGATGAGAAAAAGTAACATAAAAGTAACAAGAGTAATCAGATTACTTTTCCAACTAACTAGTTAAGTAACATTACTTTTTAATTTACAAGAAAATGTCTGAGTTACAAATAAGTATCAGCTGAGAAAAAGTAACGTGAAAATAATGGGAGTAATTAATTTTTTAAGTAACTAGTAAAGTAACGCATTACTTTTTAATTTACAATAAAATATCTGAGTTACAAATAAGTAACATGAGGAAAAGGTAACGTGAAAACAACGGGAGTAATTACTTTGTTAAGAAACTAGTAAAGTACCACATTACTTTTTAATTTAGAAGAAAATATCTGAGTTACTGAGTAACAAATAAGTAACAGATGAGAAAAAGTAATGTAAAAGTAACGGGAGTAATCCGATTATTTTTTTAAGTAACTAGTAAAGTAAGATTACTTTTTAACTTACAAGAATATATCTGAGTTACTAATAAGTGTTACTAAAAGTTACTAAAAAGTGACGTAAAAAAGTAACACATTTTCCATAAAATGTATCTAAGTAACACAATTAGTTACTTTTTAGGGACTAATGCAATATTTTAATGCATTACTTTTAAAAGAAACTTTCCCCAACACTGGTCTAGACAAATAAACTGAAATGCATATGAAAGATGCCACATACACAGAGATGAATTGGATGAATCTGTGCTCAGAACGCAGCACATAATGACAGAGGTTAAACGCATCAGAATGCCAGCCATGTCCTTGCTGACCTAGAATGAAAGAGAAATGCTTTTAATTGACTAAAAGTAAGTGCACTAAAAGTCAAAGGACAGAAAAACAAACTTTGAGAGCAGATGATATTTACTTTCATTGCAGAATAATTAACACTATTTATTCTGTACTCTGAACTATGTGATCTACTGCACAAATTATGAACTAAACATATCATGACAGTGATAAACTATGCTTAATAATGGTGTTTTTTACAACTAAGATTTCAGCACATAAATTTCTTATATCTCGTCCCAAAAGCATAAGAAATTAAAATGAATTTTGAAAAATAATGAGTCAAAAGTATACAATTTCAGTAATATTCTGCACATACACTACCAGTCAAAAG
This sequence comes from Cirrhinus mrigala, assembly GCA_036247105.1. Classification (NCBI taxonomy): domain Eukaryota; kingdom Metazoa; phylum Chordata; class Actinopteri; order Cypriniformes; family Cyprinidae; genus Cirrhinus; species Cirrhinus mrigala. Next base: position 8,008,449 of record CM070023.1, on the reverse strand, counting down.
TTTTTGAACAGTAAGATTTTAAATCTTTTTTAAAGAAGTCTCTTCTGCTTACCAAAACAGTAAAACTTTTTAAATATTTTTCTATTTAAAATAACTGCTTTCTATTTGAATATATATTTGAAATGTAATTCACTGCTGTGATCAAAGCTGAATTATCAGCATCATTTGCTGCTCAAGAAACATTTATTATTATATTATCAATACTGAAAACAGTTGAGTACATTTCAGGATTCTTTGATGAATAGAAAGATACAAAGATCAGCATTTATTTCAAATAAAAAGCTTTTGTAACATTATACACTATACCATTCAAAAGCTTGGAGTCAGTATAAATGTTTTATTTTTTTTTTTTAATAGAAATTAATACTTTTAGTTAGCAAGAAAGCTTTAAATTGATCAGAAGTTTTGATAAAGACATTTATAATGTTAGAAAAGATTTCTATTTCAGATAATTGCTGTTCTTCTGAACTTTCTATTCATCAAAGATGAATTCTACTGAGCTGTTTTCAACATAATAATAATAAATGTTTTTTGAGCAGCGAATCAGAATATTAGAATGATTTCTGAAGAATCATGTGACTGGAGTAATGATGCTAAAAATTCTGCATTGAAATCAAAGGAATAAATGACATTTTAAAATATATTCAAATAGAAAACAGTTATTTTAAATAGTAAAAACATTTCAAAATGATACTGTTTTTGGTAAAACTTTGAATCAAAAAAATGCAGGCTTGGTGAGCAGAAGAGACTTCTTTAAAAAAACATTAAAAATCTTACTGTTTTGACTGGTGGTGTATGATGTTACAAAAGAATTCTGTTTCAAATAAATCCTAAAAAATAAAATGTATCAGTTTCCACAGAAATATTAAGCAGCACAGCTGTTTCAACATTAATAATAATCAGAAATCTTTCTCGAGCAGCAAATCACCATATTAGAATGATTTCTGAACGATCATGACACAGAAAACTCAAGTAATGATGCTGAAAATTGAGCTTTGTCACAGGAATAAATTACATTTGAACATATATTCACATAGAAAACAGCTATTTTAAGCTAAAAAATATTTCACAGTATTACTGCTATATTTCATACCTCTAGTCTCGGTGGTGTGGTGGGGGGCTTGTCTGTGTTTTTACAGTCGGCTGTGTTGACTCTCCCCTGTGTTCTGGTCTCTACTGGGTTTTGCTCACTGACTGTGAACAGTCAAACTCTGCTGATTCCACCAAAACCCTTGATTTTCAAGGCTCCAGCTTCATGAAGCGTGGCATTCGAGTGGCCCTCTTTAAATACAACACAAGCTTGTGTCAAGCATCTGTCAGGCCTTGGAAATCATGATTATCTGCTCATAGCAGATTTCAAACATGACATTTTGCAACCTTGTTGGAATAGTTCACCTAAAACAGACCCACTTTGTCATTATTTTTGCCTCAAATATTCCTATTAACGACACCCTTTTATTTCTTGACACCATCTCATTTTCAGGGCAAGGTCCATCCGTGAACTCTTAAACACAACTCAATTCACTCAACTCATTATTTTAGCTGTATGTCTGCGGTAGATGAGGAATGACCTGATGCTCTTGGCATAACTCATTTAAATAGTCAGATCTTTGGCTGGACAGTGATCCATAATTGAAGTAAGTCAAGTCATTAATCTAGATTAATAACAAAGCATGTAAAGGCTTCATTGGGATTAATTGCACTTGATCTGATGTCTTAGTACAAGCATAATCATCTAAAAGCCTGTAAAGAGAGTTTAAATAATTCATTTATATGAGTTCATGTCATAACAAAACACAGGGACCAGATTACATTTACATTACCTTGTCTGAGGAAGAACGCTCACCGACACAATTCCAGGGTGTTGCCATCAGTTGCTAGGATGTTTTGAGTGGTTGCTAGCTGGTTTTTTTTTTCCTGTCCTTTTGTTGAAATCACTAGCGCTCACATGAACGATCTTTCAGCGAAATTTCGCCGACAAAACAAACAAACAACCTCACGATCGATGTATTTTGAGATGCAGATCGTCATATCAACAGAGTGTTTCTCTAGTAAGTTAGGCTAATGCTAAGCAGTAAACCGGTTTCCTTCGTATATTTGCGTTGGATGTTATCTTTGGAATTTAAATATCGATATTTTATTTGTAAACATCTTACTTTTTTCGCCTGTTTCAGTTTCTCTCATTAAAACTAGCGAGCTAAGCCAGTAGTACTACTGACATTGTCGCATTAACATGGCGGAACACGCGAAAAGCGGAGGAACAGCAAACTGAATCAATTGAGTGAGTCATTTACATTGGAACCGTTCGCGACTTCAATCATTCACTTCAAGCGATTCACTAGCAAAAACATATCAGCCGTTCATTTTTCGACATCGCGAATCATTTGATTTAAATAACTTCGAAGAGGGAATCGCGAATCGTTTGATTCAGATTGGGTCTTCGGATTTACGAATCATTTGATTTAGATCGGAACTTTGGAATTGAATGATTCGCGATCTGCGCTCCAAAGTCCCGATCTGAAATGCTGACTCTTTTAATTATTCAGTTCGGAGCTTCGATACGGTTTCGCGAATCATTTGATTCAGATCGGATCTTTGGAGCGGGTTTGCGAATCATATCGCCAACTGAATGATTCGCGATTTGCGCTCAAAATCTCAATCTGAAATGATGATTCTTGAATAATTATTCAGTTCGGAACTTCGGTACGGGTTCGCGAATCATTTGATTCAGATCGGATCTTAGAAGCGGGTTTGCGAATCATTTCGCGAACTGAATGATTCGCGATCCGCGCTCCAAAGTCCCGATCTGAAATGATGACTCGTGAATCATTATTCAGTTCGGAACTTCGGTGCGGGTTCGCGAATCATTTGATTCAGATCGCGTCTTTGGATTCGCAAATCATTTGATTTAGATCGGATTTTAGGATTTGGATTAACTCATTAATCTGTTGTTTGACCTCAGAAGAGAACTAGGCTATCCTCCCTTTTTTTTTTCAGAACGGAAGTAAGCCTATAGGTGATAATGAAAAGAATAACGTAAACAGTATTTGCACTACAAACCAGTGTGCTCATAATTAAGATAATATGTTCAAATAGCATGGTAAAACACACTTATTTGCAATATCCAGCAGCAAAACGAGCTGTTTTGTACAGCTAAAAATACCTGGACGTGGATGAGACCTACTAAAAAACGACTACTAAAAACACATTGGCAAAAACACATTATTAAATAAATAAATTTAATGAGCGAAAGTCCGGGGAAATCGAAAAGCTTCCTATTGAAATGACTCAATTTCACAATGTGACCGCATCTTGAAAGCAACATTAACACTGACACTTGCCTTAGTAAACACCACTAATTAGTGGCCAGAAAACACCTTAACGATGCGTAAATATTGCCATCTCACAGGTCTGATGTTTCTGCACTTCAGAGTGTAACTGTGAGCGACTGGCGTCAATGATACTTGACAGAAACAAAAGCTCCAGCTCATCTGACGTAAGGCCGCAGCTCCTGAAGCTCTTCACTGCGATTCAAGTGCCCTAGATGGGGTGGTAATTGAGCAATGACGTGTTTGTCCCTCAATACAGCACTGCTGGCTGAATCAATCGAGACTTTCACTCTAAATGTTTCTTCCTCCGTCTCTGGAGTTTATTTCAGCGTTGATCCGCCTCTCTGATGCCCAGCAGAGCGTAGAGACGCTGCTTTAGTATTCACTCGAGTCCAGCGTTTCAGATGGGTCTGTACGTGACAATATAAGTGCATAGCTGATATTTGAGGTTTTGATTTCTGAGGCATCACCATAATTTGTTTACAGACACTTGCTTTCATAATTTGTAATGACATTTGCATATTTAAAGCATTTATACACTTCCACACAAACAAGGCCACTGTTTTTTATATTGGATTTCTACTGCATTCACATAAACAATAATAGGTATAACCAATTTCATGATTCAAAGATTTTAAACTGCAAATTAAATTAAGCTGACAATCAATAATTAATCACAGTGTGTTTTCTGGTATAATTGTAATTATGCCTCATGTTCTGTGAAGAATGATTGCATGTGTAAAAAATAATAATAGTCATTTTGAAATTATCCTGTTATTTTGCCTTTATATTATTTTAATGTTACTCAGTTTGGGATCCCATTATAAAAGATTAACAAATAATTAAATTGAGGGACTATATAAAATTTAGAATATAAAACATTCAGATTCTTTTTTACAGTTTAGTATAAATTAATATTATCTTCCCTTCAAATTATTTTAACATGTTATTAGGATTGATTTGACCCATATTAACAATATGATATATAGTATTGTAATATAATAATAATAATAATAATAATAATAATAATAATAATAATAATAATAATAAAATATATAAATAATAAAAATAATAATAATATATACACAAAAAATAAAATAATAATTAATGATTAATAAATAAGATATTTGGGATATATATATATATATATATATATATATATATATATATATATAGTAAATATACACAAATAATATAATAATAATAATTAATAAAAAGATATGAATAAATGCATAAGATATATTGGGGAACTATTTAAAAACTATTAAAAGATATTTTTTATATATTAAATATGTATTAAATATATTAATTATATATAATAACACAATATTATATTAATAATAAAATATACACACAAATAATACAGTAAAAAAGAATTAATTAAATATAAAAATAATAATAAAAAATAATAATATATACACAAAAAATAAAATAATAATTAATGATTAATAAATGAGATATTTGGGAATATATATATATATATATATATATATATATATACACAAATAATATAGTAATAATAATTAATAAAAAGATGTGTGTATATATATATATATATTATATATATATATATATATATATATATATATAGACACACACACACACAAATAATTATGAATAATATTAATTAATAACATATTTATGGGACTATATCAAATGTATTATTACATAGATTTATACACAAATAATATAATCATAATAAACAATAATATTTTTGGGGAATATATATATGTGGGGACTATTATTTAATATATATAATTATACTTTATATAATGATATATTAGGATTATATACACTTTTATACATTTATAAATATTATACACATTTTATATAAGTTTTTACATATGAGCATTTTCTCTTGCATCCGAAGCCACACAAGAATCATGCCGTATTCCGTCAGCAGTGAACTAATCATTCCTTTATTTGGAAAATAACTGGAATAACATCAAACTAAACAGAACAGTAGTTTAGGGACCTTGATTTTTAGAAAATGTCAGTTTTCGAGGACAGTAGCTGGCAAGACTGCCTATTTACCGTTAATGAAACGACTACTTCATAATAACACGTATCAAATCAGTGTAACATAGGTAGCACTTTAATTCAAATAGAGAAAACCATCAGAACTGACTTTAAAAACTGTATATATGACTTGCTATTATTATGCTTTGTGCTAAATGAAGCGGTTTGAGGCGTCGAATAGAAAACAAAAGGGCAAAGGAACACAAAGTCATCGAGTTTGGTTGATTTTACAGCTGGAAGTCTCAGAGTTTCACCCGTTTTGCCCTGGAAACTGTCAAATGCAGTTCATGCATCAACTTATAATGCTGTATGTCAACATCTGCTGTGCTACATAATCAGTTTAAGCATATGATTGATCATATTAGTAGTACTGTAGGTAAGAAAGAAATCAGAACTCAAAGCATGTCAAAATATCATCTACTCAAAGTGCTCCTTAAACGTCGCTCTGGATTTAGAAGATTCGTACAAAAATAACAAGAACTAGAGATATATTGTGCATAAAATCAGAGAACCAGACATGTTCGTCACACACGGATGTTTCTAGCTGCTGCACATGTACTTCTGCGTGAGACTTTGATTGTTGACAAAGACGGGATCCACCGTGGCCACTTTAGCAGCGATGAACGAGTGAATGCAATGAAGGACGGCCGTCAGATTGGCAAACTCCAGCTCCTGGAAGAAAAGAAAAAAAAAAACATTAAAAAGATGTTTCTGACCTATACTGGAAAATTAAAGTCGCTCTAAACATCTTAACTAGGGCCCTATGATTACGGGAAACGCGGATGGAATCGCGGAATTTACTGAATAATGTCACGGAATTTGTCAAAGTTTGAATGCATTAATCAAAAGTAGGTCATTACACTTAAATCAAACCGCAATACGTACTAGTATCTGTAAATATTACGCGGCAAAAATGCCATTTAAATGTGAATCCTGCATGTTCTGCGTGTCTCTGTTTTAATGAATGGAGCAGACGAGCGGTTTTGTTTACTACACACACTGACTTCAGCATTTGACCGTTCCATTTTAGGAAAACTAGCGTTATATCATATACACACAGAAATGTAAAGGCAGACACGGCAACCTGTCAAAATAAAAGTCAGAAGACTTGAAGACAATGTGCCAGAAATATGAAGTGTTTGGTTCCAAAACACCATAAATCAATTTGGATTAATTTGAGTAAAAATGTGTTTTCTTTACCAGGAAAGTGGGAAGATGAAAACCACAATTTCTGTTTTAAACTTTCACATAGCATCTTTAGGTTATAATAACATTAAAAATTCAAATCCAGTTTTTTTTTTTATTTAAATATTTATTATAAAAACTGATTTTTTTTTCCCAAAATGCAATAAATCCATTAGGGGTCTACGCTTACTTTTCTTTTTAGAGATAGTATAAGCGATGGAAAGAGATGGCATAAGTGCAATCAAATTCATAAACTCTTGTTGAGATTAATGTTTTAAATATACAATTTTGAACTACTGAACTATTAAATGATTTTAATAACTAAATAGAAAATAAAAATGAAACTAATACTGCCAGTAGGTGGCGGTAAGTCACTGATTTAATTTCTGAATCATATCATTCGATTCGTTCGAACGGCTGATTAATTCAGGAATAAAGCAAGTGACTCTTTTTATGAATGGGTAATTGATTCACTGACTCACTAGAAATCGCACGTTCATTCGTAAACGAAACACCGTGACGATGAAATAGAGCAAAATCAGGCAATAGTGTTATAGTCAGACAATGTAAGTCACTTAATATTAACTTCTTGTTTATTTAACTGTTGTATTAAATCAATATCTCATTTACAAACTCCCTTAAAAATCATTAAAAGCTGTCACTCATCTTAGTTCATCGCGATCTCACAAAATTACAACCAACGAAACTCTCTACACTGCACAATGAATCTCTTATTTACACTCTCTCTACACTTTGTTTATGAAAGGATTCGTCAGATATGTCTGTGATACATTACTCAACGTTGAAAACTAGGATGCTGGGTGTATTCAAAGCGCCACCTTTACTGTTTACAAGGCATTTATCGCGTTTTGGAACTAAACTCTTCATATATTACTACTATTATTACTACTACTAAAATGAAACAAACATTTTTTTAGGGTATAATCACAACATTTTTTCCATGTTTTAATTTTTATAGTAAATTCCCCTTTGTTTGCCTTTTTTTTTTTTTTTAATTAAAAGATAAATGAAATTAATGTTTTATGCCTTCATTTGATAACCAGAACATTTTAAATACACAACACAGAATTTCTGAGCATGAAAAAAAAAAAAAAAAACTTTCATAAGGCTATTTTAAGAATAAATTTGAATAAGTATGCATTCAAATAATTAGACATGCTAAAACACAGAATTTGATAGCAATAAAACATATAGTGAGAAAAAATAAAACATTTCATAGGGCCCTAAACATGTCATTTTTGTTAACCCTTTATTAAATCAATGTGAAATTGTATGTGTTTCATGATTTTAATTAATTAGACAAGCTCTTTGATTAATACAATTTCAATTTAACCATTAAAAAGGAGTTGAGAAAAATGAAAACGGAAAAAAACGGAATTTGGAAAAAAATAAAACAGATTTCACAGGGCCCTACTGAACTGATTTTTCCCAAATAATATTTCCAGATGAACACTTACTGGACTGAAGCAGCTTGGCTTTACTTGATTCTCCATGAATAATTTTTTAGTCTCAAATCTGATCATCAGGATCTTTTGAGGAACGTTTGTTTCCTGAAGTTTTACTTTCACTGTTTCTCAGTGGAGGAATGATCTTCCCAAGCTTCCAAAACATCTCACATCTTTTGAGGAACGTTTATTTGTTCATCTCTCAATCAGCATTGGATTGCATTGCATTATATGTTTGGATCATTTCAATCTCATCTAACTCGTCTTACTATTGAAGATATACAGTGACAACTGATGTTTACATCATTTTATGTCAGTATCTGCTGTGCTGATATAAAGATCTCATTGACTTACATTAAAAGCATCAGAATTTCATCACTTTTTGACTTTCTAAATATCAGCATTTGCACCAAATTGCATATTTTTCAGCTCGAGTCTCCATAAAAGCCAAATTACATATGCAATGTTCAGGGATAAATATGTCATCTCATTTGACTATTTTATTAAATTAATAATACATCCGACATCAAAACATTCAAGCGAATATTGTAAACCTGAAAAATATCATATATTCATCCAGCATAAATGTTGACTTGACATTTCATCCTAATATTCTCATGTAAACACATCTGACCTTCATTTCGATCTGTTTATTCTCTGAATTCTGGAACAGGAGCTTCACTCGTGTCTTGCCGTCATCCGATGAACCCTTCAGCTGGGAGAATTTGTATTTCCAGATGGTTTTCTGTGGAAAAGCAGATTGAAAAAAAAATTAAGCAGAGCAGGCTGACATGCAAAAGCTGTGCACATGAGAAATAAAGTTGTTATTCAATGATAAAGTTAACATGAAACCCCATTCACATCTGTGTTTTGACTCAAACGATGATGGTACAGTATCACAATTTACACAAAAATATTGGGCAGTACAACTGTTTTTAACACTGGTAATGATCAAGTTTTGTGATTAGCAAATCCGCATATTAAAATGATTTCTGAAGGATCATGTGACAATGAAGACTGGAGTAATGATGCTAAAAATTCAGCTTTGCATCACAGAAATAAATTACATTTTAACAGATATTCACATAAAAAAACAGCTATTTTAAACTATAATAATATTTCACATTTTTACATTTTTTTTCTGTATTTTTGATCAAATAAATGCACCCTTGGTGAGAATAAGAGACGACTTTGAAATACATTTTACCGAGCTCAAGCTTTTTGAACCTTAAAGGTCCACTGAAGTGCTTTAAAACGCAGCATTATTCCATGTGTTGATGTAATTTCAACTGAAACAGGAATGCAGGGCAGGACATATCAAGTAGCCCCGCCCTCTTTTTAAAATAGCCAATAGCGTTTTATTTCACAGCTTGGCCAGAGCCATTGAGCTTGGTAAAGCTGCATTTGAAATTGTATGATAGCCACAATCTCATCCATATCACTATAAAATATACCATTCTGTGTAGAATTCGAATTGGTCCGATACATTTTGTGGTCTGCCCCGAGTCGCACATATAATCCGCTCTGTGTTCTCGTGTCTCTGGACTGGAAGAGGTTGTTTGCACGCTGCGTTGGTTCGTGTCACAACGCAAAACCAGACTTCTATCACCCCAATGGAAAGCATATTTGCACTGTCTGAATCATTCCCTATCCCCTATATAATGCAATACGTGCCATTCACCGTTGACCAATTTCAGCCGCAGTTTCAGTGTCTATTTATAGAGTAGTGGGCGGGACTTTTTGGATTCCAGAGAGCATTTGATTGGACAGAGTTTGATGAGAGGCTGAAGTGCAGGGTGATGTCATCAAAACCACTGATCCATATTGGCGGAAACCAGAGACTTCTAAATGCAAATTTTGTCATTGTTTTGGAGCACACTACAGGGTTCCCACTCTTTTTCGGTGATCATTTTTCAGGACATTTTTATTTTATTATGGCAGGAATAAAAGACAAGGAGAACACCCTAAAGTAATATATTCCTCTCTTGAGAAGTCTTTAAAAACATACAGTTTATGGCCATGACTTAACTATAAAATAATCTCTTTAATATGAGCTCTTAAGTATATATTACAACAAATGATTTTGAGAACCAATTTCAGTCCCACAGCAAAATAAACAAAATATATTGGAAGTATTAAACTATTTTACTTACCTATTTGAAAATACAAATAAATTAAATCAGTTCATTATTTATGCTAGCAATAATATTAAAGAAAATGTTTTAAAATATTGCCATATTTTCAGGAAAATATTGCTTTAAAATATTCTAACTCAAACACTTCTGATTAGCCACTGCACGTTCATAGAAAGTGGAGTTACAGTCACGGGACACTGCACTTATTCACAATCACAAAAGTACATTATTTGCTTTAAAGTCTTGCCGGTTAAACATTTAATTCGCATGCTGTTCCGACATACGCGTTTCCACTGCGTATACACCTGAAACACGCGCACATTTAAATACTGTTAAATAGCGCCTAATTACGGAACTAAGTTATGTATTGCATCTGCTTATGCTACTATTGTCAAAACACACAATATTTACATATAAAAACAGTTTATAGAAGCTTATGTCTGAAGTGAAAGTAAACAATTGAATTGAGAGAGAAAAAAAGCGGACGCCTGCCTGTATATTAGATGTGCAGCTCTTAAAGCGACAGTACTAAACTTGCTGCCGCTTGTCATCAAAGGGATAGTTCACCCAAAAATTCTAATTCTGTCTTTATTTACTCACTTTCATGTTGTCCCAAACCTGTTACTTTCTTTCTTGTGCTAAACACAAAATAAGATATTTTGAAGAATGTGGATAACCAAACAGTAGCTGGTCCCCGCTGAATTTAATAATAGGAATGATCAAATAGACAACATCCAACAGAAAAAAGAAACTCATTCAGGGTTAAAACAACCTCAGAGTGAGTAAACGATGGTATTAAAATAAAACAATACGACAGAATTGACATACAGATGACAGAATTTTTATTTTTTTGAAAGAGAAATATCACTCACTGCTCTTGATTGAAGAACTTTAATACAGTTGCTTTAATAAGAATCAATGTACAATGGATGTGTATATATAGTGTATAAGTATATAGTGTTTCACCTTTTATATTTGTTAATTCAATTTCTTGAATGCTACTGCTAAATACACCTACTGTACCTGAAAACTAAAGCACTATTTGTATTCTTTGGTTTTATCTTTTAATAACAAAGATAAAATAATGGCAAAGATTTTTATCTTCGCTCACTTTGGCCTAAATATCTGCTATTCTTTTTTATTTTATACTTTGTTACTTTGAAAGTCTTTGTTTTTAAAATAGGGAAAATAGTTTGGCTGTACTGCTCAGACAACTTGCAAAATAGTAAAACCAACATGACAAAGAATCGTGATAAAATCGTGATATTTCTGAAAAAAAAAAAAAAAACGTGATATGATATTTTTGCCATATCGCCCACCCCTAGTTCAAACTGTCAAAAGTCAGTAATTATGCACCAATTTTGATTTTTTTATGACCGATTCTGATTGTTTACAAGCAAATTCCGATTTGTTATTTCTTTTTTTAAGCAAGAGATTTTGCTCTATTACAAGGCAAACTTTCTGTAACCATTTAAAATGAGAGGTAACCACCGCATTTTAATCACGATCCAACAGGGTTGGACAATAATTCAATATCGATATATTTCACTATATAATTTTTTTCAATAACGGTGATATGGTTTCTGATATTTCACATTTCAAAATCAAAACACAGCGTGGGTGTTTTAATTGAATGTATCTTTGAAGGGAAGTGAAAGTCTTCAGAAAAGTTTCAATGGCATTTTCATTTCATCTGATAAAGTGGCGTTCATGAGTGCAGCGCTGCTTGTTTACAGCTGTTACAAGGGAAACTGATGTTTCTGCCGCTCCAAAATCGCCTCTTACTGGCAGGTAATGAATTTGGTATTTTCAATAACCCCGTGTCCAGCAGCATGTTTTGGTTGTTGCTCACTCTTTTTTTCTGTTTTCTGCAGAACTTTTCATATTCTTGATCCTGGCTGAAGCACTTTTGTTTCAATCTGTAAGAATAATCACCTATGTTATACTGTAGTTTCATTAAATATATTAATATTAATAAGGTGAGTCTGAAAGTCTTATGTTTATTTGATGGTGATTTCACATTTCTTGTTTGTATGAAGGCTAAATACAAATAAAAGGTGAGTATTAGTTTATTTGTATAATTTTTTTCTAAAATATTATATACAGGGTTCCCACACCTTGGTTAACTTCAAATTCAAGGACCTTTCAAGGACTTTCCAGGTCCAATACCCTCAAATTCAAGGACTTAATGTGCGGACACATTCCAAGTGAGAGCAAGGTTACATCGTGTTACCTTGTAAGATACATTGTTACAGTTTTTATGTGTCAAACACAACTATGCAAAAACTGAAGAATATTTGGCTCTGCACCTGGCCAAGTGATGGTCCTTTGTATCTCTGGCAAGCCATTCTTTGTAATCTTAATTATTATAATTAAAAAGCCCCCAAAGTAGCGCAATGACCATATCCCATTTCAAAACTCAAAATATTTCATTTCCATACCTAAAACAAACAAAACAAATCATGCTGGAGGATTTGCTGCTCAGCAGATATTGTGCTCATATTTGATCTTGCAAGATGTGCTCCCTTTATACAGAATGCGTGTGATCACGAAATTGAAAGTGAAAGTGAACAGCGCTCATTGAAAAAATAGATTTAAATACTCTGGGTATGGTTGCGGCTCCCTGATGCTCGAAAATTATATTCAGTATTAAAATGAATGCGTGAGCAGGCGGTAATGGCCCAAAATTCAGCAGGAGCGGGATCAATAAAACAGTCCTGCGTAGGGCTTTAATACATAAACGCACACAATGTATGGTGACTGTAGAAAGCAAAAGTCAAATCCCGGACATTTTGGGCGATTTAGAAATCCCATTCGGACACATCTTTTAGGTCCAAAAAGAGTACACGTCCGTGGAAAAGAGTCTGTATGGTCACCCTAACTAACGTCAATCAAGCAAGTTAGTATGCATAGGGCATGAAGTGTTGGTGAAATAACACATTAGCGGACCGGAGGAAATAATATGGATTTTTTTCCCCAGAAAACCTTTTTGCACAAAACAAAGTCAAGCACTTTCAAGGACCTGTATCTATGTATGTTTATTTTCAAAAACTTTCCAGGGCCTTGAAATTGTTTTTTCAGATTCACAAACTTTCAAGGATTTCAAGGACCAGTGGGAACCCCGTTTTAACCAATTCAGCTATTTTTAAACAATGAGAAAACTTTCTTTTGGCCCTCATTCAAGTGTTCAGGTTCATGCATGCTCATATCAGTGGCTTATCTGTCCGGTTTGAGTCAAACTGTTTTTTTCAGTTCAGTGACTGTTGGAGGAACTGGAGAGCTGAATGATTCATTCATCATAGGATGAGATACGGTGCTATTTTGCCTCATTTTTAGTCAGAATGAGTGAGTGAGTTTTGACTGAGTAGTTGTAGATCTGTGCTACTCAAGCCATGAACTGTTTCAGACGCTTCAGTTTGATTTGGTGAACTGGTTCAACTAGTTCACTAAAAAGAATCAGTTCAAAAGAATGATTCATGAACCGGAAATCAATTCAAACTGTTTGCAGGCTTCCTACTCCCTGGTTAACTTCAAATTCAAGGACCTTTCAAGGACTTTCCAGGTCCAATACCCTCAAATTCAAGGACTTAATGTGGGGACACATTTCAAGTCAGAGCAAGGTTACATCGTGTTACCTTGTAAGATACATTGTTACAGTTTTCATGTGTCAAACACAACTATGCAAAAAAGCAATTTTTTTTTTTTGCATTTATTTTTGATCCTGGACCACAAAAGTAGTATGGGTATATTAGTAGCAAAAGCCAAAAATACATTGTAGGAGTCAAAATTATTGATTTTTCTTTTATGCCAAAAGTCATTAGGATATTAAGTAATGATCATGCTCCATGAAGATATTTAGTAAATTTCCTACCATAAATATATTTTAACTTAATTTTTGATTAGCAGTATGCATTGCTAAGAACTTCATTTGGACAACTTTGAAAGCTATTTTCTTTTTTTTTCAATTTTTTTTTTTGCACCATCAGATTCCAGATTTTTAAATAGCTGCATGTGAGCCAAATATTGTCCTATCCTAACAAACATTCATCAGTGGAAAGCTTATTTATTCAACTTTCAGATGCATGATGATGTATAAATCTCAATTTAAAAAAATGAACGCTTATGACTGGTTTTGTGGTCCAGGGTCGCATATGACAGAGGTCAGGTTAAAAGTGCATAACTAACGTAAATCAAGCAAGTTAGTATGCATAGACCACGAAGTGTTGGCAAAATAACACAATAGTGGACCACACTGTAAAAAATAAAAAAACACAATTTGTTGAGTCAGCTTAAAATAATTTGTTACCCTGCTGCCTCAAAACTTTAAGTTCAGTCAACTAAAATAAGTTTAGTCAACTTGAAATGTTAAGTTGTACTAAGTAACAACTTAGATATTTGTGTTTGCTAAACTTAACAGATGGGTAAGTAACCCAGCTGCCTTAAAATTTTAAGTTGATACAACTCAAATATCTAAGTTGTCACTTAGTTTAATTTAATATTTCAATTTGAATAAACTTTTTTTGAGTTGACTGAACTTAAAATTTTAAGGCAGCCAGGTTACAAATTATTTTAAGTTGACTCAACAATTTGTTTTTTACAGTGCAGAGGGAATAATATGGGATTTTTTCTAGAAAACTCCTTGCACAAAATAAATTCAAACACTTTCAAGGACCTGTATCTATGCATGTTTATTTTCAAAAACTTTCCAGGGCCTTGAAATTGTTTTTTCAGATTCACAAACTTTCAAGGATTTCAAGAACCCGTGGGAACCCTGTATATAGTTTTATAGAAGGAGGTTTAAACAAATTCATTTTTCAGTAGTTTGTTTAGACATCTGTTGTGGGCGTTCTAGACAGTAATTCTGAGGCTTTTTAAAATATTGTTCATATCGATATTGGAATTATATTGTATCGACCAAAATTTAGAAATATATCATGATAGAAATTTTGGCCATATCTTCCAGCCCTACGATCTATAGAAAGATTCTACATACATGAGCAGTTTCTGATCTCATTTCAAAATCTGAAGCAAAAACAGAATGGTCTAACTTTATCTTTGTGAAATTATGCTACATAAAAAATAAATGCAGGAAACAAAAACAGCATCTTTGCATCTTCAGCATCTTTAGCATCTTTGGCCTTTGTTAATGTCCTATTTACAGACTTTGTAATATTTCCACACAAATTACATTTTGAAAAATGCTTGCAATATAGTTTGTGTGTAAGTGTGGAACAGAGATCGGCTGAAATAAAACAAAAGAGCTGACTGCTGATTGCGCGTTTGGAGCAGAAACTGGCCAGTTAAGATTTATGGCAGTTCGAACATTCTACTACTAGCATTATTATTACTATTTTTTTTTTTCTAGGGCAACTAAAGATTTTCCAGGACATTTTCCATTTTCTCTCATTTTCCATGTGTTTTCCAGGACTGGAAAATTAGTCATCAATTTTCCAGGACACGTGGGAACCCTGCACTAGCTTATAGATTACCTTAAGGCTAACATATGTGACCCTGGACCACAAAACCAGTCATAACGGTCAATTTTTCAAAATTAAGATTTATAGACCAATTTTGAGTAGACGTCATCTACAGCTGCACGCTCATAGTGGTTGCAGAAAAACACTGGTAGCAAGTGGAAGTAAACGGGTAAACTCCATGGAATAAGAGAAAAAAAAAATATTTTTGTGCCTTTTGATGTCAAAATCGGGAATGCAAATAATTGTTATACAATACTGTAGTCAAAGACGCCATTTGAAGCTAAACGCAAACGTTTAACATACTATGGATGAAAACTGCTATGATTACTCTACTTTTAAAGCATAAATTTGATTTAAACAATAGGTCTACATAATATTCACATATGCTGTTCATAGAGGATGTACTGTATTAGCCCTACAGTTACAGCATAAAATATTATTTAAACCTATTACTATTAACATTTTTACATAACATTTTTTATTTTATCTCACAATTCTGTTTTTTTTTTTTTTTTTCTTCTCACAAATGCAAGTTTATATCTCCTAATTCGGACTTTATAACTCGATTTAAGAAAACTAGTGAGTTTGTTAATTCTGAGGGGAAAAAAGCCAGAAGTGTGGGATATAAACTCTGAGCCGAGGGGGAAAAGAGAGAATGACAAGTTTTTTTTCTTCTAGAGTTGTGGGATATAATCTCGGAATTGCAAAAATAAAGTCAGAATTTTGAAATATAAAATCGAATGTACCTTTTTTATTCTTTTATTCCATGGCTCCATAGACTGCCACTTGAACTGCCCATAAAAAATGTCATGCCTGTTTCGGGTCTGTAAGACTATCCCACTAACTCCAATTTTGTTGAATAACATTGCTTATGGCTGGGTGACAACTTTGAAAGTGACATCTAATCAATATAATCTATACTCTTTTTAAATCTAAGTATTTTGTGTCGTATCCTTGTAATTCTCTAGCTGTAAAGGCGATCTCTCCGGGTTTTCTGCAACCATGCTGCACGCACATCCCGAATGTTTACAAACAGATAATTGGTCTATACATCATCTGAAAGCTGAATAAATAAGACTTCCATTTATGTATGATTTGTTAGGACAGGACAATATTGGACCGAAAATCGGGAATCTGAGGGTGCAAAAAATTAAAATACTGAGAAAATCGCCTTTAAAGTTGTCCAAATGAAGTTCTTAGCAATGCATATTACTAATCAGAAATTAAGCTTTGACATATTTACGGTAGGAAATTTACCAAATATCTTCATGATAACATGATCTTTACTTAATATCCTAATGATTTTTGGTATAAAAGAAAAATCTATAATTTTGACCCATGCATTGTATTTTTGCTTATTGCTACAAATATACCCGTGATACTTAAGACTGGTTTTGTGGTCCAGGATCACATATCTGAAAGTTAAATAAATAAGCTTTCCACTGATGTATGGTTTGTTGATAGGACAATATTTGGTCGAGATGCAACTATTTGAAAATCTGTAATCTGAGGGTGTAAACAAATCAAAATATTGAGAAAATCACCTTTAAAGTTGTCCAAATGAAGTTCTTAGCAATGCATGTTACTAATCAAAAATTAACTTTTGATATATTTACGGTAGGAAATTTACAAAATATGTTCATGGAACATGACCTTTAATTAATATCCTATTTTTTTATTTTTTTATTTTTTGCATAAAAGAAAAATTGATCATTTTGACACATACAATGTATTGTTGGCTATTGCTACAAATTTACCCGTGCTACTTATGACTTGTTTTGTGGTCCAAGGTCACATATTCATACTAAAAGCCAAAAAACTTCAGTTTTGATTTCATGGTAACTTTAAAGCAGACTTTTTCCTCTGTTGAGATCTCTGTTAATTTATACCATCTAAGCCTTTTTGGCTTTTTAACCAAAAAAAAAAAAATGTATAAACTGAAAAAAAGGTTCAAAGTCACTGTCTGTACAAACTGTATTTTAAATGTAACTTTTAATCGTTTTAAAAACCTTCACATCACATCTTAAAATCCAGACAGTGTCACGCCATTGAACCGAACACTGAATGATGTTTTATTCACTCTGAAGAAGGAAAGTTCAGACTTTTTCTGATATTAATCCAGAAATGAAGATTTCTGTTTATTTTTCGTTTCTTTCTTCATCCTTGGCTGTGACAGCTACAATAAAAAAGTATATCTTATTTGTCTCTCACATCCAAATCCAGCCACATATTTGTTTAGAGCTGTTTTGGCTTATAAACGGTGCTTGATCTGTGCAGATCTCTCTCCTGATTCAGACTTTTTCACTGGAGGAACTGTTACTATGGATTATGGACTCACACTTTAGCAAGAATGATGGATTTGTTTCTTAGAAACACACAGGTTTTGTCTTCTCAAGATGTTAACTGATGGACTGGAGTGGTGTGGATTATTGTGATGTTTTTATCAGATGTTTGGACTCTCATTCTGACGGCACCCATTCACTGCAGAGGATCTGTTAGTGAGCAAGTGATGCTACATTTCTCCAAATCTGATGAAGAAACAAGCTCATCTGCATCTTGGATGGTTTTAGAGTGAGGACATTTTCAGCAAATTTTCATTTTTGGCTGAACTGTCCCTTTAAATGAGTCAATAAAGCACTTTCATTTCACGAGGACTGTAATGAAGCTCTTTCATTACGGGTAGTTGAGCTGGTTTGGGTTGAACGCGCTGACGTGATCAGCGCATCGTAACAGAAGACTGAAGACAATCACGTTTCACACACTTTTCACTGATGTGCAAATCACCGCCTGCTGTTGGAACCAAGAACAATACATGCCAGATTTAGACGGCACAATTAAATTGGCCTGTCAGCCTCGTAATCAGCCCGTGTTACTCTATTCACGCTTTCTCACAAGGCCAGATCTGCACGTTAATGCGTGAATCACAAATCGTGCCATTAACCAGCACCTGCTGAACTCTTCAGCTCAAAAAATAAAATATGATTAGGCTGTGATTTGGGAAACTAGGTCTATTAAAGGGTTCAACTGTTAAAGCTACATTCGTGTTTTCTGAACCATCTTCTGATTTGTGTTATTTTGATCGAACAGGATGAATGTTTTAGTGACACAAACATATTAGAAGTAAATCCACTGATCATTGAGGAACTGGCTTTTGTCATTTAATGGGATTTTACAGACTAAAAGGATGGAAAGGGATTTTCAGAAATGATCAACAACTAAAATATTCACAAGAAAACATGTTTTGATATTGATAACATTTTGACAGAATAAAATAAAGAAAAAATGTAAATTAGTCAAAAATGAAATAAAAATTAAATTCATTAATTAAATAAGTAAATAAAAACAAAAAGAAACAGATGGAAAAACATTAACTGACTAACAATTAAAACAATATTCACAAGAAAGTATGTTATTCTTGACACATTTTGATTCTGATAACATTCAGATATTTCAACAGTAATTAAAATAAATAAATTAATTAATTAATTAATTAATATTGATGTAAAGTTTATTTTAATAGAAAATAAATAAATTAATTAATTAATTAATGAACCAATATATTGGAAAAAATATTAACTGATCAGCAATTTTGTTGAAAACATTTTGACACTGATAAAATGTTGGCATTTTGATAGAAAATAAATAAATAAATAAATAAATAAATAAATAAATAAATAAATCACCAACAACAACGACAATAAACATGGATGGATGGATAAAACAAAACAAAACATAAAAAATAAAATAAAATAAAACTATAAAATCAAATCAGAAGACTTCTTAATAAACTGCAAATTTTTATAACATTTTTAAATTTAAATAAATAAACAAATAAGAAAACAAACAGATATTTTTATTTACAAATTAAAACAAATTAAAAACAAAAATAAACATGAATGGATGAATAAACAAAACCAAACAATAATAAAATAAATAAATAAATATTGATGGAAAAAAAAACTTTGATTATTTTTGATATTGATAACATTTTGATAGAAAATAAATAAATATATAAATGAATGAATGAATAAATAAATAAATAAATAAATAAATAAAACATTAAATACTTAATAATAAAATAAAATAAACCCAAATCAGAAGACTTCTTAATAAACTGTACATTTTGATAAAAAAAATAAAAATGAAAATGAATAAACAAATAAGCAAACAAACAAATACATAAATGTACAAATTAAAATAAAAATAAACATGGACAGATGGATAAACAAAACCAAACAAAATCAGTCAATCAAAATAGGAAGACTTCTTAACTGGATATATTAATAGAAAATAAAAGAAATAAATAAAAATGAAAAGAAATAAATGAAAATACATAAAAACACAACTAAAGGATGGATGGATGGATAAATAAAACAAAACAAAAAAAAAACTGAAAATGTATTAATAATAATAATAATAATAATAATAATAATAATAATGATAAAAACCGGAAGACTTCTTAATAAACTGGATATTTTGATAGAAATTAAAATACATAAAGATGAAAATAAATAAATAAAAACGAATCACCTTTTGAACGAGCAGAAGAGTAATGAACTGAAATAGTGAGCGCATTACAGCGGCGGTTTATTCAGAGTTCAGTGCTGTCAGGACTCAGCTGCGAGTTTCTGCTCAGAAAGCCAATAAGCAGCAAAAACCAGAGGCGCAGTTTGATTTTCTTACCTTTGAGATGCTGTCGGAGCAGGAGAAACCCGACTCAAAGTCGAGCGTGAAGCACAGGATCTTCCCTTGACTGCTGCACATGTAGCTCTTCGACTGCAGAGAAACAACAACAACAAAAATATTTACACACAAAGCTCACGAGCACACTGTTTGCTGTAAACACTTTAAAAACAACAGACAACATTCATATTTAAATCGCTGAAGATCCAACACTCCTGATCTCGCTCGCTTTATATTCCCGTAAACAGGACAGGTACGACGAGGTTGCCATGGAAACGTCTGGCCAACGCTGCGCTCAGACAAAGAAATTATGACTAACAATACTATTCCTGAAGAAAAATCAGTATCCAGACCAGTAATCCTCCACTACCATCTGATATCATGGTACTACCACGGTACGAGTACTAAAGCATGCATCTCTGTCTTTTATTTGTATGTATGGTTTTATTTATTTATTTTTTTAAAATAAATAATAGCAAAAAACATGGATGGTAAAATAAAATAAAATAAAAAAATGGGAAGATTCATAAATGGCAGGAATTAAAAACAAACAAACAAAACAAAAATGAATGGCTAAATTAAAAAATAAAATTAAATAAAATTAAATTTAAAAAAAATGGGAGGACTTCTAAATAAACTGGCAGAAATTAAAAATAAACAAACAAACAAACATGATAAAATAAATTAAAATAAATAAAAAAATAAAAATAAAAATAGGAAGATTTAAGAATAAACTGCCAGGAATTAAAAATAAACAAATAAAATAAAATAAAATAAAGTTTAAAAAATAAAATAAAAAAATGGGAAGATTTATGAATAAACTGGCAGGAATTAAAAACAAACAACCAACCATCAAAACAAACATGAATGGATAAAATAAAAAATTAAATTAAATTAAAGGGGAAGATTTCTAAATAAACTGGCAGAAATTAAAAAAAAACAAACAAACAAAAAAACATGATAAATTAAATTAAATTAAAAAAAAATTGGAAGATTTATGAATAAACAGGCAGGAATTAAAAATAAACAAACAAACAAAACAAACATGAATGGATAAAATAAAAAATGAAATGAAATTAAATTAAATTAAATAAAAAGGGGAAGATTTCTAAATAAACTGGCAGAAATTAAAAATAAACAATCAAACATGATAAAATAAAATAAAATAAAATAAAATAAAATAAAGGGACAATTTTTGAATAATCAGGCTTTTTTAAATAAACTGCCAGTTACTATGATACTGAGTATTTATGCTTGCAAGCATCTCTTCATGTTATATAAATTAAATTAAAAAATAAAATAAAATTGGAAGATTTCTTAATGAACTGGCATGTCCGGCATAGTAGGAAATAAATAAATAAATAGATAGTTAAATAAATAAACAAATAAATAAATAAATAAAACATGGATGAATAAAATAAAATAAAATGCTCTTTTGTAAGTCCCTTTGGATAAAAGTGTCTGCTAAATGATTAAATGTAAAATAAAAAAATGAAAAATAAAATGACTTTTTTTTTATTTAAAAAATAAAATAGCATCTCTTTATAGCATATTTGTATATATGCTTGTTTTTATTTATTTCCTAACGTTTTTAAATTATTATTTATTTTATTTAATGTGCAGATAGATTTTGAATTTTTAATGTAAACTTTTAATCGATCTACTTTATTTTAAGGTCCAATTCTTACTAATAACTAATTATTAACTATGACCTTTGCCTCAGTAAACTCCTAATTTGCTTAATAGTTAATAGTTAATAGTAAAGTAGTTGTTTAGAAATGGGAATCTAAAGGAATCTAAAATATGCTCATGCAGAATAAGTGACCATTGGTCCTTAAAATAAAGTGTCACCAATTAATTATTTTATCCTTTTTCTTTTCTTTAACTCAGCTACCATTGACCGAATATAAATCTTTAGTCAAGCGAGAAGTGAGATACCTGAGTGAGAAGAGTCACAGATCTCAGCAGCAGCTGAAGGCTCTGTGTGATTGTGTCTGATCATCTGAGAGTCTCAGTGTTTGTTTCACTATAATTACATTGCTGGAAGTTTGTGTTTGCGGTCGATGTGATTATAGAGACGCATCGGTATTCACAACACACTGACCCTCAAAAATCACATTACTGTGGCCTGAACTGATGCACAATCCCTGAAGAGCACTGGACCGAACATTTCAGCAGCTCAAAAGAAGTTAAAATAGCTTAAAATAGCTTAAAATAAAATAAAATTGAAAAATAAAAATACAATGGGAAGTTTTTTGAATAAACTGGCAGAAATTAATAATAAATTAATGAACAAACAAACAAACATTGATGGATAAAATAAAATAAAATAAAATAAAATAAAATAAAACAAAACAAAATAAAATAAAATAAAATAAAATAAAATAAAATAAATTAAATTAAATTAAATTAATTTTTTTTTTAAAAATGGGAACATTTCTGAATATACTGGCAGGAGTTAAATAAATAATAAAATTAAATAAATAAACTAAAAAACAAATAAACATGAATGGATAAAATAACAGCATAAATAAAATAAAATAAAAAATAAAATAAAATAAAATAAAATAAACTGGCAGAAATTAAAAATAAATGAACTGACAAACAAACATGGATGGGTAAAATAAAAATAAAAAATAAAATGAAAAAATAAAATGGGAAGATCTCTGAATAAACTGGCAAAAAGTAATAAATTAAAATAAAATATATTTTTATATATATATATTTTTAAAAAATATATATATATTTATAGATAATAATATGCCGGTTACTATGAGTATTTATGCATGCAAGCATCTCTTTATGTTATATAAAATAAAATAAAATAAAATGGGATCATTTTTAATGAACTGGCAGTACAGCATAGTAGCAAATAAATGAATAAATAAATAAAGTAAAATAAAATAAAATAAAACAAAACAAATGACTCTTTGAAAATAAAGCATTTAAAATATTTAAAAAAAAAAACAAAAAATAATAAAAATAAACTTATGTGGATCATAAAATATTTAACATTTTTTATTTACAAAATAAATTACTGTAAGCAAATACTGTAAAGTGCAAATACAACACTTAACATTACTGATTATTTTTTAATTATTACAATTATAATTTGCATCTAATTAATAATAATCCACACCCCAAATTATCACGCATATGCAGTTAGAAGCGTGACCGGATTTTAGAAACGCAGCCGCCTGCTTTGCATTTCCAAATCAAATGCTGAAAAGAGGAAACATTTGTAGCTAAATATGCATGAAATGCAACAGTAATGTTCACAGTATTACAGTTAGTGGCTCTTGAAATCAATTAGGCACGAGGAGGAGAGCGAGTTTTCGCAAACGCCCGCCGGTGACATTTGGATTCTGCAACATCATCAACCAATCTGTCGAGCCAGAGAACAAGCCATTAAAGTTCGTCAACACAGCTCTGACTAATATGGATGGAGCAGGGGAATTACGGCCTGCCAGCATTTCTCTGGGGTCCTTATTATTTTCCACATTAAACTCTCCAATACAGCTCACAAAATTAGGGACCAATGTTACTTTACAATTAAAGAGTTACTAGTATAGTTTTCATTAACATTATTTACATCAGCTATGTTAGTTTTAGCAATTCATATATATATAAACAATTATTTAAATTTAGTTAACATTAATTAACGCTTTTTGTCTAAATAGTTTTTGTTTTGTTTTCCAGTTTTACTCATTTTAGTTTAAAAAAAAAATAATAATAATAAAATAAAAAAATGTATACAAAATAAGAAAAACCTAAAAAATAAAACAAAAAGTAAAATTCAAGCAATTAATTTTGTTGAAGTTTTAGTAATTTTGTTGGTTTTATTTATTCAGTAGTTTTAGTTTTTTATACATGTCTCCATAATTTTTATGTTTTGTTTTACTTTATGTTAGTACCATTTTAGTATCAAACAAAAAAATAAAACATAAATAAAAATAATAATGCAATAAAAAATTACAAAATGTAAAAAGTAAAAAATCAAAAATAAAACAAAAAGTAAATTTTGTTGTGTGCTTTTATCATTTTTAGAAGTTTTTTTGTTAATAGTTTTTGTTATTTAGTTCCATTTTAACATCAAGTTAAAAAAAAATTAAAAATAAATGAAATTATAAAAAATAAAAATAAAACAAAAAAACTAAATGATTAATTTTAGTTATTAGCAGTTCTTATATATATATATATATATATATATATATATATATATATATATATATATATATATATATATATATATATATATATAGACATAAATATGACAAAAAATACAAATTAACAGTTAATTTATTTGTTTATTTGTGTTGAGTGTTTAAGAAAAACAAAACAAAAATTTACTAAATGTTAAAGTTAATTAATTTTAGTTATTAGGTGTTCTTTTTTATATAATGTCTATATAGTTTATCTTAATAATATCTAATAATATATATCACTTCAAAGTAATACTTAATATGTTATTTCATTTTTAGTTATTTTAGAAGAATTTCAGTATCAAGTTAATAAAAGTAAAAAATTAAATATAAAAAATTAAATAAATAAACACAAATATAACAAAAAATACAATTTAAGAACATTTAAACAGTTAATTTATTTGTGTCATTTGTGTGTTGAGTTTAAAAAAATAAAATATAAATAATAAAAAAATAAAAATAAAACAAAGAAAATTTACTAAATGTTAAACAATTCATTTTAGTAAATTCTTTTAGTGTTATTTCAGTTTTAGTTATTTTACCACAATTTCAGTATCAAGTTAAAAAAAGTAAAAAATAAAAAAAATATGTATAAAAATAAATAAACAAATAAATAAACAAATATAACAAAAAAAAATACAATTTACTAACATTTAAACAGTTAATTTATTTGTGTTTATTTGTGTTGTGTGTTTATCATATTTGTATAGTTTTAGTTATTTTAGTCCCATTTTAATATCAAGTTAAAAAAATAAATAAATAAAAAAAGAAAAATAAAACAAAAAAAATGTACTAAATGTTAAACAATTAATTTTAGTTACATGTCTATATAGTCTATTTTAATAATATCTAATAATATATCTATATATCTAATAATATATATATATATATATATATATATATATATCACTTCAGAGTAATATTTAATATGCAATTTCAGTTTTAGTTATTTTAGCACAATTTCATATTAAATAAAAAAAAAAACAAATATAACAAAAAAATACAATTTACAAACATTTAAACAGTTCATTTATTTGTGTGTTTATTTGTGAGTTACGTTAATCATTTTTAGTAGTTTATATAGGCTTATAGATTTTTTTAGCTTTATTCAGTAAATAATTTATTCAGTTTTATTCAGTTTTATTATTTTGGCACATCCAGTTAAAGCTAAATTAAAATGAGCTGAAATAAAAATTACATGCAGTATGAACTCAAGCTTTCCAAAAAATCTTTTCTAGACACTTTAAAGTTTCTCCTCAGTTCAGAGGTTCAAACATCCTCTGAAAATCATGAAGGTTATACTCCTAGTCTTCATCACAGGAGGCATTGAGTGTTTACTCTCAGCACAGACGTGCCGTCACTCATGAAATCCAGCTGCCAGAGGAAGCAAACCCCAGCGAAGCGGATTTGCGGCTCTTACTGTCGCCTGTCACATGTAAAGCACAGAATACACGCCGCTAATTGGAGAGCTTCTCCTGAGGGATGGGAAAAACACAGAGTGAGGTTTGTCGAGGATTTCCTTGTCAAGAAGAGAAACTCGCTGCACGCTGCAGATGCACCACATTTCTGCTCTGCAGTCTGTGAGAACACATGCAGACGCTACATTAACGCTCAGACATGCAACGCTACACCGTTCCTCATACAAAACCCCACCTGAACTAAACACACAAGGCTATTTCACACAAAAAGTTATTTTGTAAATTATTTTTTATTGTTATTTTTTTAATAACAATAATAATATACTATATGCAAGTATGTGAACCCAAACACTTCTATTCATGCTGGCTTGATTTTATGCAACATCTATGGTCGATTGTATGCATTGTTGCAGTTTTGGTATTTTAGTATCAAGTTAAGCTAAATCTTTTCTTTTCTTTTTTTTTTTTTTTTTTTTAACATTTAAGTTTTTTTTTTTAGTTTTTTTTTTAAATTACCATTTAATATAAAGTAAAAAAAAATAATAAAATAAATAATACATTAAAAATACATGCTGGCTTGATTTTATGGACTATATATGCTCTATTTTATGCATTGTTGCTGTTTTATTTTTTGTATTTTATTTAGTATGAAAGTACATTTTTTTTTTTTTTGTAATTTTGGTGGGGTTTTAATCATTTTTAAAAAGTTTTTTTGTTTTTAGGGTTTTTATTTTGTTAATATCAAGTTAAAAAATAATAATAATAAAATAAAAAAATAAATGAAAAATACAACAAAAAATACAATGTACTAAATTTTAAACAATTTATTAATTTCAGTTCATTTTAATAGTTGTGTTTTAGCATTTTAGTGGTTTGCTTTTTTATATATGTCTATATAGTTTTATTAATATCTTATTTCAGTTTTAGTTATTTTAGTACAATTTCACTATCAAGTTAAAAATGTAAAAAAAAAATACAAATAAAAAATAAAAAATAAATAAAAATACAATTAACTTACAATTAAACACTTATTTCATTGTAAAGTTTTAGTAATTTTGTGTGTTTATCATTATTAGATTTTACGCATTGTTGCAGTTTTATTTTTTTGCATTTTAGTACCATTTAAAGTTTTAGTCATTTTGTTGTTTTTAGTAGTTTTTGTTTTTTAGTTCTTAGTACCATCTAACACCAGGTTAAAAAAAAAAAAAAAAAAAAAAAAAATTAAAATAAAAACAAAAAAAAAAATACAATGCAGTAAATTTTAAACAAATAATTAATTTTAGTTAGTTTTAGTAACTGTTTTTATCATTTTTAGTGGTTTCGATTTTTATGTCTATATAGTTTTTATTAATATATTATTTTACTTAGTTCAGTACAATTTGACTATCAAGTTAAAAATGTAAAAAAAAAAAAATAAATAAAATAAATTAAAAAGAAAAAGAACAATTTAGCACCATTTGAAGTTTGTCATTTTGTTGTTGCTTTTAAATAAAATTTTAAATAATTTTTTGTAGTTTTTGTTTTTTTAGTTTTCAGTACCATTTAATATCAAGTTAATAAATAATAATAATAATAATAATAATAATAATATGACAAAACAAAAAATTAAAAAATAAAAAATAAAACAAAAAAATCCAATGTAGTAAATTTTAAACAATTAATTCATTTTAGTTAGTTTTAGTAACTGTTAATCATTATTAGTGGTTCTGATTTTTATATATGGCAATATAGTTTTTATTAATATATTTTCACTATTAATATATTTTCACAATTTCACTATCAAGTTAAAAATTTTAAAAAAATAATTAATATATATATATATATATATATATATATATATATATATATATATATATATATATATATATTTATATATTTACTTTTTCAGTTTTATTTAGCTATAATAACCCTGATACCAGCACATCTGGTTTCATGGCACAGACATATTTCAGTAGAGCTGCTTTTCGCTGAACTTAATTTGTATTTTAATTGATGAACTACAGATGCTGAACTGAATCAATACTGAACTGACAACAATGGAAAAAAAAAAGACCTTTTCCATCTGTAAATAAAAGCATGTTAAGCCCTTGTTGTGTTTGTTAATCTTAATGGATGGCAACAGATGCACAACCACAACATCTGGACAAACAAAGGCTCATGCATTTTTATGGGTTGCTGTTTTTAGTTTTACTGCCTCTCATTAAAACACATACACATATTCTATACAAGTATGTGAATGCAAACATGCATGCAATTCATGCACTGCACATGCATTTCAGATGAATGCAACAATGCATGCATTGCAGACTTTAATAATGCAATGCACCTAAATGCACTGGCCGAATGCATCTGTGCAACTGCAACTATGTTTTTCTGCCATATAATGCATGTTAAGTATGCACTGTACAACAGAATTGTGTGTTTGCAATGCACTGGCCAACTGTCTATGTTTGTATACTCGTGTAAAGGATGTTTCTGTCCAAATTCAATAAGACAAAATCTATCCGTCTGGAAAACAAACCACTAATCAAGCGCTAATTGAAATTCTCAGTCACCTTTAGCTGCATCCCAAAGGACAGCGTCTCGTATCGGCAGATACGTGTTCATTCTTGATGTGGTCTGTGATCATGCTCACAAATGCAGAACGAACTCATGTGTTTCTCGAGGGGTTTTAAAGCGTAAAGCTGCTCTTTAACACACTCATGCAGCTCTCAGCAACGTCAATCACAGCATCCTAAACGAGAGTTGGACAATCATAGACTGACTGATGAAGGACAATAACATCACCAGCGAAGTGACGCGGAGCACAAAACACTGAGTCTGCAACTATCGTTAGTGAATTACCGAATGTCACTTTCATCTTGATTAGTTGGTTTGTTTAGAGAAGCAGCACTAGGGTCAGAGATCTGAACACACATTAAGTATTGCACTTTTCTTTCACATGCCAGGTAATATAAATCATTACATCATATGTGTGTGTACATATAAAATGTATAAATATAAATGATAAATATAATAATAATAATACATTGTCAATTTATTTGTGTATGAATATATATGTATATACTAAAAATGTACACATATTTAATAAAAATATATCTAATATAAATTAATAAAAAAATACTTAGTTATGTAAACAAATATACATATGTATAAATATATAAAATCTATAAATATACAAAATGCACAAATATCTGTTTATCTATCTATAAAATGTATATAAAGTAATTTTATTTATTTGTGCATATATATATATATATATAATTTGAATAATTAAAGAAATATTTACTTCCGTATAAAATACAATATGTATACATGTAAAAAATATATAAAAAATAAAATGTAATGTAAAATATTTTAAAAATCTATCTATCTATCTATCGAATGTATATATTTAAATTAAAATTTTGAAAAATAAATGTAATAATATTGATTTATTTTAATAATGTATTAAAATATATAATATATAAATAAAGATATATAAAATATAATAAAGACTTCTGTTTCATGATACATAAAATATACACAATATCAAAATATAATAAAAAATAAAAAATACAATGTACTAATAATAAATAAAATATAAAATATAAATAAAATACATACATATATATACATATATATATATATATATATATATATATATATATATATATATATATATATATATATATATATATATATACAAATGTTTAATAAATAAATAAATAAATATTTAATTATTTATTAAATCTAATTAAGTATACATATATTAAAATATATTAATATATTAATATATATTTATAAATAAAATGTATCCCCGCCAGTTTTATTAGCAGGAATTAAGAGAAACTGGGCAAATCTCCTTTCTTATGCTTTTATGCTCTTTCAAAGCACTGTGGTCTTCATTCATATCAAGAGTGGATATTTTCAGTGGACTGGTTTGGTTCAGACGATCTGGCCCCAGGAGCGACTGTCCATTCATCTAAATCCTAAATCCATGATCCTGAACTCCCGCTGACTCCCTCACATGAGCGCGCCGTATAAAACCATTACACAATCCTTCACGCTGCCTCATAAAACTGTCACGGCGCGGTCCTACGGTCCGTCCTGCGCGCGGCACGCAGAGCTTAAGGGCGTCTGAGCCGTACGGGAAGCGTTCTGGATGGACTGTGGCAGATAATCAGCGCCGCATTTCCGACCGAGTTTGGGAGCTTTGCATGTTGCCCTTCTGTATCGGAGCATTGCAGTGATGTAAATCGCCTCTGACAGCGTCGTTCCTTTGTATTATTTATAAATGTCTGGTTAAGGGTAGGCAGTAATACAGCTCGTGGGCTCAGAGATGCTTTCTGACCCTCAGCTTTTCGGCAAACGGCGGGGGGGGGGGGGGGGGGGGGGTGCACCAGAATCCTTGAACAGACATTCGCTAGAGCCCCGAGACAAAACCCAATAAACATGATGTGAAGAATTTTGTGGAAAATGTTTCAAATGGCCTTAATAAAGACTGGATTCATATCCTCTATTACAATTATTAGCTATAATAAATGGAACAAATTCATAAAATTCTTCTTTCACTTGCATTCAATTCCATGAAAGAGCTTGGGTTTATGAACCAATTAGACAGAATTGCATTCAGCCTGTGTTTAATGAATAAGATCCATTCTGTGCAATTTGCTTGAAAGCAGTTAACATGAAAAATATTAACAATTCTTAATGAAATTGTATTGAATCAGAAAATAAAAAATGCTGAGGAGGTTGATATGAAAACATTTCTTGATTAAGCTAGTTATGTGGAGGAAATAAATGCATAAAGACCTACAGAAGACATGTAGACAAATATATATTTCCAGTGCATGCCATGCAGTTGCTTAAACTGAAAGTGTTCAGTCGATAAAAGCATCTAGTAAATGCACAAACATAAACATAAATGCTTAAAGTCAAGACGTTTTGACACACGACATCAGAGAGCTTTAATGTAGCGATGCACAAACAACACAGAAATCTGCTGCTTGTGTGTGCATTACAGGTTCAAGTGGCTATAAGCCATTTGGTATCACGCTAAATAAATAGGTGGAAAAATGTGATTGAACTTCCTGTTAGCACACAATCCTTTACAGGTTTCTAGCAGATTTTATTGGAAGAATCAGTGCTCATAAAATCAGTATGGTTGCACAATATAGGGAAGTAAATCGATATCCCAATGGCTTACTTTGATTTTCAAATCATGAATGCTGTGATTTAATTAGATAAATGTATGAACAGTGCAGCACTTCACTCGGAAACTCCCAGTACATATTTATTTGTAGGCATACAGCCAAAATAAAAGAAAAGAGTAAAATACGTCATGTTGTATAAAATATAACACATTATGAATAAATGTAAAAAATATAAAAAATAAATGTAATATAAAAATATAAATAAAATAAAAATACATAAAATACTTAAATATCTATCTATAAAATGCATACATGTAAATTAAAATTTCTGAAAAAATAAATTTAAAAAATTGTAAAATTTATGAAAAAAGGAAATATATAAAAAAAGATATTTAAAATATAGTAAACAGTTCTGTTTCATGATGTATATAAAATATACACAATATCAATCTATAAAATGTATAAATATAACTAATAAATTATATATGGGTATGTATATATACAATGAAATAAATAAATGTTAAATATATAAATAATACTTATTTAAAGAGAAAGAGAAATACAATTATGTACACATATATAAAAATACAGATATATATATAAAGATATAATTATGAAAATACAAAATATATATAAATAAATATTATAAGTTCTGTTTCATGATAAAATATCTATCTATATCTATGAAATTTATAAATATAAATGAAAATTTATGAAAAATAAAGGTCAAAAATTGCCAAAATAAAAGCTCAAACCAGGGTTAATACAGCGAACTAAAACCATTTTTTTATCAATTGATAAAATAAAAGAAAATTATATTTTAGTTTATATAATAAAATTTAACTTTATATAATAAAATTACTAAAAGTAAAACTGAAATAAATTAATAAAAACCTATATAGACATGTTTAAAAAAAAACATTAAAAATATATTGAAAAACTAATAAGTAAATTAAAATATATAAATAAATAAAAGCTCAATCCAGACTTATTATAATTAACTAAAACCATTATGAAATTCAATACTTGAAATAAATGTTAACTGAAATAAATTTAAATATAAATATATAATAAATATATATAAAAAAATGTTTAACTTATAAAATATATATTATAAATGTTATAAAAACTTATAAAATAAAATATCTAAAACTAAAACTGAAATAAAAATTAATAAAAAAACTATGGACATGTTAAAATAAACTATGTCTATGTTGTAAAAAAAAACAACAACAAAAACTTTCAGATTAAAATGAAAATGAAAAAAAATATAAAATGATACTAAATTAAATCATTTATTCATTAAACTAATTATTAAACTTCATTAAACTAATTAAAAACTCTAATAAAGCTGAGTGGTTTAAAATTTGAAAATGAAGAAATTAAGACAAATATTAGTAATGTAATTTTCAGTTGTAAATAATAAAATTATCTTCAGTAAATACTTTATTTTACAGTACAATAGTATTATTACAATACATTTCTTTTTTTGATGAATATTTTCAATGAAATAAAATCTATAGTCATATTGAATGAGTCAAAAACAGTATTAATGCAGCCTTGAGTGAAAAGATATTTTTTAAAACAATCATTTATGTACTTATGTAATTTAATTTAATTTCTTATTTATTTTGGTTACAACTTTTTTTCCGCTTATTTTAAAACTATTTTTTAATTTCTATGCACATACACTCCTTAACAAAATCACCATAATCATTCTAGAATGATCAATACAACATACTGTATATTGCAGAAAAACAAAATATCACAGTGCTGTTTGTTTCCAATGTTGTGCAACCATCCTACAAAGGTCAAATTCATCACATCCCATCACAAGCTGTAATTTTGTGGCAAATTTCATTTGAAAGCGAGCGTCAAGTTGCTCTACTCACTATAAAAGTGAACATTCACGCAAAGAAATCCATCACAGACCGTCTCATTCACGACGTGCCCTTCAAGGACACGAAAATGCCATTTGGAAATCGCCCTTGGAATAAAGACCGAATGGACACATATAGTAAATTTCACTGTCATGACTTGGCAGCATGTCACGATGGTCTATTAGGCCTTTTTGTGGCCTTTACTCCCTCAATTAGCCTCAAATAAAACGTTAGCGCTGTGTTAGATGAGGATTTTGATTTGTTGCATGGAATATGATATGCAGTTTATCCAGAGAGCCATTAATCTGCTCCGCTAAGCCAAAGTATGAGCGAATCAACGCTGAAGAGCCGCCGGCAGAGCGCTAAACCTACATAATGCTCATGAGCCATAAATAAATATGCTGTAGTAATGCACACTCGCACGTCTGAGATCCGTGCGACGGCGGATAACGGTGAAACGAGCGATGCGACGCTCCGCGTTTGACCCCGGGTGGTATTTAAGACGACTTAAATGTGAGTAACGCGAGTCTCCGGAGCCGCTCAGACTTAAATCCCCTTCATCCCGTGAACTTATGTTAGCATATACTTCATAATAGACGCCCTGCAGGAGTTCACGGGGACACCGGAGATGCGCTAGACCTTTGTGTGCTCGAGGTAATTTAACGGCTCAGTGAGGAGAGGTCTCACAGAAAAGACTCTTCAGAGGAATTTAATTAAAGCAGTAATAACATTTGAAACGCACGAATCAGACACGGACGCACTCCTGCTCTCGCATGCGTTGCACCGCAGTGCTGACAGATGCAGAAATCAATGCTTCACTTGTCATATACCGCTTTCTGTGTGTTTCATCTCTTTCTAAAGCTGTAATGCTGATTGACAGGATATATATTTTAAATTAAAGGCCTCGTTCTTGTTACCATAATGCAAAAAGTGCACAGCGTTGCTTTAATATTATTACTGTAACGCATCAGTGAAAAACAGATGATAATACCTTTAAATACAACAAATGCTGCTATCTGATCCTGTGCCTGAGCAGGATGGTTTTCGTTAATGCATTACAGTAATAAGAATAAAGCAAATTAATAGAACTAAATGGCATTGTATTGATTTACATGGAAGCTTGTTTCCGCCAAGGAAAAAAAAATAAAAAAGGTGACTGTGACTCACAACTCACAATTCAATAAGAAGTCAAAATTGCAAGACAGAAACTCAAAATCAGAAACATCAAAACTCAAAACTTACAATTCTGAAGAAAAAGTCCAAAATCTGAAATATAAACTCAAAATTCTAAGAAAAAAGTCTAAAATGTAGCATATAAAGCTGCAATTCCAGGGAAAAAAAGTTAAAAATGTAACAAATAAACTTGCAATTCTAGGAAAAAAAAGTCCAAAACGTGAGATGTAAATTCAAAATTCTGAGACAAAAAGTCCAAAATGTGAGATTTAAACTTCAAATTCTGAGAAAAAAGTCCATGATGTGAGATATAAACTCAAAATTCTGAAGAAAAAGCCCAAAATCTGAGTTACAAACTCAAAGTTCTAAGAAAAAAAAAAGTCCAAAATGTAACATATGAACCTGCAATTAAAGGAAAAGGGGCCGAAATGTGAGATAAAAACTTGAAATTCTGAGGAAAAAGTCCAAAATGTAACACATAAACTTGAATTTCAAGAAATAAAGTCCAAAATGTAAGATATAAACTCGAAATTCTGAAGAAAAAGTTTAAAATGTAACATATAAACTTGCAATTCCAGGAAAAAAAGTCCAAAATGTGAGACATAAACTTCAAATTCTGAGAAAAAAAATGTCCATAATGTGAGTTATAAACTCAAAATTCAGAAGAAAAAAGTCCAAAATGTAACAAACTTGCATAAACTTGCAAACAAAAAAAAAGCCTAAGTGTGAGATATAAACTTGAAATTCTGAGGAAAGTCCAAAACGTAACATATAAACTTGCACTCCCAGGAAAAAAGTCCTAAATGTGAAATATAAACTCAAAATTCTGAGAAAAAAAAGTCCAAAATGTAAGACTTAAACTATGATTTAAATTCAAAATTGTGAGACAAAGTCAGAACTGTGAGATATAAACTTCTTTTCGAGAAAAAAGTCCAAAATGTAACATAAATTTGCAATTTTGAGAAAAAAATGTCCAAAATCAAAGCTATAAACTTGCAAAAAAAGAAAATCCAAATTGTGAGATATAAACTCACAATTTTAATAATTAAAAAAAAAAAAAAAAAAAAAAAACCTAATTGTGATAATAAACTTGCAATTCTGAGAAAAAAAAGTTCGAAAAGTGAGATAAAAACTCTGGGAAAAACTCTGGGAAAAAATTCTGGGAAAAAAAGTCCAAATTGTGAAATAAAGTCACAATTACCTTCTTAATATGAAAAAAAAAAATTACTGAGTCTAAACTTTTGGATGATTTTTGACTCATAAAAAAATATACTGATAATGAACATCCTATAAATATATAAATATACTGATATTAAACAACCTATATACACAGTAATAGGAATAAAGCAATGAAACCCTTTTAAACGGCATCACAAATGATTTGTTCCTGGTTTTGGTGATGTTTTGTAGGTTCGCACTCACCCGTACTCTCTGCACCTCCATGAAGACGGCTCTCTGAAAGGCTTTCTCCCACAGCACCAGTTCAGAGCCCAGCTCGACACTGTAGCAGAAGCTCTGGCCGTGACCCACGAGCACGCTGAAGCAGAAGGGTTCACTGTCCCGCAGCTCACCGTCCTGCTGGAGCCCCATATAAAACTTGGTCTGTATCCAGCAGTCTTCGGCTATCCACAGCTGGACAGCAACAAAGATAAGGTTTTTGTAATGTTTTGTCTCTTCTGCTCACCAAGACTGCATAATTTGATCAAAAATATAAAATATTATTACAATTTACAATATGTGTTTACTATGTGGATATATGTTCAAATGTAATTTATTGCTATGATCAAAGCTGAATTTTCAGCATTTTCAGTGTCACATGATCCTTCAGAAATCATTCTAATATGCTGATTTGCTGCTAAAGAAACATTTCTGATTATTATCAGTTTAAAACCCAGTTTCCCAATATTTTTGTGGAAACTGATATGTTTTCTTACTTTTTTTTTAATCATGCTGTATGTCTAGTAGTCTACTAATAAAAGCCATACATGCTTTCGTACCTTATGAACCTTAAAGAGAACCTCACAGAGGTGAAAACTAGCCTCTGCTTGAGCCCAGTCTGATGCCAAGATCTGATAGAAAAACAGAAAGAAATCACTCTGTTACACATCCATGATTCATGGGCATACAGCCATTTACTACAGTCAGTAAAGAAATAGTTCATCCGAAAATGAACATTTACTGAAAATATGCTCACCCTCAAGCCATCCAAGATGTAGATGAGTTTGTTTCTTCATCAGATTTAGAGAAATGTAGCATTGCATCACTTGCTCACCAATGGAAGTGAATGGGTGCCGTCAGAAAGAGAATCAAAACAGCTGATAAAAAACATGACAATAATCCACAAGTAATCCACACCACTCCAGTCATCAATTAACGTCTTGAGAAGACAAAAGCTGTGCTTTTGGAAGAAACAAATCCATCATTAGGAGATTTTTAAGGTCAAACTGGTTCTTCTCATTCTGACGGCACCCATTCACTGCAGAGGATCCATTGGTGAGCAAGTGAAGTAATGCTACATTTCTCCAAATCTAATGAAGAAACAAACTCATCTACATCTTGGATGGCCTGAGGGTGAGTACATTTTCAGCATATGCTCATTTTTGGGTGCACTATTCCTTTAAGAACAAGTCTGTTAACCAGAAACACAATGTATTGCAAACGCTGATTCATGAATTCACTCCTCTGTTTTGGAAAACAAGTTGCACCGGTCATTTGTTTTATTTCTTGCCTTCAGAGATAGATTTCAACGCTGCCATTTCCATTAAAATTCATGCGTATGAAAAAGTTTGCTGTAATTACCTCTTCATGACCTACAGAGACATAAGTCTTATTTAACAGTCTGTTCTCGCTAAAGCGGCACAGACGTAAATCTGAAACATAATGAGATGCTAATGAATTTGCTGAATGTCTCTCTAGGCTTTAAGGCATGTTAAATGCTATGTTTCCTTAGATTTCTCCCGTTATTAATTCAGTAATGCACATTTAATGAAATGGCGAAAAATATCAGCACGGCGTTATTTCGGTCACAAAATTTATCAAAACCACTTACAATAACATTAATGCAGTCGTAACGGAGTCACGTAGAGGACGGCGCTGGAGCGAAGCTAAATATTGCACTGCATTAGGAAGTGCAGATGCTAAAATAGCACACAAAACAGAGCCAACACAAAGTGCAGGGCTGTATTTCATAACTGATGAAACCTCTGTCTTCAGGCTTAATGGCAAAGATAAAACATTTGTCACCAGTAACGTATGTGTGCGAGGCCACCGTGGTAATGGCTTTTCCTCGCCACAGTCCATTAGAAAGTAATAGATTGATTATATATAATTAGAATGGATGTCCTGAGTCTCAGAGCAGTAGAGGACAGGTGATGTTTGTCATAGACCACAACATTTTTGGAGAAAAAACATTGGCTGTGTTCAGAATAGCATGCTGCCATACTATATGTACTATTTCTGAGGTATGTACTATAATTCAGTGTTTGAAATGTGTTTCACATGCTATTTAGGGTTCCCACATTGACCAAAGAATTCCCAAATTTTCAGGCTTTTCCAGAATAATAATAATAATAATAATAATAATAATAACTTGGCTGCATCTGAAATAGGTCATTGATATTAACTGAGAAGTTAACATATAAGGTAGTGGAAGTGTTTTAAACATAAGTGTACAGTTCAGTTAAATGCTAATGTTTAGGCTACCTTTTTAACTTCCTGTTGTTATACTTTGTGTTCATCTGCTTCTCCCATTTGCTCTTTTTACATTGACTATCACTCTCTATAGACTAATACAATCACATACAATGAGTCCTCAAATATTTATTACAATATGTACTAATAAATATAAACAGTATAAACAGTATGATATGACTGGATGCTTTCAACTGATTTCCTACTGAACTGTTAACAACTGAACTGTCTGCAAGTGCTAAAACTATTTCAAATATAGTGAATTAAGCTACAAACTCGATTATAATGCATTATGTTTCCATCTAACGTGTATTTCGAGCTGCAGCTCGTCATATTAATGGAGTGTTTTACTAGTTAGCAGTAAACCGGTTAACTTACCTCAGCTGAACATGTTCGTAGATTTTTGTTGGATGTTATCTTTGGAATGTAAATATCCATATTTTACTTGTAAACATCGTACTTTTTTCGCTTATTTCAGTTAATGTCATAAAACTAGCAAGCTAACCCAACAGTAGTACTGACTGTCGTGTAAACATGGATGAAGACGCGAAAAGCGGAAGAACGCTGGAACCTCTCCGATTGATTCAAACTCAAACTCGTGACTTGATCAATCATTTCAAAAGATTCACTAACAAAAATACGGATCAAAAGAGCCATTCATTGTCGAATTTCGACGTCGCTTGTAATGATTTTGAAAAGTACGTATAATGTAAAACGGAGCTTTTCGAAACTCCGAATCAGTTAAACCATTGCGTTGCAAAATGATTCACTGTTTCGAATCATTCGCGAATATCGCGAATCATTTGCTTCAAATGGGGACTTTAAATCGCGTCTCGCGAGTCATTTGATATAAATCAGAACTTCGGAGCGGGGTTGTAAATCATTTCGCGAATTGAATGATTCGCGATTCACGATCCGCGCTCGAGTCCTGATCTAAAATGATGGTTCGCGAATCATTATTCAGATCGGGAGCGGGGATCGCGAATCATTTGATTTTGATCGGAACTTCTGAGCGGGGTTGCGAATCATTTCGCGAACTAAACGATTCAATCCGCGATCCGCGCTCCGAGTCCTGATCTGAAATGATGGTTCGCAAATCATTATTCAGATCGGGACCGTGAATGGCGAATCATTTGATTTTGAACGGAACTTCTGAGCGGGGTTGCGAATCATTTTGCGAATTGAATGATTCGCGATCCGAGTCCTGATCTGAAATGACGGTTCGCGAATCATTATTCAGTTCGGAAGCGGGGATCGCGAATGATTTGATGTTGAACTAACTTCGGAGCGGGGTTGCGAGTCATTTCGCGAATTGAATGATTCACGATCCAAGATCCGTGCTCCGAGTCATGAGCTGAAATGATGATTCGCGAATCATTACTCAGATCAAGAGCGCGGATCGCGAATCATTTGATTCAGGTCGGGATTATAAAAAACACCAAAACATTAATGCAGTACAGTTAAAAAACAGATAAAAGATAAAATAAAGAGATCCCTTAAGAAAAGGGATTTTCTTGGTTTTACTATGGTAAAAATGTAGTAATCAAGTTTATTTATTTATTTATTTATTTATTGAGTAAAACCATGGGGCATTTTCGTAAGGGATGTGTTGCCAGGTTAGCAAAATAACTAAATAAATAAATGCACACCTTAAGAGAACACATAGGATGATTATTGAGATGCAGATTAACTGCTTGTTAACTGCTTGTTTGTGAAATTTGGATAAACCCATGAATCTGTTGTTTGATCTCTTCAGATTTAAGGAGAGAACTATAGTTTCCAAAGTCAGACATGGCTTGTTATGATTTTCAAGGGTGTAGAATTTAGTAGAGACACTATGACATGTCCCTACCAATATTCAGTGACTACTAAATTGTCCCTAGGACTATTTAAATTATTATTGAAAGGTAATTCATGATATTCATTATTACATTATGTTATATTATATTATATTATATCTCTCAGGAGCATGTGAGTGTTTGTAAACACATGCTTTAGCTCACAGGAGGACTCCTGAAGACGAGAAGAGATGATCCTCTCAGTGCCAGGAACCTGCAGGTGTGAATGGGCTCGACGTCGCCGCCCTGCAGGTGTTCACACACCCAACCCATGTGGACAATCTGAGAAAAAACAAAAAACAAAAAAAAAAACATTGATGTGTTCAGCACACATCCACAGCCTCCTCTCGACCAGTACTGGGTTTCTCCTAAGTAAATTGATTGAATTACTCTCTGAATTATTAATCATAATGCAACAGAGAGCCAGAGGTCATGACACGATCGCTCTGAGATGTGTTCTTTTCCTCATTATGGCGTCTCTCTCGTACTGTAATGATAAAATATGATGAGGCAGCACAGTTGGGATAATTACTTTCTGTCTTATGATTTAGATGAATGTACAAATGACCTACCTGATCATCAGGAGAACAGTATTTATTCGCCGTTTTTATCTGAAATGAACAAAAAGATTCACAAATCAATAACAGTAATATTTATTTATTTATTTATGTGTTTATTTGTTTGTTTGTTTATACTTTTTCACAGTTGTGTTCGCCATTTCACAGATGTACAATAAAAAAACAATTATTATTATAATGATTATTATTAACTTTTTTTTTTACTTAAAATTGTTTTATTTTACAATTAAAAACAATTATTACAAAAATATTATTAACAGAATAATTATTTATGTATTACTTTAGTATAAAATATTACACTTTTGTATAGTATTATTATTAACAACTGAAACATTTATTTATTCATGCATCTTTATTATGTATAATGCATTATTTGCATTACAATATGCTATTAATGATTAGAGGGAAGGTTTCAGTTTCCTTCAGTACTGTGAGAGTAATGACACAAAGTATTAAAATTATTTTTTATGCAAACTACTTATTTTACTAATTTATTATTATCATTATTATTGTTATTATTAATATTATTAATTTACTAATGTACTTTATTATTATTTATTATTATTATTAAATATCACCAGGGCATTATTATGATTATTATAAACATATTTATTAATTTTTCACTTGAAACAATTACAATTAATTATAACATGTTATTATGACAATATAATAATAATAATAATAATAATAATAACAAAACAACAACAATATTATTATTATTATTATTATTATTATTATTATTATTATTACCACCACTACTAACAAAATATTTATTATTATTATTATTATTATTAAATATTGCCAGGACATTACAAATTGTTATTATAATA
The DNA here is from genome assembly GCA_036247105.1 of Cirrhinus mrigala. Taxonomy (NCBI): domain Eukaryota; kingdom Metazoa; phylum Chordata; class Actinopteri; order Cypriniformes; family Cyprinidae; genus Cirrhinus; species Cirrhinus mrigala. Next base: position 7,967,411 of record CM070023.1, on the reverse strand, counting down.
TGATTAATATAAACATATTTATTTATTTTTCACTTAAAACAACTACAATTATTATAACATGTTATAATAATAATAATAATAATAATAATAATAATAATAATAATAATAGTAATAGTAATAATAATAAAGAAATAACACGTTATTATAACAATATAACAACAATAATAATAATAATTATTATTACTACTACTAACAAAATATTTGTATATTATTATTATTATTATTCTTATTATTAACAAATTGTTATTATAATATGATTATTATAAACATATTTACTTATTTTTGACTTAAAAAAACTACAATTATTCTAACATGTTATTACAACAACATATAATAACAACAATAGTACTACTACTACTAATAACAATAATAATAATTATTATTATTAACAACTAAATATTTATTATTATAATAATATTGCCAGGACATTACAATTTAGCATTATAATATGATTATTATAAACAGATTTATTTATTTGTCAGGTAAAATAATTACAATTATTATAGCATTTTATAATTATAATAACAATAATAATAATAATAATAATTATTATTATTATTATTAGCAAAATGTTTATTTATTTGTTTATTTATTTTGCATTACAGTATGCTATTAAGAAACAGAGGTAACGTTTAAATTAGCTTCATTGTCATGAACGTAATAATATATTAAAAATACTATATTAGTTGTACTAAAATACTACTAATAAATGCAAGCTATTCATTCATTTCATTTAGTTGTTAATTATTGCCAGGACATGTCCAGGTATTTTTCATGAGATTCACCCTCATGAGGGAGAGTTTCACTCCATAAATTCTTATTAATAATGCACTGCTTTCTGTAAAACTGCAGCATAAAGGTCTCTTGAGTTTCTCCAGATTCGTGCTCTTTGGACCCGATTCATAAGTCTGCTGCGCTCGAGCCCAGCGCTTGCCAAGAATATCGTCTAACGATCTCATTTCCTGTGCGTTGTTTTAATTAGTGCACGCGCTGATGATCCAATGGGCTTTTTCTGAGGCTGTCACACAGCTGCCTGTTCTACGTGCAATTACTGCGCTGACGTCACCTAATGATGGAGACAGACGCTGATTGCTAAATGTCCAATTAACAGCTGATTGTATGTACGAGTGGAAGCGGATCTGTTATTGTGCTGACCTATAACCTATAAATAGAGCGACTGACACATGCTCGAGCAGCGAGGATGATGGGAGATGAGTGTCGTTTGACCCGCCGGCGTATTATCGGCTGATAAGTCGGGTTTGGCTGCGATTCACCGGCGCTCCAGTGTACTGTCAATCACCGCTGACTAACAAGACTGATTTAGAAAGATTATTACAGACTCGGAAGCAGCTCAGTGTTTGAGTTTAAAACGCAGGCCTGCATTAGAAAGCTCCATATATTGACTTATCATATATACATTTCAATGCACCAATGTCTTTTCATAAATAATTAATCAGTTCAGTTCATAATAATGCATGTCTATTCATGGTTTCACCTTTAAAGCGTGTCATGCATGTGCGTAAGAATTAGTCATAAGAGCATGCAATTGATTATAAGTTCGTATTCACAATATAATACTTTTATACTACTTTGTATATACACAACTGCTACCAGAAGGTTATATCAGTAATATGGTGTGAATTATTATTATTATTATTTAAAAAAAAAAAAAAAAAGAAACTTATCTGAACACAAACATAGAATTATTATTATTATTATTAATAATTATTTTATGTGATTTATTAAATGATCAATGTTAATAGCAATAAGTAGTAATTTTATAGAAAGTTATTGATTATAGTAATAAATACAGAATAATAAATATTAAAAAATATTAATTATTATAATATTAATAAAGAAATACATATTAATAATTTATTAAAATAAATATCAAATAAATATTAAATAACTAAAAAAAAACACAGAATTTTTAGATTTAGCTCTAATAATACAGAACTAAATGTCATATCTCAGTTTAATAATAATATTAATAAATTAAATTAATAAACTACAAATAACCCAACACAGCAGTATGACTATAGGTAGAAATATTATTTCTTATTATTGTTATTATTATTATTATTATTATTATTATTATTATTATTATTATTATTCATGTGATTTAAATTATCAATAGCTAGTAATTTCAGTGAAAGTTATTAGTAATTACAGTAATTAGTTATATATATTAAATAATGAAAAACAGTTTTTTTTCACATTTAGTTGTTATAATATATAACTTAATGTCATATCAGTTTAATAATAATAAAAATAAATGTAGAAACTATAAATAACCCAATAAAACAGTATTACTATAGGTAAAATGTTATTATAATAATAATAATAATATTAATAATAATAATAATAATAATAATAATAATAATAATAATAATAATAATAATTATTATTATTATTATTATTATTATTATTATTATTATTATTATTATTATTTATTTATTTTTATGTAATTTATTAAATGATCAATAGCTAGTAATTTGATAAGTTATTAGTAATTACATTAATTAGTGATAAATATTAAATTAAAAAACTGAATGAATTTTACATTTAGTTTTAATAATGTCTTAGTGTCATATCTCAGTTTAATAATAATATTAATAAATGTAGAAGCAACAAATAACTCAACACAGCAGTATTACTATAGGTAGAAATATTATTATTATTATTATTATTATTATTATTATTATTATTATTATTATTTATTTATTTTTAATGTGATTTATTAAATCATTAATAGCTAGTAATTTTATTGAAAGTTATTAGTAATTACAGTAATTAGTGATAAATATTAAATAATAAAAAAAAAATAATAATAATATAGAACTAAATGTCATATCTCAGTTTAACAATAATATTAATAAATGTAGAAACTATAAATAACCCATCACAGCAGTATGACTATAGGTCTAAAATAACAATCTAAAAAATAGTTTTAAATTGTGAAGTACATCTGTGAAGTGTAAAATTAAAGTAAAATAATAATAAATAATTAATTCTGTTAATAATAAGGGTTCTTAAAATTAAAGTACATCTGTGAAGCAAGTTAAAAATGAAAATTCTAAATAAGAAATTCTGTTAATAATTAATAATAATAATAATAATAATAATAATAAATGCACAATTTTAAATAAATAGAAAAAAATGTTTAGAATAATCATATTATAATAATAATTTGTATTTTTTAAATTGTGAAGCACATCTGTGAAGTGTACAAAAATGGACAATTTTAAGCTTAAATCAATCAATCAACCAATAATTAAATCAAGCATACATACATTTTTAATATAGAAAAAAATGTGTCAAGAGGGAAACTCAAGATGAAAACTTTAGTTCTGACTTTAGACGACTCCAAAACAAAACATCTATGTCACTTTCTTTATGCAAAATACAATTTCAAGTGCAAACTTTTTCTCTATACTGTAAATCTGCGAAATACAACCTGGATGCTTCACCAAGAGTAACTACATAAAAAATGGTGAACTGTATATCATGCATTGCTGCAAAAGGTCTGAACACAGCAAAATTCCAGTCGCATATTCATATTTCATCCTGAAAACGGTCATAAAACTTCACTGGCATGCAGTCCAGTGCATGTGCTGCAGTCCAGTATGTCAGTGCACAGAAAGCAGCATTCGCTTTAATTGTGTTCTGTGTCACTGCTGTCGTCTGTAGCCGGTCTGGCGCTCAGACGGCCGTATTTGCTCGAGATCTCTTACCGTTTCACTTACACTAATGGCCGGAGAAGATAGTGCATGTTACTTACGCTCTCCTGGGTCAAATCGTTGATATTGGTTGATATTGCTTGAAGCCAGTCTGTGCTTTCAGCTGCAGTGCAAAATTGAAGAACGTGCGTGCAAACTCCATCTAAGGCAATGACTTCAAAACTGTTCGATCTGTATGAGAAAAAAACAAAAATATTAAATATTAAATTTACTGACAACATTAGAATACCAAACTACCACACAAATCAAATTGTTTTTACAGTATGCAGATTATCTGTATACATTATTATTATTATTATTAAATTAAATCCACAAATAATAATAATACATTAGTGTAATTAGTTAAATAAAGTATTATAATGATCATAATTAAAATGAATATACAATAATAATATAATAACAATAATAATAATTAGAAGAACAATATATTTAATATATTATTAAAATAAAACATTAAAAAGAGTATTATTATAAAGTAGTATTCATTAAATACACAAATAATAACCATATATTAAAATTATTATTATTATTATTATTATTAAATTAATTCAATACAACAACAACAACAACAACAACAATAATAATAATAATAATAAGAAGAAGAAGAAGAAGAAGAAGAAGAAGAAGAAGAAGAAGAAGAAGAAGAAGAAGAAGAAGAAGAAGAAGAATATATTAAAAAGAATACATTAAAGCTATCTTATAAAAGTATTATTAATTAAACATAAATAATAATATTAAATTATTATTATTATTATTATTACATTAAATCCACAAATAATAATAATACATTAGTGTAAATAAAGTATTATAATAATCATAATTAAAATGAATATACAATAATATTATAATAACAATAATAATATTATAATAACAAATAATTTGAAGAAGATCAACAATATATTAAAAATAATACATTAATAAGAGTATTATTATAAAAAGTACTTTTAATTAAATACACAAATAATAATAATACATTTTAAATATTATTATTATTATTATTATTATTAAAATAATATACACTAATAATAACAATACATTGTTATTGTTTATTCTATCAATTATTATAAATATAAAATAATAATAATAATAATAATAATATTTAAATTAATTCAATACACTAATAATAATAATGATATATCAAGAAGAATAAATACAAGTATTATTAATTAAATACACAAATAATAATATTAAATGCTTATTATAATTAATATTGAAATGCTAAACACGAATAATAATAATAATAATAATAATAATAAGTAATAAACTAAAAATAATACATTAACAAGAATAATTGTTGTTATGATATCATCATTAAACTAAATATACAATAATAATACACAATTAGAATAATAGAATAATAATGCAAACAATTAATTTAAAAAATAATGTATCATTAATTGATTACATTTTCCATTTATATACATTAAATATTATTATTATTAATATTATTAGACTAAATATACACATAATAATAATATTAATAATAATAATAATAATAATAATAATAATAATAATAAATGACAATACTAATGATGTTACAATAATAAATTATTAAGATTTATTATAAAAGCATTAATTAAATACATATAAAAATAATTAAATGAAAGTATGAATATGCAACAACAACAATAACAACAATAATACTAATAATACTAATACTAATACTAATACAACAACTACTACTACTACTACTACTAATATTGCTACATTAAATCTGACAACAAAGCACACTTTTAGTTGAAACACTTTGTATTGTTGTATATTGTGCATAGATTTATAGATTATTTTTATAAAGCAGCATGCAGCAGCGCAAGTACATATTGTTCAGTATGTAGTAAGCAGAGTGCCAGTGCTCTATTGTGAACAGAGTCATTGTTGTTGAAGTGACTCACTGCAATAAAATAAACTCTGGCAGTAAGTAGTTCATGATGCAAGAAACGTGTCAGGAAAGAAAAGATTCCTGATCAAATCTTCAAGGCCACAGATTTATTCTATTATTGATGGAGAAATGAATAAGACATCAGAGACATATTGTACATTGCATGAACAGAGACAAATCGATATATGTGGTCACGTTTTGCACAGTGTTGAATCACTGCTTTCGGGTCACAGGTGGTTTACAGTACAAACCCACAGATGATTCACAGGAATTCTAAACAATAGGCAAGTAGATAGATGATTAAAAAAATAGCAGAAGTAAAAAAATTAACTAAAAACAAAACAAAACAAATATATATATATATATACAAATATATATATATAAACCTTCCTTCTATTTCTCAGTACCACACTGTAATGCAAAATGAATAAATTAATGATTAATTAATATATTAATAATTATATCTGCAAATTCTACAATTGTAAGTATACACTGATTTTCCTTTTTTTTTTTTTTTTTGCATTACAGAAATGTATTTCCAATAGAAATTTCCAGATGATGCTCCATATGAAATCTAAATAAATAATAATGCTATAAAACCAGGTTGTATAAAAATCTTGTAGCAACACTGAAACATTAAAAAATAAAGTTTGTATAAAAAATTGAAATAAAAAAATATTAAAACTTATTGATGATTAAGCAAATTTAAGCAAAGCACTTCAATGCAAAATAAATATATAAATACTAGACTACTAATTATACTACTACCACAAATAATAATAATAAAGTTATAATAAAATAAAATAAAACTGCTTTTACATTGTAAATTACATTGTGAATTGTGCAACTGTAAGTATGCATTAATTTTCAGTTTCATTAAAAAAAATAAAAATAAATGTAAACAATAAAACTGTCTATAGACAGGATGTTTTTCACTGCTGTTTTGCAGTAATGAGAATAAAAAGTTGTTATTTTTTTGCAGTACATTAGTGTATAGAGTAAAAATATGAATTTAAATAAATAAATAAAATGAAAACAAACAAATAAATAAATAAATAATATGTAAAAAAAAAAAAATCTCATAGCAGCATCAAACCTGATAAATAAATAAATGAATAGATAGATAGATAGACAGACAGACAGACAGATAGACAGATAAATAAATAAATAAACAGGCAATAAAACCAGAATGTATACAAATTTCATAACAACATTAAAACTAATAAATAAATAAATAAATAATCAATAAATTTAAAAAAAACTGTATACAAATGAATGAATGAATGACTAAATAAATAAATAAATAAATTTTGTAATGTACATCTGAAGTGTACAATTGTAATAAAGATTGTTTTTTAGTAATGTATTCCCATTGAAAATTCCCATATAAATAAATAAATAAATAAAACCTGAATGTATACAAATATCATACCAACATTAAAACTAATAAATAAATAAATGAATGTTAAAAACAAACAGTATACAAATCTTATAGCAGCATCAAAGTGTATGAATGAATGAATAAATAAATAAATAAATAAATAAATAGATTTTGTAATGTACATCTGTGAAGTGTTCAATTGTAATAAAAATTAATTTTTAGTAATGTATTCCCATTAGAAATTCCCAAATAAATAAATAAATAAATAAATGAATGAATGAATGAATGAATGAATGAATAAATAGGCAATAAAACCAGAAAGTATACAAATATCATATCAACATTAAAACTAATAACTATGTTAAAAACAGTTTACAGATCTTACAGCAGCATCAAACCTTATGAATAAATAAATAAATAATTTAAAAAATAAATAAATAAATTTTGTATGTGAAGTGTACAATTGTAATAAAGATAAAATTTGTAGCAATTAATTAATTTTAGTAATGTATTCCCATTAGAAATTCCCAAATAAATAAATAAACAAACAAATAAATAACTAGTGTTTTTTCAAATTGTAAATAACATCTGTGTACAATTGTACAAGTGTACAATTTTAATAAAGATTGATTTTATATATATATTTTTTTGTAATGTATTCCCATTAAAAATTCAATCAATCAATCAATCAATTAAATAATGAAATAAATAATCAGTCAGGCTACAACACCCAGCAACATCAAAAGACTGACCTCAAACACATCCGTCAGTTCAGATTTTGCTACCTGCTCATTTGCGTTTGCTTTAAATGTCCCAAGCTATCAATACAAATGTGAAGGATGAGATGCGTTCGTTGATAGGCAGGGTTGTCACACTCACTCCACCATCAATTGTACATAATGGACGGCTTTGACATTTAATTTCAGTGTGTGTTCGGAGTGTGCCGCAGATGAATTACACTCTGATTTGCCGGACTGACTATTTAATGATAGCTGTCAGAAAGACCGTGGCGTCAAAACAGCGTGACGCTCGAGCCGTCCTTTCCATCGTGGACTCGTGAATGTAGATGATTATGCTTATGAAGGGCTAGTGAGGGCAAAAGGCTGTGAGATGAACATTTGCATTAAATCAAGTGAGAGCAAGACCAACTCTATTACTAAAGAGAGATTACAGACACACTGCTCTCCAAACACCACATCTTTAGCAGATTCCAACTTTTCCAATAAAGCAATTCAATAAATGGCATGATTTCAATTAATGCCAACCATGTGTGAGACGCGTCCATTCAGCGCTTGGCCTTTTTCAGATAGAAATTGCCTGGAGAATGTACTGTTCTGCTTGAGCTAGCAGCTGACTGTAGCCATGCGCTTCGAAACCACGGAGCCGCACGTATGACTGACAGAACACAATAAAGAATCTATTAGTCTGGAGAACGCGTCTTTATCGGCCATCGCATACCTACAGAGAGAGACTCATAACGAAGAGGGAAGAAGAGAGATCGAGAAGATCCGTTCGGGTTTTTGGAGAGTCTTACATTCTCGTAGTATTTCAACTTTACTCTCGCAGTATTCCGACTTTACTCTTGTAATATTTCGACTTTATTCTCGTAGTATTTCAACTTTACTCTCGCAGTATTCCGACTTTACTCTTGTAATATTTCGACTTTATTCTCGTAGTATTTCAACTTTACTCTCGCAGTATTCCGACTTTACTCTTGTAATATTTCGACTTTATTCTCGTAGTATTTCGACTTTATTCTCGTAGTATTTCAACTTTACTCTCGCAGTATTCCGACTTTACTCTTGTAATATTTCGACTTTATTCTCGTAGTATTTCGACTTTATTCTTGTAGTATTTCAACTTTACTCTCGCAGTATTCCGACTTTACTCTTGTAATATTTCGACTTTATTCTCGTAGTATTTCGACTTTATTCTCGTAGTATTTCAACTTTACTCTCGCAGTATTCCGACTTTACTCTTGTAATATTTCGACTTTATTCTCGTAGTATTTCGACTTTATTCTCGTAGTATTTCGACTTTATTCTCATAGTATTTCGATTTTACTCTCGTAGAAATCCAACTTTATTCTCATAATATTTCGACTTTATTCTCATAATATTTCGACTTTACTCTCATAATTGTTCTGACTTTATTCTCGTAGTATTTCAACTTTACTCTCGTAATATTTCAACTTTATTCTCATAATATTTCGACTTCACTCTCATAATATTCTGACTTTATTCTCGTAGTATTTCAACTTTACTCTCGTAGTATTTCGGCTTTACTCTCGTAATATTCCAACTTTACTCTTGTAGTATTTCAACTTTACTGTCATAATATTTCGACTTTATTCTCATAGTATTCCGACTTTACTCTCGTAGTATTCCGACTTTATTCTCGTAATATTTCGACTTTACTCTCGTAGTATTCTGACTTTACTCTCGTAATATTTCAACTTTATTCTCATAATATTTCGACTTTATTCTCATAATATCTTGACTTTATTCTCATAGTATTCCGACTTTACTCTCGTAATATTTTAACTTTATTCTCATAATATTTCAACTTTATTCTCATAATATTTAGACTTTATTCGCATAGTATTCCGACTTTACTCTTATAGTATTCCGACTGTACTCTCGTAATATTTCGACTTTACTCTCGTAGTATTCCGACTTTACTCTCGTAGTATTTCAACTTTACTCTCATAATATTTCGACTTTATTCTCATTGTATTCCGACTTTATTCTTGTAGTATTTCAACTTTACTCTCATAATATTTCAACTTTATTCTCATAATATTTAGACTTTATTCTCATAGTATTCCAACTTTACTCTCGTAGTATTCCGACTTTACTCTCGTAGTATTTCAACTTTACTCTCGTAATATTTAGACTTTATTCTTGTAATATTTCAATTTTATTCTCATAATATTTCAACTTTACTCTCCTAATATTTCGACTTTATTCTCCTAGTATTTCGGCTTTATTCTTGTAGTATTTTGACTTTACTCTCATAAAATTTGTCTTTATTCTCGTAGTATTTCGACTTTACTCTCGTAATATTTAAACTTTGTTCTCATAATATTTTGACTTTATTCTTGTAATATTTTGACTTTATTCTCGTAGTATTTCAACTTTATTTTCATCATATTTCAACTTTATTCTCGTAGTATTTCGACTTTACTTTCATAATATTCCAACTTTATTCCGACTTCAATTAATGCCAACCATGTGTGAGACGCGTCCATTCAGCGCTTGGCCTTTTTCAGATAGAAATTGCCTGGAGAATGTACTGTTCTGCTTGAACTAGCAGCTGACTGTAGCCGCACGCATTGAAACCATGGAGCCGCGCGTCTGACAGAACACAATAAAAAATCTATTAGTCTGGAGAACGCGTCTTCATCGGCCATCGCATACCTACAGAGAGAGACTCATAACGAAGAGGGAAGAAGAGAGATCGAGAAGATCCGTTCGGGTTTTTGGAGAGTCTTACATTCTCGTAGTATTTCAACTTTACTCTCGCAGTATTCCGACTTTACTCTTGTAATATTTCGACTTTATTCTCGTAGTATTTCGACTTTATTCTCGTAGTATTTCAACTTTACTCTCGCAGTATTCCGACTTTACTCTTGTAATATTTCGACTTTATTCTCGTAGTATTTCGACTTTATTCTCGTAGTATTTCAACTTTACTCTCGCAGTATTCCGACTTTACTCTTGTAATATTTCGACTTTATTCTCGTAGTATTTCAACTTTACTCTCGCAGTATTCCGACTTTACTCTTGTAATATTTCGACTTTATTCTCGTAGTATTTCAACTTTATTCTCGTAGTATTTCGACTTTATTCTCATAGTATTTCGATTTTACTCTCGTAGAAATCCAACTTTATTCTCATAATATTTCGACTTTATTCTCATAATATTTCGACTTTACTCTCATAATTGTTCTGACTTTATTCTCGTAGTATTTCAACTTTACTCTCGTAATATTTCAACTTTATTCTCATAATATTTCGACTTCACTCTCATAATATTCTGACTTTATTCTCGTAGTATTTCAACTTTACTCTCGTAGTATTTCGGCTTTACTCTCGTAATATTCCAACTTTACTCTTGTAGCTTTTCAACTTTACTGTCATAATATTTCGACTTTATTCTCATAGTATTCCGACTTTACTCTCGTAGTATTCCGACTTTATTCTCGTAATATTTCGACTTTACTCTCGTAGTATTCTGACTTTACTCTCGTAATATTTCAACTTTATTCTCATAATATTTCGACTTTATTCTCATAATATCTTGACTTTATTCTCATAGTATTCCGACTTTACTCTCGTAATATTTTAACTTTATTCTCATAATATTTCAACTTTATTCTCATAATATTTAGACTTTATTCGCATAGTATTCCGACTTTACTCTCATAGTATTCCGACTGTACTCTCGTAATATTTCGACTTTACTCTCGTAGTATTCCGACTTTACTCTCGTAGTATTTCAACTTTACTCTCATAATATTTCGACTTTATTCTCATTGTATTCCGACTTTATTCTTGTAGTATTTCAACTTTACTCTCATAATATTTCAACTTTATTCTCATAATATTTAGACTTTATTCTCATAGTATTCCAACTTTACTCTCGTAGTATTCCGACTTTATTCTCGTAGTATTTCAACTTTACTCTCGTAATATTTAGACTTTATTCTTGTAATATTTCAATTTTATTCTCATAATATTTCAACTTTACTCTCCTAATATTTCGACTTTATTCTCCTAGTATTTCGGCTTTATTCTTGTAGTATTTTGACTTTACTCTCATAAAATTTGTCTTTATTCTCGTAGTATTTCGACTTTATTCTTGTAATATTTAAACTTTGTTCTCATAATATTTTGACTTTATTCTTGTAATATTTTGACTTTATTCTCGTAGTATTTCAACTTTATTGTCATCATATTTCAACTTTATTCTCATAGTATTTCGACTTTACTTTCATAATATTCCGCCTTTATTCCGACTTCAATAAATGCCAACCATGTGTGAGACGCGTCCATTCAGCGCTTGGCCTTTTTCAGATAGAAATTGCCTGGAGAATGTACTGTTCTGCTTGAACTAGCAGCTGACTGTAGCCCCACGCATTGAAACCATGGAGCCCCGCGTCTGACAGAACACAATAAAAAATCTATTAGTCTGGAGAACGCGTCTTCATCGGCCATCGCATACATACAGAGAGAGACTCATAACGAAGAGGGAAGAAGAAAGATCGAGAAGATGCTTTCGGTTTTCGAATGGCACCGAGATGTGAAAACTGAGCATTAAAATGAGAAAAACCTGAAAATCCTTCATGAAAGATGCACTCTTGGATGTTAAAAGTTTAAAAATGCATTCACTCACTCTAAAGATATCAACTAAGGAGTCGCACTCGGTAAAAAGTTCTGCTTGATAGAAAAAGTAAAGTTGATGGATGGAAAAACAAATCAATAACTACTTAGAGAGAAAAAGCAAAACATTTTTAACCCTATAAAGCCTAACATATGAAATTATAGTCAGAAAAATTACTTTTTTTTTTAAATGGAACAGTTTATTGAACTTTATTGAACTTTTTAATACAAAGGGTCAAAAGTTGATTAAGGGTTGTGGGTCTAACATAAATGTTGCATTAAATCCAACTATGTTATATTAACGTGGATTAAATAAAAAAATGTTAATATTTAAGCAAAAATTTAAATAACATTGTTTTTATTTTTTAATTAAATTCAATATTTAATTTAAATAAATTTAATTTACTCCTCTTTTCCTCTTAATACAAGGGCCAAAATCAAACTTGAGTGAGGGCTGAAAAGTAAATGCTGCATTATATCTAATTATGTTATATTAAAAGTCATTTTTCAAAAAAAAAAATATATATATATATGTTTTAATGTTTTTTTATTAATCAATTTCAATACTTTTTTTTTTCATTTCAATGCAAAAAATGTAAACAAAAGCATTAATTAGAATAACTGTTTAAGCAAATTTAGTACTATTGTGTACAGCAACATTTTAGTGCCACGTTAAAAATAAATAAATAAATAAAAAAAAAAATCTAAGATTACGAGTTTAAAGTTGTGATATTTTGAGAATAAAGTCAAAATTACGAGAATAAAGTCTAAATATTGTGAGAATAAAGTTGAAATTACGAGAATAAAGTCAAAATATTATGAGAATAAAGGCAAAATACTAAGAGATTAAAGTGAAAATTACGAGAATAAAGTCTAAATATATTGAGAATAAAGTCGAAATTACAAGAATAAAGTCGAAATATTATAAGAATAAAGGCAAAATACTAAGAGAATAAAGTCTAAATATTTTGAGAACAAAGTCAAAATTACAAGAATAAAGTCGAAATATTTCGAGAATAAAGTCGAAATTACGTGAATAAAGGCAAAATACTAAGAGAATACAGTCGAAATATTTTAAGAGTGAAGTCAAAATTACGAGAATAAAGTCGAAACGTTTCGAGAATAAAGTCAAAATATTTTGAGAATAAAGTCAAAATTACGAGAATTAATTCATAGCAATAAAAAGATTAAAGATTTAATATTTTGAGAGCATATTAGTCTATTGCGCATGCAAATGGCCCAGACTGGGGCACTTTATTCTAAAAAAAAAATTTGACTTTATTCCTGCAATATTTCGACTTTCTTGTAATTTCGACTTTATTTTTTAAATATTATGACTTTAATCTTGTCATTTTAAAAATTTTTAATATGGCACTAAAATGCTGTTGTAATTGTGTTTTGACATTGCAATGCAAATATAAAATACAAAATATTAAAACTAAAATATAAGGGCCATGGGCCAAAAGTAAATGCTGCATTAAATCAAGTTATATTATATTAAAATGCATTAAATTAAAAAAAAAAAAAAAAAAAAAAAAAAAAAAATGTAAATTTTTAAAATATTTTTTACATTAAATTAATTACTATTGTTTTTTGACATTTCAATGGCATGTTTCCCCTCCTTTTTTATCCTCTTGCATTATGAAAAATGTTTAAATATATATAAAAAAGTTTGCATATGTGTTTATGTTGTATATCATAATTGATACATTAGGCTTTTATGGCTCATAGAGACTGATAAAGTTAAAATATGGAGGAAAAAACAGCTTAATTTTATTCAGAGACTCAAACTGAGCAAAATGAGCCATTTCGTTTAGATGCTGATATTTATATATCAATGGGATCTTTCTAACAGTATAGAAAATACTGAAATAAAATTATGTAAATATCAGTGGTCACCCTATATCTCCAATAACATGTCTTAGTGAGATGTGATTGAAATGATACAAACATATAATGCAATGCAATCCAACAATGATTGAGAGATGAACAAACAAACGTTCCTCAAAACATCCTGATGATCAGATTTGAGACTCGCTGATTTTTCTAAAAAATGATTCATGGAGAATCAAAAAAAAGCCAAGCTGATTCAGTCCAGCAAGTGCTTATCTGGAAATATTACTCAAGTCATTCTGATGTTTACTTGAGAAAAATCAGTCAAGATTTAACAGCACAAAAACATGTGAGGCACCAGCTGAAGGTAAAAATGTAAACTATCAATCAGACGACAGAAGGCATGTACAGTAGGTTCTACAGGGTTAAAATCAAAGTTGTCAGACCTGAAACTCCACCTGGAGTCGAGCCCGAAGCACGTAGAAATATATTCAGATTATGCGTTCTGCCTAATTAAGGATCTGCTTTCCACCTGCTGCAATCACAAGCTTTGAGCCTTAAAGCGGATATTTATAGATCTCGTTTCTCCGGCGAGGTGATGCGATATCACTCTGCTGTCGACGGCAGACGACTAAAGTTAGAGGCACTTCTTCTCGACCCGCGGCTGCTGCATCGCTGACCTTTCCAGACGCGGCATGCCGCTGCATAGATATTGGATTTAACATCCTCTCGCCTAAATGAAAAACGCTTGCAAAACCAACACCGGGCAAACCTTACAGCTCGTGCGGCATCACGGCGGATTACCGTACCTTAATTTGTCGGTTCCAGCTTTGCGTCGAGAGATTCGAGCCATGAACAGAGGGAGGCTGACGGCATCCAGCCAGCGTTTCTCATACTTTGGTTCATTAGCCGAAGGTGAGGAGGGCGACGACGGGGCCTGGATGGAATAAATGAGAGGGAGAGAGTGAGAGGGCAGAGCAGAAACATCTCGTTTTAGCTCCATCCGCTGCCCTTTGATCACGGCGCCAGCGGCCCCTTAACAGACGCGGCCCACCGTGCAAAAGCATCCGTGGCGCTCGGACCCGACTGATAATAACTCCGGTTCAACGTGATCCTGCAGTATTTTACAAATGAATGAGGATTACAGTTGCCTTGCATAAATGCATGCATATTCACATGCATGCATATTTCCATGCATATTCACACACACACCAGAAGAACCCGGCAGAAAGATGATGAAAGTCTAGGCAGATAGAAAGAACGTTTCTGACACTGTATACACACAGTCAGCCTTTGAAAGCTATGGAAGTGCATTTCAGCAACGAAACAAAAAATAAATTTGAAAAGATAATTGCACTGACTTTTTCTCAGAATTGTGAGAAACAAAGTCCAAATTATGATATTAAAAACTTGCAACTGCCGTTTTTTTAATTCTGTGTCAGAAACAAAGAAAGGCAGAATTGTGAATTTTTATTTAGAGTTTTGAGCTTTTTTTCTTGATTGATATTTCACAATTGACTTTTTCTCAGACTTCTGAGCTTATATCTCACAATTCAGAATTGCAAAATGTGAACAGAATACCAAGGCATAAACTCATAATTCTGACTTTATTGTCGCAAATTACTTATTTTCGAGTTCTGAGTTTACATCTCGCAATTCTTTTTTTTACCACTACACTGTAAAACGTTTTCACCAGTTTTAACTCAAAAACTTAAGTTCAGCAGTTAAATTTTTAAGTTTTTAAGTTAAATCAACTTAATAAAGTGAGTTAAAATGTACTTTTTGTCCTTTTGTACTTTAAAGTTAATTTAACTTAAAATTTTAAGGCAGTTGCTAAACTTTTTAAGTTGAAACTGGTAAAAACTTTTTACAATGCATGACATAAAATTAAAAAAGGTAATTACAACTTCTAATTTCAAAGCTTGGTTCTCCAATTTTAAGAAAAAAACTGAGAATTCAGAATTGCAAGATATAAACAACTATGAGATATAAACCCCCAATTTTTTTTTTCCCTCATAATTCTGACTCAAACTGACCCCAAACTGTAAGAAATAAATAGAATTGTGAGACAAACTCAGAATTCTGACTTTTTTTTTGTCATAACTATGACTTTTTTTATTTAGAATTTAGAGTTTACATCTTGCAATTCATTTTTTTTGTTGTTTCTGCCACGGAATAAAAAATAAAAAAGGTAATTGCAACAATTCCAATTTTTTTTTTTTTCTTACAATTGCAAGTTTATATCTCAACATTGTTTTTTCTTAGAATTTATATCATAGTTTATATCAGAATTGCAGGAAAAAAGTCCAAACTGTGGGATATTTACTCAGAAAAATAATCAGTAAAATCAACAAATAGTTGTAATTACCTTTTTTATTTTTGATTCATTCTTCATTCATTATTATTTGTTATTTTTTTATGTGGCAGAGACCATGTCTTGAACATTGGAGAGGACCAATTTATTTTATAGGGCTGAAAAAAAATCAAATTCTAGGTCTAATAGGATGTAATAATTTTCATTTATTAGCAAATAAAATTTTTAAATACACACACATTTACTCTTGTATGCCTAATATGTTTGAAATGCAAAAAGAAATCTTGTCCTGTCACATTCAGTTAGGAATAACATGTATCAGGTAAATGATAGCATATTTTCCATGCAAAATGAGAAAAATTGAGGAAAATTTTTTTTGGATATTTTTACTGGATATTTTACTGGATATTACTGTTGGCTGTTTAACATTTCTATTGTAAAAAAAAAAAAATGTTTCACTACTTCTAAATTCCTTCACTCTCATTTGGACGTTAAAAATGATGCTTCATGCTGACAGTAAACCCCGCCCACTCGAATTTGATTGGTCATCTCAGTTATTTTAATGTTAATGAGTACTGTTACAATTTTGAGGCAGACCAGCCTAAAAATGTAACATTTAAATCTTTTTAAAAACAGTTTTATCCTAACAACAAACAGAACGCTGAGTAATAGAGTGCAGCAGATCAGTGCAAGATTTTCAAACAGTGGAAGGACAATTTGGCCGTTTCTAATTATTGTGGGAAACTTTCCCCTCTCAGTGTCTATGGCGGTTACGACTTTGGCAGAAACGGCTTTCACAGACTTCTGCAAACGCTGCTGGGAACCATAAAACCCATAAAATTCAGCTTGTCAAGTCCACAGTTTATAGTCTTCAAAATGTGCAGCGCCTAGTGTGCGTCACATTTGTGCTTTACTCACTTCAGCTGCAAAATCCCATAAGTCATATCTGTATTAACGTAATATTATGCATGACATGCATGAATCTCTCGGATGCAAATAGTCAGTGCAAAGTCAGTAAGCTTATAAATCTCCTCGTATCAAATCATAATCATTTTTCTGCAAAACACATCAGTACAGGTGCTTCACGGTAGCTGCGGGACGCTTAAGATGGGGATATAGATTTTTTGAGTTGTTTCTGACCTTGCTTCTAGATGCAATGTACAGGGCATTTTAGGTTTATTTGAAAAAGTCAGAAACATTTTCATAACTTAAAATTAAATATGAACTGAAATAGGATTTAAAATATATATCAGCTAGTTGGCAAGATATCATTTAGTTAAACTTCATGCAGTAAAATAATTAAAAGTGAAAAAAAAAAACTATGTATAAATTAAAATAATAATAATAAAATTTACAAAACAAAATGTCTACAAATGTAACTAAAATTAAAATGAAAATAAAAAAATAAAAAATAGAATCAAATAAAAATATAAAATAATAATGAATATTAATTAAAACTATAATAGTATAGTAGTCAAAGCCACACACTAGCAGGGTTATTTTAGTTAACTAAAAATAAATCATTAAAAAAAAATCCAATTCCAATTCCAAAAATTTCCATTACTTAAAATAAATAACCATTTACTAAAATAAATAAATAAATAAATAAATAAATATTTTATTTCAGCTACAGCCACGGTAACATGATGTACTAAAAATAATGAAAAATGAAATAAACATTAATAAAAATATGAACAAATATAAAAACACACAACAAAATTACTAAAAATAGAAAATAGAAAAAATAGAATCAAATAAAAATATAAAATAATAATAAATGTTAATTAAAACGAAAATAGTATCTAGTAGTCAAAGCAACACAGCAGGGTTGTTATAGTTGACTAAAAATAAATCCTTTAAAAAAAATCCAATTCCAAAAATTTCCATTACTTAAAATAAATAACCATTTACTGAAATAAAAAATAAATAAATAAATAAATATTTTATTTCAGCTACAGCCACGGTAACATGATGTACTAAAATAACGAAAAATGAAATAAACATTAATAAAAATACGAACAAATATAAAAACACACAACAAAATTATTAAAACTTTAAAATGAAAATGAAAATAGAAAATATGAAAATAGAATCAAATAAAAATATAAAATAATAATGAATATTAATTATGAAATAAAATATTAAATAAAATATAAAAAAATAGAATCAAATAAAAATATAAAATAATAATGAACATTAATTAAAACTATAATAGTATCTAGTACACTGTAAAAAAAAATCCGTAAAAATACAGTACGATATACCCTAATAATTAAGGGAAATTTTCCGTTTTTGGTTTTTACAGGTGTTTTTCCGTATTTTTGAATTACGCTTTGCATTGTGGGAACGAGAACGTTGGTGGCTTACATAGGCGCGAAAACAGTGAAGAGAAGACGCGGAGAGTTTCTCGGTCAAAGTTTCATTTTAATGTCGGCTTTCGAATTTGGGAAACATGTTTTTCATATATTCTTCGTGGTAAACGAGTTAAATGTCACAAATTGTTTACGTAATGTTAACTTAGTTGCTGTCTGGCTTGTTTGGCAAATGAACGTCGGAGCCGTCGCACTCAACATTTCTGTGCATATCGTCAGACATCTTCCTCGTGGAGTTTTCTGCCAAATGAGGTAAGTTTTGACCTTTTATTGTCTGTTTTACACACACACACGGAAGATAAAATGCAAAACACAAACTAATTCGGTAACGTTACTAGCAAGCTGTCTGTGAAGCGACTGTGTAAACAGAGGCGTCCGACGTGTGGTAGCCGCGCCAGAATGCCGCTTCAGGTCAGCGTGCCAGTAACGTTAGCTCTTCGAGTTATCTTTCTCACTCTAATGTACAAATGCACACGACATTATGTCAAAATGTATTGTATTAGGACATAGTTGATTTGACAAGCTCATATGACCGATGCAAATTGAGACTACTGGAAATGCAAGTTAAGAAAAAAGTATTATGGATTGCAGTTGATTTAATGAACTTAAAATACTGTATGACTACTTTTCCACTCCAGCCTGCATATTACTGTGTAGTTCAGTTTAATTCATTTCATTTTTTTGTCATATCCATTTCTTTTAGAATTTTCCTGTAAAGAAATCCTGAACGTTGTTTGAGATGAAGGCAACCAAGTGGCTATGCATTCCTCCAAGACTCTTGCATGAACAATTTTGAAAATCCACGTAATATTTGAGTTTTTAAATTGAAAAAAAAAAAAAAAACTACATGCATTAAACATGTAGTTAAATGGGAAATAATACATCCCCTATAATGAATTGCATCACTTCAATGATATTTCTGTTACAATGAACTTCAAAGTTCTGTTGTCAAGCCACTGGAGTCACATACTTTATACCTTTCTGGACCTTGAAAATGGTAGTTGCATAGACAATCAATAGAGGGACAGAATGTACCCATATTTAACTAAAAATACTCTTAATTTGTGTTCTAAAAATGAATGAAGGTCTTATGGGTTTGGAATGGTATGAGGCTGAGTAATTGACTGAATTAACATTTTTGTGTGAACTATCCCTCTAAACAATATTGTTTTCTCTTATAAGAAAAAAAAGTTTTGAATCTTGACTGTTTTACAGTTTGAAGTTTAAATTTTGTGACCACTTTTTAGCACAACACCTGTATTGTACAGATGCTCATGTTTTCTTTTTTTTTTTTTTTAAATTCTGTCTGTTACTGTTTAAAGCTAAACTGTCTTTTACAATACAGGCATTTTGCCTGAGTTGACACATTGTTAAATGAGTTGAGTATTTGATATTGTTTAGTCCTAACCCACTTAAGGCAAACAAAAGCCATTGAATGCACTTTTAAGAATGTTTACATGAAGTAGAAATAAACCATGTTCAATTTGTATATTGTGCTGGATTTCTTTGCTTTAGATATATATATAAATATATAAATACACCATTAAAACAGAAAAAGTTCTGTTTTTTTATCGGTGGCAGACTGTAAATTAACAGACTGTAAATTTACAGTACAAAGTCCAGGTAATGAGCTGCCAGTACTTTTTCCGTTTTTTTACGGATTTTTTTTTTTACAGTGTAGTCAAAGCAACACACTAGCAGGGTTATTATAGTTAGGTAAAAATAAATCATTAAAAAAATTCCAATTCCAAAAATTTCCATTACTTAAAATAAATTACCATTTACTCAAAATAAATAAATAAATACTTTTTTTAAGCTATAGCCACGGTAAAATGATGTACTAAAATAACGAAAAATGAAATAAACATTAATAAAAATATGAACAAATATAAAAACACACAACAAAATGACTAAAACTTTAACTAAAATTAAAATCAAAACAGAATTTTTTGTTTTTTTAAATTAACAATTGTTCAGTACATTTAGTAACTAGACTATAGCAGGGAGACAACATAATTCACATGGCAGATGGGAAAAAAATATTTAAAGTTTTCTCTTTCCTGTATAAGAACCTTTTTTAGCATAATTACCTCTGTATTTCATCTCCGACTGTATTCTTTTACTTGTGGCTGAATTTTCAAGCCATCACCAATTACATGTGAAGGCCTTTCTCCAGTCATATTCTCCACTCTGCTGTTTATTCGGACCGAGGCTGGATAATTAAACTTGATTTGACTTTCATGTTGAGCTGAGCCCAGAGATGACACTGAATGAAATATCGCCGGCACGTCAAGACGGATCAGACTGACAGAGCGTCTCTCATGAAAAGCCAAACACCAGCTCTTCATTACGGTTTCTCTTCTAATACGTCCAGAGAGGTTCATCACAATAGAGCAGGGACATCTCACTATTTCTCTAATAAAAACAGCCACAAACGAGCAAACAGTTCTCATACAGTAAGAGTATTTACTATATTATTATATAAGGCCTTAGGGCTCGTAAAAGCTTGTAAAAGTGTTTTTTCTTTGTTCTTGTTAATATAGCTGTTGGATTAATATTAATAACATAACAGCTAAAGGCAGGTCTATTAGTCTGCACTGCGAGGCTTAAAGCACAGATCCAATATCTTGACACAAATCCACTATTTACTACATTAAATCAGTATTTTAACCGTTCTTGATATGTAGAGTCAGTGCAACCAAACTACTGGTAAAACTGGTATGCTTTTTAATTATTTCAGTATTAAGCATGCAGCAAAATACCAATTTTATTTGGCATCCCTACCTCCAGAAAAGGGAAAAACGAGCTGCTACGCTAATTATTGGCAAATATGTAAATGAACAAATGCTAAAGCACCAGCCCGTCGGCCGATGAAAGCGAAACGCTGTCAATCAGCTCAATGTCACCGCAGCCTGGAGGGGACGACAAGCTCCGAGAATTATAATCACCTGCGGCCGACGAGCTCAAACACTACAAGAGGATTAGAAAAAAACTCATTTGAAGAACACAAGGAAAAGCACAAATATTGTTGACTCAGCAGTCAGGATGTGCCAGCGCCGGGTGTGTTTTTGCACATTTCCATGCCTGGCAAAGGTAGAGAGAGTCAATGGAAGAAAAGAATTCATCTGTTTACGGTAATTGGACACAGTGGCTGCCATTTAATGTTTAATAATGAAGTATCTGTATACACTCTTCTTGGAAAGGCACCTTACGAGCTCCTACATTCTTTACATTTTTTTTCGTGGGAATGTGATGCGTTGAGGAACTTAATTAAAAGAAACTGTTCTGCTCCTGGAGATGCTCTCATTTACACAGAACTGACAAATGAGCTGATCTGAACACACCATGGTGACCACTATGTCACTTATTATGTTATGGAAGAAACATTTTATAGTCTTACATTGAATGCGGAAACGGAGCTATATCTAGAGACCAGAATATCACAGACAGATGAGGTGGGACTCTTTCATTTGAGACAGTAAAAAAAAAACGCACACACAGAATACTGCAGCAACCCCAAAAATACACCCTGTCAAACACCCAAAACACCCCGGCAATCCCATAATCTACAGAACACTTATGCCTTGCAAACAGACAGAACATTCCAGCGACACCATAGTAACACGCTGCAAAAACCCAGAACATTCTAGTGACACCATAGCAACACCTTGCAAACTCCCAGAACACTCTAGCGACACCATAGTAACACCCTGCAAACACCCAGAAAACTCTAGCAACACCATAGTAACACCCTGCAAACAGCCAGAACACTCTAGCGACACCATAGTAACACCCTGCAAACACCCAAAAAAACTCTAGCGACACCATAGTAACACCCTGCAAACAGCCAGAACACTCTAGCAACACCATAGTAGGCCCTGCAAAAATCCAGAATACTCTAGCAACACCATAGCAACACCCTGCAAATGGCCAGAACACTCTAGCGACACCATAGTAACACCCTGCAAACAGCCAGAACACTCTAACGACACCATAGTAGGCCCTGCAAAAATCCAGAATACTCTAGCAACACCATAGCAACACCCTGCAAATGGCCAGAACACTCTAGCGACACCATAGTAACACCCTGCAAACACCCAGAAAACTCTAGCAACACCATAGTAACACCCTGCAAACAGCCAGAACACTCTAGCGACACCATAGTAACACCCTGCAAACACCCAAAAAAACTCTAGCGACACCATAGTAACACCCTGCAAACAGCCAGAACACTCTAGCAACACCATAGTAACACCTTGCAAACTCCCAGGACACTCTAGCGACACCATAGTATTGCCCTGCAAATACCCAGAACATTCTAGCAACACCATAGCAACACCTTGCAAACTCCCAGAACACTCTAGCAACACTATAGTAACACCCAGCAAAAACCCAGAACACTCTAACGACACCATAGTAACACCCTGCAAACAGCCAGAACACTCTAGCAACACTATAGTAACACCCTGCAAAAACCCAGAACACTCTAACGGCACCATAGTAACACCCTGCAAATACCCAGAACATTCTAGCAACACCATAGCAAAACCTTGCAAACTCCCAGAACACTCTAGCAACACCATAGTAGTCTCAGCCTCAGACGTCACGCCCACGGAACGTTGGCTAAACGTCTGATGCATATAGTACACTTAACTGGAAACACTTCAGGAATGTCGAAGTCGTCATCTGATTGGTTGAATTTTATCGGATTTCCGGGGGACGCGAGTGTCGCGTTTATTTTCGGTCCGCCGGGAAACAAAGCGCAGACGTGTGATTACAGAAGAAAAACTGTCGTGTTTACATGAGTGACAATGAGCATTTATCAAGATCAGCTAAACGTAGGATTCTCAAAAGTATGCGAGGTTCACGGCATAGACTCTTTAAGAGATGTCCAGGAGTTTTGTTTGAGGCACTTAGTGGAGACAAAAAGAGATATAATGCAGACGCCATTGTTGTTATACGTGCACGAACAGATCAATGACTTACTGCTTGTTTTCTTCCCCTTCTTTGATTTTCTATGCTGACTGACTTGTTGCACGCCGATCTGTTGTTGTGGGGACATTTCCACGCCCCGAAACGTGACGCTGAACGAAACGAACTGTGATTGGTTGTTTGACATGTCGGTCAAACGGCCTTATGGGCGGGCCTTGGCCAAAGAAAGCTGCTATGAATTCCAGACCTTCAGCCGTCTGTCTGAAGGTCTGGCTACGTGAGACTAACACCATAGTAACACCCTGCAAACACCAAAAACACTCTAGCAACACCATAGTAACACCCTGCAAACACCCAGAATACTCTAGCAACACCATAGTAACGCCCTGCAAAACCCCATAACACTCTAGCAACACCATAGTAACACCCTGCAAACACCCAGAATACTCTAGCAACACCATAGTAACGCCCTGCAAAACCCCATAACACTCTAGCAACACCATAGTAACACCCTGCAAACATCCAAAATACTCTAGCAACACCATAGTAACGCCCAGCAAAACCCCATAACACTCTAGCAACACTATAGTAACACCCTGCAAACACACAGAAAACTCTAGCAACACCATAGTAACACCCTGCAAGCACCCAGAATACTCTAGCAACACCATAGGAACACCCTGCAAACAGCCAGAACACTCTAACGACACCATAGTAGGCCCTGCAAAAATCCAGAATACTCTAGCAACACCATAGCAACACCCTGCAAATGGCCAGAACACTCTAGCGACACCATAGTAACACCCTGCAAACACCCAGAAAACTCTAGCAACACCATAGTAACACCCTGCAAAAAGCCAGAACACTCTAGCAACACCATAGTAACATCCTGCAAACACCCAGAAAACTCTAGCAACACCATAGCAACACCCTGCAAATGGCCAGAACACTCTAGCGACACCATAGTAACATCCTGCAAACACCCAGAAAACTCTAGCAACACCATAGCAACACCCTGCAAATGGCCAGAACACTCTAGCGACACCATAATAACACCCTGCAAACACCCAAAAAAACTCTAGCGACACCATAGTAACACCCTGCAAACAGCCAGAACACTCTAGCAACACCATAGTAGCACCCTGCAAACAGCCAGAACACTCTAGCAACACCATAGTAACACCCTGCAAAAACCCAGAACATTCTAACGACACCATAGTATTGCCCTGCAAATACCCAGAACATTCTAGCAACACCATAGCAACACCTTGCAAACTCCCAGAACACTCTAGCAACACCATAGTAACACCCTGCAAACACCCAGAACACTCTAGCAACACCATAGTAACACCCTGCAAACACCAAGAACACTCTAGCAACACCATAGTAACACCCTGCAAACACCCAGAATACTCTAGCAACACCATAGTAACACCCTGCAAAACCCCATAACACTCTAGCAACACCATAGTAACACCCTGCAAACACCCAGAATACTCTAGCAACACCATAGTAACGCCCTGCAAAACCCCATAACACTCTAGCAGCACCCTGAAAAACACCCCAGCGACCCCACAGCAACACCCTAGCAACCACCCCAGCAACCCTTCAGCAACACCTTGGTAAACACCCTGCAAATGGCCAGAACACTCTAGCGACACCATAGTAACATCCTGCAAACACCCAGAAAACTCTAGCAACACCATAGCAACACCCTGCAAATGGCCAGAACACTCTAGCGACACCATAATAACACCCTGCAAACACCCAAAAAAACTCTAGCGACACCATAGTAACACCCTGCAAACAGCCAGAACACTCTAGCGACACCATAGTAACACCCTGCAAACAGCCAGAACACTCTAGCAACACCATAGTAACACCCTGCAAAAACCCAGAACATTCTAACGACACCATAGTATTGCCCTGCAAATACCCAGAACATTCTAGCAACACCATAGCAACACCTTGCAAACTCCCAGAACACTCTAGCAACACCATAGTAACACCCTGCAAACACCCAGAACACTCTAGCAACACCATAGTAACACCCTGCAAACACCAAGAACACTCTAGCAACACCATAGTAACACCCTGCAAACACCCAGAATACTCTAGCAACACCATAGTAACACCCTGCAAAACCCCATAACACTCTAGCAACACCATAGTAACACCCTGCAAACACCCAGAATACTCTAGCAACACCATAGTAACGCCCTGCAAAACCCCATAACACTCTAGCAGCACCCTGAAAAACACCCCAGCGACCCCACAGCAACACCCTAGCAACCACCCCAGCAACCCTTCAGCAACACCTTGGTAAACACCCCAGTGACCCCATAGCAACACCCTAGCAACCACCCCAGCAACCCTTCAGCAACACCTTGGTAAACACCCCAGTGACCCCATAGCAACACCCTAGCAACCACCCCAGCAACCCCTTAGCAACGCCTTGGTAAACACCACAGTGACCCCATAGCAACACCCTGGCAAATATCCCAGCAAGCCCTTTGCAACACCCTGGCACATCAGTCCCATAGCAGCGCCCTGGCAAACACCCAGTGCACTGTGGCATCATCACAGCAACCAAACCTCTACTAAGTGCCATCAGCAGTGTTTCTGAGCTCTGTTCTATTTATAGACTGACTTTAGGGTCGCATCCAACACAGAAATCTTGATTTGTCGGCACTCTGAGATTGAGTTTCTCATTTTCAGCTCTCTTGCTCTCTCTCACGTTGCATTGCTGAGGCGTGAATGGATTTTCAGAGGCTGTATGCAGATCTCAGATCTCAGAGCTTCACCTGCTGACACGCAGCGGCCTCCGCTTCCCCAGAGTCTCAGTGTCATGCGTGTCGTCACATTAATGTGCTACATGTAAATCTCTGCGTGTTCATGTGGTCTGATCAGATCGAGTCAGACGTCTGCCTTACCTTTGCACTCTGCTTTGAATAAGAAAGTGACCGGTGACTTAACGAGACACAGCGTGTTCGTTCAGATGACGGCAGGACAGTCTCAGTCTGTCAGGTCGTGCGGCTGCCGCACTCTATTAACTGGCCGTGAGGAGCCTTGGCAATGATATTTCAAGGTCAGATTAAATACATGACCTCTATATCCTCTATATCCTTTTGAAAGGGCCATCGGTGTAAGTGAGGCTTCTTTTTAGGACAGTAGTGTTGTAGATCATAACAAGCACTGGTTAGAAAAAACTCAGTGACAATCTTTGGCTGGTTGCACCAGCTGTGCATAAATTACAACTTAGCCTAGTTTTTATGTAAGTTACAACTTAAGGACTAAATTTTTGCGCTACACCTTTAAATGTAGTTAAAACCTCTGTGTATAAACTAAATATTTACAAGAGCAGAGTGAATGAATTGCATCAGTTGCTTTTGTTTTACCAGACAGACTTTAATAGTGTAGATTAATTATTACTAATTGCAGTTATTAATTGCGAGATGTGCACAGAATTCTAAGGAAAAAAGTCAATTCACAAGATATACTCACAGTTCACTTTTTTCTCAGAATTGAGTTTATATCCTGCAATTGCAAGTTTTTCATTGTGAGATGTAAACTTACTAAGAAATTCAGAGAAAAAATGAAAATCACGAGATGATAAATTGTTTATAAAAAGTTTATAACTTGCAATTAAGAGATAAAACTAGCAATTCTGAGGAAATGTGTCTAAATTGTGAACGTGAACCTGACCAAAACAGCACGCCTCAGTATGGAACCTTATTTCCACCACAGAATAAAAATATTAAGGTAACTGTGACTTTTTAATTTTTACAGTTCTGACTTTTTTTCTTTAAATGGCAAGTTTACGTCTCACACTTGCACGTTATTAACTGCAAAATTTAAACTCAGAATTCTGAGGAAAAAAAGTCTTACATAAGTCTTACAAAGAATTACATATTGTAAACTCGCAATTGTGAGTTTATATCTCACAGAAGAGTTATGAAATTGCGATCAAGACTTTTCTCAGAATTATAAGTTTATATCTCATAATTGCAAGTTATTAATTGAGAGATGTAAACTTTGAGATGTTCTGTGAAAAAGTCAGAATAGCTATATGTGAACTTGCAGTTATTTACATCCTAATTGCGAGTTATTAATTGAGAGACGTAAATTTAGATATCAGAGAAAAAAAAATCTGAATTACAAATTGTAAACTCGTTATTGTGAGTTTATATCTCACAATTGTGTTACAGAATTCTCACTTTTTGCAGTTGCAAGTTATTTATTGTGAAATGTAAACTTTCTTAGAAATTCTGAGAAAAAGTCAGAATCTGTGAACTCACAATTGTGAGTTTGTACTTTGTAATTATGAGTTATGAACTGTTTTTCTCAGGATTGCAGGTTTATATCTCATAATTGCAAGTTGTTAAATTGTGAAACTCAGATTTCTGAGAAAAAAGTCAGAATTGTAAGATGCAAACTCAGAATTGTGAATTTATATCTTGCAATTCTTATAAACTTCTTATAAACTTTTACTTAGTTTGCATCTTGCAATTCTGACTTTTTCCTCAGAATTATGACTTCACAACAAATAACTCTCCTAATAATGTAATTAATAACGCTTAATAGTTCTGAGAAAAAAAGTTTAAATTCTGAGTTTATAACTCACAATTGCAAGTTTACATCTTGCAATTATGAGCAAGTTTATATCTCGCGACTGCATGTTATTAATTGGAAGATGTAAACTAAGAATTTGGGCTGCCCTCAACTAAAGATTTTTCTGGTCGACTTTAGTCGTTCATTTTAAGCATTAGTCAACTATTAGTTGCACCTTTATTAATAAACCATATAAATCATAATAATGAACCTTTAATTGCCTACATAACCTAATAAGCCCACGCAAAAAAGTGCACCGGCAGATATAATAATTATGGCTGTTTTTTTGTGGCTTAAGAGATGAAGTCGGTGACACAGACTCATCATCTCCGCAGTAGTGATGCACATGTATACATTTTTCATACGGATGACATAATCGGAGAATATTTGTTTTCTATTTGAATTGGTTCATTTAAAAGTAGACATTTCTTTCTCCATAGATATATTTTTCATGTCTGTAAGGCAAATATACACAGAATTTTGAAGTTTTGAGCTCAAGTTCACAGAGACCGAGACGGCAGCGCATCCTGTTTGCTTTCATTATTTTACAAAAGCGCAACGTTTTGTTGTTATTGTGAGTGCACACGAATAAACGTAGAGTCTTTACACATTTGAAAGGTGTATTACAGTACACAGTATTACAGGTGCAGAGCAGCACACATTTTCAAGGTTAACATTAGATTGACCGGCCATGTAAAGTTCCTTACATATTTCAGATGAAAAGCCATATTTGAGGTCAATGAATGATAGGTGAGTGTTTAGATGTCCTACCCGATGTACTATATTACAACATAGACCAGCCGTTAACAGTCTGTCCATGACTTCCACTTTCTGTGGAAATTTTTTTTCTGCTACTCAGCGACTAATAAAATTTGATCGAACTTGCAATTGTGGGATATAAACTTGCAATTCTGAGGGAAAAAGTTTTATTACTATTTACAATTACTATTTTTATATATTTTTCTTACTACCTACTAGCTATGTCCTTCTTTAAGACCCCCCCCCCCCCCGCCCCCTTTCTCCCAAAACAGCTTATACTACTGTTTTATTTATTAAAATAGTTGTAATGGCAAAGTGATTATATTTCGTTTCGTTTTTTTATTAATTTAATTTAGAAAAATGTTTGGAGCACTTTTTGTTCCTTAAATAAAACGGTTTGTTGTTTAAAGTAACGACCAAGCGGCCATGGGAAGACTGATCATAATCTGTTTGATCAATTTTGGCCTCTCATATTATTACGACTTGCCTTAAAAAAATCTATAGATATAGACCTAAAAGGTATAAAGTATAAAACAATGTTAGTTTCTATGTTAAACAGATAAAAGTGCGCTATTAGGCACATATCCAATCGTTTGTGCAGAGAGTGGAAGCTAAAGTCATTTTGCAGGACATGGAGGCGCCAGCGTATCACTTGCATTTTTTTTTTTTAGTGGAAACAATTTAAAATATTCTGTCATTTTTGCTCATAAAGGTAGAGTAATACATCATTCGGAACTGTAAAGGGTCTACTTTTATTTGTGTGCACTCAAAATATCAACAAAACTTTGCAAACGGTGCTTTTATAAAATAAGGAAAAGAAACATGATGCGCTTCCTGTCGTCTCAACAGAAAATGAACCGAAACTCAGCGAATACATACCTCAGAGACATGATAAATATAAGCTTTAAATTATTACATAACGAAATAAATCAAATCTAAAACAAAAACTCTTTCATTATGTAATCTGTAAAGATGCATTTCTCTCTAAAGGCGCGTCCGAAGAGGAATGAAGAGTCAGGATCGGCAACTTCTGACTCAGAAAACAGTTTATTAATAAATAATTCAAATATCTCCTTACTATTTCCTCCTGACACATTAATGGTAATTACTTTTGCCGGTGCTTTGTGGCAAGCTTTAGCCTATTGCGTGCCCTGGAGCGCGGATCTCTTCCCGCTGTGCTGAAGGCAATCGCTGCTGATGGAGACACTAAACGCCTTCCGAGCAGTTCTCGAAAGTGAAAGCGAAAGTGAAGTCTCGTGTTGTTTCCACCAGCGCAGATTTTTTTCATCACCATAATTGGTGGATGCCTAAAATATGGTGGATGTCAGAGCCCGGCCCGCATCTGAGCTACGACATGAAAATTGGCCCAAAGCCTGGCCCTAGGGCCGTAAAAAAGTCGGGAGGAAATGCAGGGCTCTAATTTAGAATTGCATTCAGTGTAGAATAAGTCACATAAGTTAAATACTAATTATAAGAGGTTTGTTCAAAGCCACTAACCCTAACTATAAGCAAAAATAATAGTGATGCTTGCCTTAAACCGCAGCGTTCAAGGAGTCAATTCAACTTCTCAATCTGACAGAAGCATTTTCAACCTGATTCTGTCATCCGTCTCACGTTTGAGGCTTATGAATAAGCTCCTTAACGGAAGTGATGTTCATAACGATACAAAAGGTGACTTACCGTGTTGCTCGAGTTCCCATTTAAATGCAAACCACTGTCGAAAAGCGGCGAGGACGCCCTGCTACTCTGATCGCTGGACGGTCCGGGTGAACCTGAGGGAATATGGCAGATTATTATATACAGCAGAGCTCATACTGTGTGCAAATCTAGTGTAGTGACTCCGCACTTCTAAATCCGTGCGATATGACGCGTATTAGCTTGGCAAGCCGCTTTCTGGGTTGTCACGATGCCATGGACAGCAAAGTCACAGGAGATTATGGGTATAAGGTGAGTGCGAAATGCACGAGATGCAGGAGTTCTGACACGGGCGTCACTGGAAAATGCACAGCGCAAAAAGTAGATTTCATGCAGGGGAATCTGAAAGTCGTCTTTCTGTCTCAGGCAGCACACAGCTGCTCGCTTCTGTCCCGAGAGATTCGCCTTCCTGCAGAGTTGATGCTGCCTTCAGATTCGTCTGTGAAGTTCCTACTTACTAGCTGAAATGTGACATGCATTCAAGTAATTTTAGTCTGAAAATATGGGATGACTTGGAAAAAAATTCATATTCTTTCCTCTATTTTTCACTTCATGACAAATACCTAGGATGCTTTTAAGCGATGGCATAACAAAACGTAGAGCAAAAGCTGTGCATTAGGTGTGTAGCTCTGTAACTGCTCTTATTATTAACATTAAAAATAAATAAATAAATACAAATATAAATATTAGATAAAAAACCTAATCTTAAAATTGGTGATATTAATGTTAATATAATATCATTAAAGATCTTTTTAATAATTGTAAAAATATTTATTGAAAAAAAAAAGAAAAAAGGAAATTTTTTAATTTATTAAAATTAGAGATCTTAATAAAATAAATTAGAAATGTTGCTTTGGCAAATAACTAGCGTGTTTAACTACTACTAATAAAATATGTCTTAAAAATACAAAAATTATAATTGTACTAAAAATAAAACTAAAATTCAACTAAAAATAAGATAATTAAAGATCTTTTTGATCATTTCTAAAAAATATTTATGGATTAAAAATTATGTGTAATTTATGTATAAATTATGTGTAATATTTTCATGCGCTGATATTTTTCATACCTTTTTCTTCAAATATATATATATATATATATATATATATTAAAAAAATACAAATAAATAAATAAAATAAAACAAAATAAAATAAAATATGAAAAAATGTTGCTTTGGCAAATACCTAAAGAAATGTTTAAAATATGTTTAACTAATAAAAAAATTAAACTAAATAAATCTTAAAAATACTAAAATTGCTAAAACTAAAATAAAAATAAATAAAAATAATAAAAACAAATATAAATATTAGATTAAAAAAAAACTAAATCTTAAAATTGGTGATATTATTGTTAACTAAGATCTTTTTAATCATTTCTAAAAAAAAATTTGATTAAAAATGATGTGTAAATTATATAAAATGTGTAATATTGTATTTTCTTGCATTGATATTTCTTTATTATTTTTTCTTCATATATAAATATATATGAAAAATGAAAAATAAAATATTAAAATTAGAAATCTTAATAAAAAAAAAAAAAAAAAAATAGAAATTATTTTAGAAATGTTTAAATTATGACATTTGAAATAAATAAAAATGACAAAAGCATATAAACAAAATTTCTAAAACTTAAATTTAAAAGAAAATTAAACATAAATTCAAAATATTAATACAAAAAACTATGACAAAACTGACAGTATATAAATAACACTACAATAACATCGGCACTTAATGTTGTATTTGCATATTTTTTCATTATTGTGTTGCTACAGAGAATGATAAGACGAAATGTTGTTTGGCTGCTTAATAAACCAGTTAAATTAGTGCTATTTTCTAGTAAGGTTTATTGCCATTGTTCATCAACAGTGCATAAAATGCATAGAAACTTAATTGCATAAGCAACATTCACGATTAAAACTAATTATGACAAATACAACCACAATTCATTACTTTGCATCACAAGTATATTTTGCAGAGAAGGCAATCCCAGATGCAATTTGTGTTAAATGCAATATTTCTGATTATGTAGTGCATCCAAATCACTCACTAATGAGGTTGCATTTGTCAGCTGCCTATCCAGAGAGTGAGCTTTAGTCACAGAGCTCAGATGTGAAGCAAACCTACCTAATGGGAGTTTTAAGAAGGCCGGCGCTTCCCTGAGGTAGCGTACAGTGATGGTGACTTCATCCCCTGCCGTCCGCAAAAGATGAACCTGCACAGAGATATAAAAGAAATAAAACATCCTCCTGACATTGTGATGAGAAGATGCACTTGAGCTGCATTTAAATGACTGTTTCACGCCTAATTGAGTCGAGGAGCCGCAACATTTCGATTAAATCAACTCTATGCAATCAGCATGTAATCTCTCTGAGATTTCTCATAAATGATTATTACAGCACGCGTCGTGTGACCCCTCTCCGCCGGAGCGCCGGACCATCAAGTGTTGGGTTCAGGTTGACTAACCGCTCCCTAGACAAGCAATTACTCAGTCAGTGTCGCGTATCTTCAGATTTCATCATCTCATGGAGGGATTCACAACTTCTTTGTCAGCTGAACCTCTCTGACTGAAAATATTTATTTGAATTTATGCCATTTTAAGTTGATATTTCAATAATGTAACATTTTATGGTCCTCTGATGTCAGCTGATGGTCACATGACAGGCAAGAATTAGATAAAATTCCATTTTTAGTAAGTTTTTTTTGTTTTGTTTTGTTTTTAACTTAAAAAAGCAAGTGCTTGTGCTGCCTTAAAATTTCACGTTTACTCAACTCAAATATCCACGTTTTCATGTAGTACAACTTAACATTTCATGTTGACTAAACTTAAAAAGTAAGCACAAACACTTACTTTTTTAAGTTGAAACTACTTTTCTTTTTTTTTTTTTTTTTTTTTACAGTGTACATTTGTATAATTTAATTCATTATTAGCCTTTCTTAACTTATGAACCCCAGTTTGGGAAGCCCTGATCTAACACATAACATATTGTAAAAATTGTATTTATTTATATATTTAAGAAATGAATACTTCTACTCTGCAAGGATGCATTTAATTTAATTTTAATAAATTTTAATTTACTAATGTATAACTATTACATGAAAAACATAAATTTTAAAATCTTAAATGAAAATAATAAATGTACTAAAATTAGTAAAACTAAAATACAAATAAATGAAAGCCAGCAGAAATATTTTTAAAAAGACCAAAAACTAATAAAAATGACAAAAATATGTAAGAAAATTACTAAAATTAAAATGAAAACTGAAAATAAGACAACAAAAGCCAATTCAAAATATTTATACATTTTAACACCATATATAATATATAATACAAAATACCAGTTAATTGATGCTATTTGCGTATTCTATTATTCTGCTGCTACAGAGAATGACTAGAAAAACTGTTTGATGTAATATGCTATAATATTTTTAAACGAATATATAAATATTACATAAAAAACATAAATCTTACATGAAAATAATAAATGTACTAAAATGAGTAAAACTAAAATACAAAGCCAGCAGAAATATTTTTAAAAAGATCAAAAACTAATAAAAATGACAAAAATACATAACAAAATTACTAAAATTAAAATGAAAACTGAAAATATGAAAACAAAAGCCAATTCAAAATATTTCGTTTTCTTTTAATATTTAATAATAATAACTTTTTCACTTATTTTTATTTCAGTTTTAGTTTACTGTAAGTAAATCAACTCACATATTTCAGTTAGTTGCTAAGGCAACAATTCTAATTATTGCATATGTTTTTAATCTTTTATTTATAGTTTATTTCAGCTTAATTCCATTTGTTTTAAAATGTATCTAAATAATAAATAAATGTATACATGCGATATGTGAAAAATTAAAATATAATTATAAATCTTAATAAAATAAAATAAAATAAAAAGGTTGCTTTGGCAAATAACTAAAGAAATGTTTAAAATATGTTTAACTACTGAAATAAAACGTCTTAAAAATACAAAAATGACTAAAAATAAAACTGATATAAAAATAAATTAAAGCTATGTTGACATTTAAAATAAATAAAACTGACAAAAGCATATAAACAAAAACTAAAACTAACTTAAAAATTTAAAAGAAATAAAAAAAAATAAAAAATATATAAAAAGCGTTATTCAAAATATTAATAAAAACTGTGTCAGTATATAAATAATATTGCAATAACACTGGTACTTAGTGTTTTTCATTATTGTGTTGCTATAGAGAATGATGAGATGAAATGATGTTCGGTTGCTTAATAAACCAGTTAAATTAAGTGCTATTTTCTGGTAAGATTTAGTGCCATTCTTTATCAACAGTGCACAAAATGCATATAAACTAAATTGCATAAGCAACATTCACCATTAAAACGTAATTATGGCTTATACAGCCATAAGTCATTACTTTACAAAGGCTGCTCTATATCTTACAAAAATTTACTTAATTTGACAAATCTGAGCATTTCTCTCTGAAGAAATCAGGACACACTTGTACAACATTTCCACAGAGACCTGATTCTAAAAGAAACCACAGATTCGCCAAGAAACTCTCATGTGTGTTTGTGCTTCAAAACTCAAGATGCCTTCAATCTCAAGCCCGTTTACACTCACAGACATTCATCGCTGGAGGTCGAACCCGGGACAGTCCTTTAAACAAGCTATTTATTTTAAAACTAAACATAACTAAAGCAATATCATTTAAAAACTAGACTGAGTAAGATCAGAAGCTCTATTTGATCTCCACTGATCATTACAGCTCTCATTTGTGAGGTTTCTGGCCTACAGGATGATTTCTGTCTTCAGCTCGTCTTAGTTAGTCTGTAGCTGTTCGGTGAAATCACTAATCACGTCCTGTGACGTCCGGATGGAGATGTGAGAAACAGCTGTCAGGATCACAGAGCAGAACCTGCCTGAGTGAACGAGTGTCTCATCCGCTCTCTCTGGAGATCTGCGTGTGATGAATCTACTTGCTATCGATCAGCTACAGCTGAAGCCGTACGGGGAGAAGCGAATCACTCTCTACTGATATAAAAGGATCGAACGCTTCAGTGGAATCTGATTAATTCTGCATCAATGTCATTTCAAGAGCACGGATAAAAGCTGATCGGATACTCACG
Source organism: Cirrhinus mrigala (assembly GCA_036247105.1). Lineage (NCBI taxonomy): Eukaryota > Metazoa > Chordata > Actinopteri > Cypriniformes > Cyprinidae > Cirrhinus > Cirrhinus mrigala. The sequence continues at coordinate 7,931,396 of CM070023.1, read as the reverse complement.
ACTTCCTCGTGTGTACACTTCTCCACGTTAATGCCATTGACCTGCGTAGAAACAAGGAAATAAAATAAACATATTTAGATCACAATTCATTTTTCACAATTACTTTAATGACAATTAACCATGTTTAATTCAAAATTCACTTAGAAATAATTGTTGTACTTTTAAATGCAAGTCTCTTCTCCTCAATGAGGCTGCATTTATTTGATAGAAAATACAGTAAAAATAGTAAAAATGTGAAATATTATTACAATTTAAAACTAGATCAAGACAAACTTTAGGTTGGCTTGAGAAAGCCTAGCCTGAAAGCTTTAAGCAGCTGTAAAAGCTTGAAGTTTGAAAATTTAGATTGTATTTACAGGTACATGAAAAATAAAATATTAAAATTAGAAATCTTAATAAAAATTACTTAGTAAATAATAAAATGACTAGATTACTAGATAGATAGAGTACACTGATAGTTGCTAGCATGTTTCTAACATGATTAGCAAGTTACTAGCATGTTGTTAGCTTACCATGTTGCTAACATGATTACCAAATTACAAGCATGTTTCTAGCATTATTAACAAGTTACTAGCATGTTGAAAGCATGTTTCTAACATGATTAGCAAGTTACTAGCATGTTATTAGCATGATTAGCATGTTGCTAGCATGATTACCAAATTACTAGCATGTTTCTAGCATTATTAACAAGTTACTAGCATGTTGAAAGCATGTTTCTAACATGATTAGCAAATTGTTAGCATGTTGCAAGCATGATTAGCAAGTTACTAGCATGGTATTAGCATGATTAGCATGTTGCTAGCATGATTACCAAATTACTAGCATTATTAACAAGTTACTAGCATGTTGCTAGCATGGTTCTAACATGATTAAAAGTTACTAGCATGTTGCTAGCATGATTAGCAAGTTACTAGCATGTTGTTAGCATGATTAACATGTTGCTAGCATGATTACCAAATTGCTAACATGTTTCTAGCATTATTAACAAGTTACTAGCATGTTGAAAGCATGTTTCTAACATGATTAGCAAATTGCTAGCATGTTGCAAGCATGATTAGCAAGTTACTAGCATGGTATTAGCATGATTAGCATGTTGCTAGCATGATTACCAAATTACTAGCATTATTAACAAGTTACTAGCATGTTGCTAGCATGGTTCTAACATGATTAAAAGTTACTAGCATGTTGCTAGCATGATTAGCAAGTTACTAGCATGTTGTTAGCATGATTAACATGTTGCTAGCATGATTACCAAATTGCTAACATGTTTCTAGCATTATTAACAAGTTACTAGGATGTTGAAAGCATGTTTCTAACATGATTAGCAAATTGCTAGCATGTTGCAAGCATGATTAGCAAGTTACTAGCATGGTATTAGCATGATTAGCATGTTGCTAGCATGATTACCAAATTACTAGCATTATTAACAAGTTACTAGCATGTTGCTAGCATGGTTCTAGCATGATTAGCAAATGACTAGCATGTTGTTAACATGATTAGCAAGCTACTAGCATGTTGTTAGCATGATTATCATGTTGCTAACATAATTACCAAACACACTAGCATGTTTCTAGCATGATTAACAAGTTGTTAGCATGTTGCTAACATGTTAATAGTATGTTGCTAGCATGATTAACAAGTTACTAGCATGATTCTAGCATGATTGGTACGTTGCTAGCATGGCTACCAAGTTACTAGTGTGTTGTTATCATGATTAGCATGTTGCTAGCATGTTACTAGCATGATTAAGTTATTAACATGTTGCTAGCATGTTTCAAGCATGATTAACAACTTACTAGCATGTTGCTAACATGACATGTTTGACAAATTACTAACATGTTGCTAGCATGATTAACAAGTTACTAGCATGTTGTTAGCATCTTTTAGCATGATTAGCATGTTGCTAGTATGTTGTTAGCATGATTAACAAGTTGCTAACATGATTAAGAAGTTACTAGTACGTTTCTAGCACGATTGGCATGTTGTTAACATGTTTTTAGCATGACTACCAAGTTACTAGCATGTTTTTAGCATGATTAACATATTGTTAGCATGATTAGCATGTTACTAGTGTACTGTTTTCTATGTGAATATATTGTAAAGTGTAATTTATTTCTGCGATCAAAGCTGAATTTTCAGCATCATTACTCCTGTCTTCAGTGTCACGATATAATTTGAGTTAATTACATAATATAAAATTTAATATTTTTTGTTTTCAGTTTAATTTTAGTTTTGATCATTTTAATAACTTTTGTGCTATTATTATTATTATTATTATTATTATTATATATTATATACACAGTCATTCAAAGGTTTGTGGTCCATGAGATAGAATATTTTTTTAAATAATTTAATAAATGCATAATTTTCTGGCATAGAAACTCTGATTACACTCTCAATTAGTAGTACATTTACAGTAAATACAGCTTAAATAGAAACAAAGAAGCATTTACCTAAATCCTCTAATATAAAACAAACAACTAGAATGCAAAGTTTTTTGCTTGATTAAATATAAACTGTCCAAATAAACCAAATTGAATCAGATTTTCAGTCCTAAAGAGAAAAGTATTTGACTTTTACTTCATCTTGTGACCGGTATTGTACGTGTATTTATAGGGCCCATATACAGTATATAAAGAGTCAATGACATTCAAAATTTAATAAAACCATTTGTTTCAGTCGCACCACAGACTATTACTCTGTTTCTTGCTCTCTTTCTCTGTTGCTGTTCCTCTGATTCATACAAAGAGATAAAGGTTAAACCTCCAGTCAAGCCGGAGAAAATGAATCAGAGGGAAGCATCATTAAAATGCAGAGGGAACGCTGCTCTAACAGGCACCCTTGGCCCCCGAGGGCCGCGTCGGGAGCGAGAGCGTGCGAAAGCCCAAAATACTGACCTGCAACACGGCGTCACCGATAAACAGCATCCCCGTCTGATCGGCTGCGGCCCCGGACGGTCCGGCCAGAGGTTAATGGAAAGATTGGGATATAATTACTCATTTAATACTGCTTTAATGCGATGACATGGCAATCAGGATTTGAGTTTGATGAGCCTTTCGATCTAGAGAAGCGCTTTGGGACGAATTTCACACAAATCTGGGTTTTAGTTCAATGCTTTCTGACAAATATGATGAAACTTCATAAGCTTTCTCATATCAAGGCCGGATATATTTCTACGCTAAGCGTCTCAGAAGTAAAAAAGAACAGCGGGAAGCTAATAAAAACCAATAAAACTGCAAATGCAATGCAGCCCGACATGCATTAGCCGTGATTCAAATACATTTGAACTGTATAGCATGCAACAAAGATAAACTGTTCTCAAATACTGATTCTAATCACACGTTAGCAGCTGCTGTCAGATACTGGCGATGAATAAACTATAATGCGAGCAAGTGCTAATTATACGGATATCAAACGGACTACGTTTAGGCTGAGCAGTGCAGTTATTTTAAATGAATAACAAAAGTAGGAAGAACTGTACTCTACAAGATTTTATGTTACAAGAATAATTCATCTTTAGGCCATGTAAGATGTAGATGAGTTTGTTTCTTCATCAGATCTGGAGAAATGTAGCATTGCATCACTTGTTCACCAATGGATGTGAATGGGTGCCGTCAGAATGAGAGTCCAAACAGCTGATTAAAACATCCTGAGGAGACAAAAGCTGCTCAAACTCATACTGCTCAACAAGTTCATTCAAATTAAAATGGAAACAAAAAAATTAAATATTAATATATTTAATTGATATATATATATATATATATATATATATACATATACACGTCTAATCCAAAATTAACTTGACTATGATGCAACCAGACATTTAATTTTTTTGAAAAAATGTTTTGTACTACCTTCAACTGTTTGGGGTCGTTATGCTCTTTTTAATGTTTTTGAAAGAAGCCTTTTCTGTTCACTGAGGCTACATTTATTTGATTAAAAATACAGTAAAAATAGTAAAAATGTGAAATGTTATTACAATTTAAAATAATTGCCTTCTATGTGAATATATTGTGAAGTGTAATTTATTTTTCGTGATCAAAGCTGAATTTTCAGCATCATTACTCCAGTCTTTATTCCTGAGACTGCAGAAATGGCACTGAAATAAGGCAGAGGGCTGCACTGGGATTGAGATTTTGTTGTGCAAACAGTTTAACTGTTTCATGCACGTTGTCAAGACGTCTCTTCTGCTTACAAAGCCTGCATTTATTTGATCCAAAGTACAGCAAAAACAATATAATTTTGAAATATTTTTACTGTTTAAAATAACTGCTTTTTATTTGAATATGTTTTAAAATGTCATTTATTCTGGTGATTTCAAAGCCGCATTTCCAGCATCATTACTCCAATCTTCAGTGTCACATGATCCTTCAGAAATCATTCTAATATGCTGATTTGCTGCTCAAAAAACATTTATTATTATTATTATTATGTTGAAAACAGCTGAGTAGAATTTTTTCAAGTTTCTTTGATGAACAGAAAGTTAGCATTTATCTTAATTTAGGACATTATAAATGTCTTTATCATCACTTTTGATCAATTTCAATTCCTATAATTTCTAAATATTCATAAATATTCATTTCAATACTTTAACTAAAATAATGTTTTTTTTTAATAATGTCTAAGATAATATTTGTTCAAAACAATCACTTTAGCAAATTTTGTACTATTTTCTGCTTATTTAGATAAATAAAATAATTAGTTTTTGTCCAATAAATATACTATCATTAAAATATGTTAATATAAAACATATTTTAAAATACATAAACAAAATCATTTTAAAATGTAAAGATTCTGAAAGCATTGAAGGAGATTCCATAGTAATTTAATATAGTTTTACAGTAGTAACAACAAATTATATTTTATTATATAATGATTAATATCATGTTGTTAAATATGATGGTTTCATTCTAAACATGGTGATTATCTCTAAGATGGACACCCAACATGATATATGATATTTACCATCTGAATCTAACAATGTCATGTCAACAAATAGAAAAGTCAGTTTTCTATTAATTATCATGTTAATTATTATGCTTTTTTACCCCAAATACCATACTTTTACATATTCTTTTGTTATTTAAAAACTGTTGCTTTAATTATCTTAAACAAAGTGCTACTTAAATCAACAACATTTTTAAAAACATCAAAACATCAAATATTAGATCAAGCAAGCACAGAATCGACTTTGAACTGCTGCAAGCATCAGCTAAATTTGCACGTGTATCTTGAAAAGCGGACGTTTTGGAAAGTGCTACGCCACATTTTTCTGTCATCTAGTGGTTAAGAGGCAAATAATATCAAAGGCGCCTTTTACCCCATTGTACCCTAATCACTCCAAGCTTTTGAATGGTATAGTGTTTAATGCTTTTTATTTCAGATAAATGCTGATCTTTGGCTCTTTCTATTCATCAAAGAATCCTGAAAAAATTTACTCGACTGTTTTAAATACTGATAAAAATAATAATGAAAACAGAAATATTTCTTGAGCAGCAAATCAGCAAATTAGAATGATTTCTGAAGGATAATGTGACACTGAAGACTGGGGTAATGATGCTTAAAATTCACTTTTGATCACAGAAATAAATTATATTTTAAAATATATTCAAATAGAAAGCAGTTTTTTTAAATAATAATTTTTTTTAAAATTTTACAGTTTTTGCTGTACTTTGAATCAAATAAATGCAGGCTTTGTGAGCAGAAAAGACTAAAAAAACATTAAAAATCTTACTGTTCAAAAACTTTTGACTGGTAGTGTACATAAACACTAGACTTCCTGCGGTAATCGGTGTTACACGGTGTTTGGACATAGACAGACTACATTACTTTTCCACCGCGGCACCGCCCGCACTGTCGTTTTGCTTTTTTACAAAAATAAAAATCTGGAAATCATACGCTACAATTCCAAACTGAAAGCATCTGCTCTGTTTCTATACAGCCAGGGTTGCCAGGTCTGCATGACAAAACTAGCGCAAGCCAATCAAAAACAGACCAAAGTAGCGCAACGACCAAAGGTCGAATATCAAAACTCAAAATATGTCATTTCCATACCTAAACTACATATTTTACAGTCACTGTTAGGCAACAATGATCATAAACAGAGCTTAAAGGCTTTCTACCACAAAATTAACATTTAACACAATTTTATCACGTTAGAATGCAAAAAATTAAAATACAAGCATTTAAGTGAAATCTAATCTATGCAGTATTTCAAACCATTAACCCATGGAGGGAAAAGCATCCCAATGCAAAAAGTTTCAAAGTAGCCCGATTCCGTGGAAAAAATACAGACTTGGCAACCCTGCAGTTCATCCAGTGAAAAATCTCTTGTCTTTCACATCAAAATTCACACACATATTTGTTTAGAGCTGTTTTGACTTGTAAACACTTGATCAGTGCAGATTTCTCTCCTGATTCAGAACAGACCACTTTTTCACTGGAGGAAGCGTTATTATGGATTACAGACTCACATTTTTGCCTTAATTATGAGTTTGTTTCTTACAAACATGCAGCTTTTAGCTTCTCAAAATGTTAACTGATGGATTGAAGTGGTGTGGATTACTTGTGTATCATTGTGATGTTTTTATCAGCTGTTTGGACTCTCATTCTGACGGCACCCATTCACATCCATTGGTGAGCAAGTGATGGAATGCTACATTTCTCCAAATCTGATGAAGAAACAAACTCATCTACATCTTGGATGGCCTGAGGAAGACTAAATGTTTCAACAATTGTTCATTTTTTGCCAAAATATTTCTTTAATGGTTATCGCCAGCGCTTTGCTTTGCTCTACAGCGGATGGGAGGAACGCTTGTCATCTTACCTACTTGATCTTTGAAAATCTTTGAGATGACCACAGGCACTTTATGTTCTGCTCCCCCCTGAAATGCATGAAGAGCCGTCAAGGAAATTCACTTCAACATCTAACATCCAGCACTGTTCAGAAATACAAATCTATCGCCTCTTCAAAGATTATTGTGAATAAAACTAATGAGACTTGATCCTTATATCACGATCCTCTTTGATCTTTGAAAGACTGATATTGTGCAATAATTATCTGGCCTGTGGAGATACGCGTGCACTACCTGAGCATGCTTAATTAAGCTCTTTAAAGCGAATGATCGATATTAAAAAAAAGCAAAAGACTTACTTTGATACTCAGACCGAGACCTCCAGTCACCTGTCTTCGAAGTACAACAGTTCTGTGCTTTAAAAAATGGGAATTTAGTTGGTAAAATATTCAAAGCATCAACCCATAACACATAATTAAAGAAGAGGTTATATGGCAACACTTCACTTGAAGCCTGTATACAAAAATGCTTTAAAAAAGCAAATAAATAAAAAATAAAAAAGCAAAAAATATATTTTTTTCATTCTGATGTTTTTAATGGCTTTTTGAGCAGCATTTCAAAAAATATCAACTTTTAAAATACAGGTAATGTTAGGAATAAAAAACAAATTAAGAATAAATAAGTAAGTAAGTAAATAAATAAAAATAAACAAGCAGGCAATATATATACATATATATTTTCCTGTTGATGTGTTTAATGTGTTTTTTTTTTTTTTAAATAGCATTTAAAAATTCTCAACTTTTAAAATACAGGTAATATCAAGAATAAAAAATAAATTAAGCAAGAATAAATACAGAAAGAAAAAAGAAACACTTTTAAAGCATCTAAAAAAAAAATCAACCTTTAAAATACAGGTAATATTAAGCAAAAATAATAAATAAAAAAATTAATTAATTAATAAATTAACCAAAAATTAAATTATGTCTAATGTTTTTTTTTTTTTTTTTTAAATAACATTAAAAATACAAAAAGCCATAATTTCCACATGTAGGTAATATTGGGCAATAAATACATAAATAAATAAAAAGAAAAATAAATAATTTTATCGTATTTCTTACATTAAAAAAGCCATAAAGCCTCAAATTTCATAAACAGGTAATATCAGGAAATAAATAAATAAATAAATAAATTCGCTGTTGATGTGACTATATTTTATAAATAATATTAAAAAAAGACATTTAAAAAAAAACTATGGGTAAGTATAAATAAAAAATAAATGTTATTATTTATGTGTCTAAATTTTTAAATAACAATAAAAAAACAAACATGAATAAATAATTGATTTTATGGTTGATGTGGCTTTTTAAAAATAATATTAAAAAATACATTAAAAAAACATTAAAATACAGGTAATTTTAGAAAAAATAAATAAACAAAAAATAAGTAAGTTAATTAATGATTTAATTATATTAAAACAATAAACGTTTGCCTTAAATGTAGTGTGACAAACCACTGTACTGATTTATGAATCTTTACTAATCTTTATAGGGACAGGTTGATCAATTCAGAGCACTAAATAATAAAATAATTACAATAAAATTATAAATCTTCATAAAATTAATCAAATTCTGTCAAATAGCATCCAAAGGATTGCAAACAATATCTCAGTAACAAAACTTTATGAAGACCAAAACTTTAAAAAAAAATCTCAGTTCAGACTGGAATCATCATTAATTATACCATTAAAAAGCTGAGACTTTCCTTTTTACTTAAGTGCATTAAACTTTCTAAGTGAGTTTCTGGGTCAAAGTGACTTTAAATTATGTATCAGGTCACATATAGTTATAAAACGGATTAAAAGTATGCACTAAACCTCACTAATGACGTTGATTATGACTATATTGGGTTCTCCAACATGCTTTGAACACATTTAATGACTTTCATTGTGCTTTGACAGCATCAGCGGCTGGAATGTGAAGCCACTGACGTCATTTATGAATGATGATGGTGATGCATCTCATGAAACAGTGAAGTGGTGCTTCATGACAAAGATGCCAAATGTAATGAAAACTTGCCTAATGCATCTTGTTCTGTAATTTATCACTAACAAAACACACTCTTCTGCTGCCGACTGTGATTCACAGTGATGAGAAACGTGAGTCGTGATCAAATCAAAGGTAAAGACTCAGTACTTACATTTAGATGGGAGTCGCCGCCGCTTACGCAAACCACATCCTGTTTCTGGATGATTAATAGTTCTTTTGTTAACTTTAAACGAACGTCGTATGTGTTACTGGTGTGTTCGTCGTACAAAAGGGCAAGTCCGGTTTTTGTCTGTTGAAAAAATAGGCAAAAAATGACATTGTAAGATTTAAGTTGACCAATAAAGAGATAAATATTGAATCATATCTTAGAAATCCTGTCCAGTAGAGAACTGAACTTTCGGGATTTCAAAATGACATTAAAAAACATTGCATAACATTTCACTCCATCATCATGCACTCAAAATAATATTTTGGCATAATTTAAAATTTATGTATTTGAATTGCATATAAATTGTCATGCATTTTTATTACAAAGTTTTATCAACTTAATGAGATGCATACTTGTCAGTCATACATTAATGAAACAGGTCAGATCTTGGCATTTCTAAATAAATAAATAAATAAAAAATAGTTTATTATTAATTAATTCCACATGAAGGTAATATTGGGAAATAAAATAAATAAATAACAAAATGGAAAATACAATTTATTTATTATTTATTAGTAAATAAATTAATTAATTAATTAATTAATTTTACTGTTGACGTGGCTATTTTTAAAAGAAAGACATTAAATATATAAATCTGGTTATTCTGAATTTAAAACACATTCAGTTTATTAGTACTATTGCAGAAATTCAAATGGATGATATTTTAAATGCAATTTAAATACATAAATATTAAATTTAGGCCTAAATATTTCTTTCACAGGTGAGTTGATGAAAAGATTAAAATTAAAGACTTTAAAGATTAATTTTAAAATGTAAATTTTAATACAATTTTTGTTTTAAATTTAAGTTTAGAATAAATAATTTAAAAATAAAAGCAAGCCAAAATATTACACTTACTAAAAAAGATAAAATTAAAAATATTTTATTTGTTTACCTACACGTCATGTGAACATTAACCAACAAATCAGAGAACATGCAAATATGCTGTTAAATTACTGAAATATTAACTTAAAATATCAGGCAATAAGTAAATAAATAAATACATAATAGTAAGTAAATAAATGAAAAATATTTTTGTTCCTGTTGATGTGTTTATTTAAAAAAGGCATAAAAAATCTCAACTTTTAAAATACATGTAATATCAAATAAAAATACATAAAAAACTAACTTTGAAATTATAATAATAAAAAAGTTAGCATTTTTTAAAAATACAAAAGGCCATACCTTCCACATGCAGGCATTATTGCAAAGTAAATTATATATATAAAAAAGCAAACAAACAAAAAAAAAAAATGTTAGTTATTATTTATCAGGAAAGAAAGAAAGAAAGAAAGACATAAATTTTCCCCCTTTAAAAAAAACAAATCTCAGCTTTTAAAATACATGTAATATCAAGTAAAAATACACATATATTTTTTTTTATTTTTACTTAAAAAAAAGTAAAATAAATGCTACTATTTATGTGTCTATTTTTTAAATAACATTTAATTAATTTAATTAATAATTATTAATTATTTTACTCTTGAAGTGGCTATTTTCCCCCCAAATAACATTAAAAAAAGACATTACAAAACTTTTAAATGCAGGTTTATTTAGGGAAAATAAATAAACAAAATGAAAAAAAAAAAGTTTTACTATTTTTGTGCCTTTTTTTAATTATTTAACTTAATTATTTAATTAATTTAATTAAATAACATTAAAACATACATTAATTGTATTAATGGTGTAGCTATTTTTTAAAATAACATTGAAAATGACACAAAAAAGCCTTTCAAATACAAGTTATATTTAAAAAAAATAAATAATAAAATAAATAAATAAATTTTACATATTAACAAACTTAAATATTAACTTAAAATCTAATGTAAAAGTAAATGTTTTAGCTCAAACTGGTTTGGATGACAAATAAAGTTTGGGAATCCCTAAAACAAATCTTATTAAACATTAATAAAAGTATCATAAAAATACTAGATTTGACTCAATAAAAATACTGTTGGGGCTTACATTTCTTTGTTCCTTCTTTATAAGTCGTTTTCTGCTAAAGTGCATAAACGTATATGTAAAGATGTGAGACATATAAGAGCTTTGTGCAGGAAACTCACTGAAAATCTTTCTTTTTTTCAGATGAACTATTCCTGTAAAGCACACAAGACTGAGATTAATGTAAAAACGCTGGCTTTTCTTTTTCTCGCTCTATTTGACTCCACCTTGTGAAGTTGTCTCTGTCTCTTCTGGAAGATAAACTGAATAAATACAACAAAAAAGTCGCCTGTGGATTTTGAATAACTTTCAGGTTTTTTTTCTGTGAGTCTGGAGAGCAGTGTTAATTCAGTTAACCCACAAAAGCGTCCCGGAGGAGCTTCCCGTGGCTGAAAAATACTCCTCGCAATGGAATCAATTACAATCTTTATTTATCAGGCTTTCTGTGGATTCGCATCTGCCGTGAGGATCGCTTTCTTCCTGAAGGGCTCCTGATGCTTTCAGACCTGCAACCTGAACACGACACAGCTGAGGAGCTCGAAAAATCACAGCGATGAGGAACAACGTCTTCAGTCATTCTGACAGCAGTCAGTCTCTATCCATCACGCTTTCTCCCACTAACACTACACTATACAACACTAATACATGAAGAGAACCACTGGCTAAAACAGCAACTTCATGAGCAAAAACACACATGATGCTTCTAGCAACAGGATTATTTTACATTCATATATTTTATATAACATTACAGGACTGGACTATACATTCTCACATTCTCAATAAATATAGAGAACATTATTCTTGCTTATGGCCATTAGAAATTAATTAACTAACTAAAAGAACTATTTACTTAAAATAAATAAGTAAATAAATTTTATCTAATTTCCAGGGAAGCACTTTCCATTTTCTTTTAGTTTAATTAAAAACCTATAAACACTAAAATAATTTAAACAAAAAAAAAAAATTAAAAAATAAAAATGTAATTACTAAAACTTCAACAACATTTAAAATGAAAACAGAAAATATAAAAATAAAAACTAATTCAAAATATTAATAAAAACTATTATAGTATTTCATTGATACTAAAACAACACTGATCTGAAATAAAATAAACATGAATTAAAATAAATATTTTTTTCCAATCTAGTTGCCAAGGCATTAACTATACAAACATAACTAGATGAGTAAAGTTTGAGAACAAACTTTAAGTTGGCTTGAGAAAGCCTATCCTGAAAGTTTGAAGCAGTTGTAAAAGTATGAAAGAAAGTATGATGTTGCTGGCACATTGCTTACATGATTTAACATGTTATTAGCATGTTTTAGCATGATAAGCTTGTTTGCATTTTTATAGGCATTTTTATATTAGCATGTTGTTAGCATGTTACTAGCATGTTGTTAGCATGATTCACAAATTACTAGCATGGTTCTAGCATGAATAACAAGTTACTAGCATGTTGTTAACATGATTAGCAAGTTTTCTAGCTTGATTAACATGTTACTAGGATGTTGCTACCACGTTTCTAACATGATCAGCATGTTACTGGCGTGCTGTTAGCATAATTAACATGTTACTAGCATGATTAGCAAGTTACAAGCATGTTGCTATAATGATTGGAATGTTATTAGCATGTTTTTAGCATGATTAGCATGTTACTACATGATTCTAGCATGTTACTACCATGTTTCTAACATGATTAGCAAGTCACTAGCATGCTCTTAGCATGATTAGCATGCTACTAGCATTTTGCTGACATGATTCTAGCATGATTAACAAGTTACTAGCCTGTTGCTAGCATGATTTTAGCATTATTAACAAGTTACTAGCCTGTTGCTAACATGATTAGAATGATATTAGCACGCTGTTAGCATGATTAGCATGTTTAGCAAGTTACTAGCATGTTTCTAGTGTGATTAGCAAGTTACTAGCATGCTCTTAGCATGATTAGCATTTTGCTAACATGATTCTAGCATGATTCACAAGTTACTAGCCTGTTGCTAGCAAGATTAGCATGCTACTAGCATGTTGTTAGCATGAATAGCATGTTGCTAGCATGTTTCTAGCATGATTAGCAAGTTACTAACATTTTGTCATCATGATTAACATGTTACTAGCCAATTGTTAGCATGATTCGCATGTTACTAGCATGTTGCTAGCATGATTAGCAAGTTACTAGCATGAGGCTAGCATGATTAACAAATTACTAACATGATTCTAGCATCATTAACATGTTACTAGCATGCTGTTAGCATGATTAGCATATAGCTAGCATCATTTGGCTTTCTCAAGCCAACTTAATTTAAAAAGACAAAAACTAATAAAATTTTCAAAAATGTAAAACCAAAATTAGACAAAGAAAATAAATAGCAAAATAAACACTAATTAAAAATATTAATAAACACTATAATAGCATTTTAATTATGCTAAACACTGATGTAAAAAGACAAAAGTAAATAGAAAATAAAAAATAACTATTTTTCATTTTCGTTTAGTTTAACTTAATGTATAATAAAACTGAAATAAGTAATAAAAACTACATAGACATATATTAAAAACATACAGAAATTACTAAAACTTAATATTTACTAAAAACTGTTTAAATAATAATAACAGAAATATTTAAAATAAAATAAATATAAAATTAATAATTAAAACAATTATTAAAATATTAAATAAAATTAATTGAAAAAAAAAAATATATGGACATTTTAAAAACACAAAAATTACTAAAACTTTAACTATTAAAATAATAACAGAAAATATCAAAATGAAAAACTAAGTTAAAACATTAATAAAAACCATAATAGCATTTCAATGAGACTAAATAAATGAAAAAAATGAATTGAAAATAAAATATAAAATATTTCTCATTTTCAATTAGTTTAACTTCATGTACTAAAATAAAATTAAAAATAAATTAAGAATTATATAAACTATATAGACATTTTATATTTTATAATTTAAAATATTTTAAAAACAACAACAAAAAAATCACTAAAACTTAAAGTAAAAATAGTAATAACAGAAAATATCAAAATGAAAAATAAATTTTTAAAATAACAGTGACATACTAAAATAAAACTAAAACTCCAAATAAAAATGAATAAAAATTATACAGACATTTTTAAAAAGTACTAAAAATTTACAAAAACTTTAAAGAACTAAATTTAAAAACAAAGACAGAACACATCAAACACTCAAAAAACTCAATTCTATTAAAGTAAGGTGGTTTAAAGCATTAGTAATGTGAACGATCACAGGCTTGAGAGTGACTTTTGCATTTCATACACACAGAATTGTTAATTTTGAGGGAATCACTCTCATATTTCAATGTAATTGTCACTTCATAAAGTTTGCAGGAAGCACGCTGGCTAGATCAACAATCTCTCATAAGGAAACATCACTCTAGTGGCGTTTATCTGTGCGAACATCACTGAAAAACATCAAACCGCAGCTTCTGTGTCATTCAGACGCGTTACAGCAGCCCAAGACCGTCTGACAGGAATCTCCAAAGACAAATAACAAGCGGCGTGATGTTTGGTCACGCACACATGAACAGCAGCACAGCAAAACCTCCCTCATGAGACTCACAACATCCTCATATTTGCTTCAGCATAACTGACTGTAAGTCAACTTATCACTGAAATACAGCAGATGAAACTGATGAAATGACTGGGCGATATTGCAAAAGAGAGAAATTATAGTTTGCATAAATAAAATGAAAAGTGCAGAGGCTGGCGGCCCCAGATTGCTGTTGTTCAACATTCACCGCATGCCAAAACACCACACTTTTCTGGACAAAATGTGCATCATTAGAAAGATTTCAGACTCCAGCTTCAATATTTGACCTGATAAAACCCGGCTGCAGTGACATCATTTCTTCATTTACGTCAGGAGGGCAAAATCAATGTGTAAAATCAATCAGTAATTTTTGATATTTTGAATAGAATAAAAAACACATTCAGTCACATCTCCTGCAGTGTATTTGTTCACAATGATGCACTAAACAGCATCCTTTACCACTTTTTAGACAAAAGTGCACATATTTGAAGAAATACTAATATATTAACACATTCAATTATTTTACTTTATTTTTTCTTTAGACAGAATAATAATTTCTATTCATTTTCCACTGAATTATGCAGTACTGTAATGCACAAAAAAAAAAAAAAAAAAAAATAGGTATATGGAAGCACAATTAAATATACATTATCAAGTATTATTATAATTAACTAAAGCTATATATATATATATATTTAATAAAAGAAAAATTAACTCAAATAAAATTGAAAAAAATGTAAAAACTACTAAATAAAGTACTAAACTACTAAACTACTAATAAACTACTAAAACTACTGCATAAAGACAATTTAAAATGTATAATTTAAAAAAAATACAAAAACACATCAAAATTACTAAAACTTTAAATAAAATAAAGCAGAAAAAATATTAATATTCATAAATTTAGAAATAAATAAACACACACACACACACATATATATACAAAGATATAAAGAAAAAAAGAATGAAAAAATATCAACACAAGAAAATGCAATATTACATATAATTTTTTAAAAATGTAAAGTTATAAAATTTCACAATGCAAAAACTGGAATTTTATATATATATATATATATATATATATATATATATATATATATATATATATATATATATATATACATCATAAAATATTATTTTTATTAAAAATATATTTTTTTTAAAACTCAACAAAAACACAACAAAATTACTAAAACCAAAATTACTAAAACTTGAAGCAGAAAAAAATCAAATTGAAAGCAAAAAATATTAACAAAAATATAATAGTATATCAATGACAATAAAATAATACTGATATTACCAATATATATATATATGAAGTAAGAAATAATGACTTTGATAATATGAACAAATATCAATGCAAGAAAATGCAATATTACACATAATTAATAAAAATTTAAATTGTTATTATAAAAATGTCACAATGCAAAAAAAGTAATACTATATATATGGATTATAAAATATTATTTTTATTAAAAAATACTAAAAATACAAAAACACAGCAAAATTACCAAAACTTAAAATTAAGCAGAAAAAATAAAAAATATGAAAATAAAATGAAAACATAATTATATGGACAAAAGCTATAACAGTTCATCAGTGACACTAAAATAATACTGATATTACAAAATTATTCATAAATTAAAATCTATATATTAATAATTAAAATATATTATATTAAATAATTACAAAAACAGCAAAAATGCTAAAACAAAATTAAGCAGAAAAAAATAAAAATGAAAGCAGAAAATATGAAAATAAAATGAAAACAAAAATATGAACAACAGCTACTAAAATAATACACTAAAATAATACTGATACAACATATATACACAAATATACATCATATATATATATATATATATATATATATATATATGCATTAAAAAGTAGCAACGTAACAAAATGCAGTACTACATATAATTTATCAAAACGGAAATGATTATAAAAATCTCACAATGCAAAAATGTAATACTATAAATATTGATTATAAAATATTATTTTTATTATTTTTATTAGTAGTAGTAGCAGTATTGATTCTTATAAAATATTATGTACATTATGTGCCATTTTTCCTTCAGATTTTGAGGTGATATCCTGTATCTTTTAGTGCATGAGCTGCGGAAGCATCATGTATTTTGTGCAGTGCGTGTGTTTGTCCATCCTGTGCTGCTGATGATGAGTCCAGTTCTGACAGACCCACAGTCTCTCAGTTCTGGCCTAATTCTCTCTCTGGCACCTAAACCCATTCTCCCCGGAGACACCGGGATGTAGGTCAAGTGTGTCTCCCGTTAGGGAGCGGATAATTAATCAAAGTTTGGTGTTAGAGAGTGCGCACACGCTCAACATGCAGGAAAGGTGAGCTTCTGCTATATATATACAGCGTTTGCAAAGATAGCCGGGAAAGCCTTCGTTCTCAGGCAGAGTCTCTGGAGAAATCTGGGCTTAGACGCTTCGCTCAAGGCCACAACTGTGGCTGTCACGGCCTGATGGTTTGGTTGGGACTGAAATCCAGATTTGGCCGAAGGATCTGGCTAAGGGTCACCTCTGCATGACGGCCCTCGGGCGCCAACTGTGAGCAAAAACGAAAAAAATACCACTTCCATAGCCAGACCTCGTGAAATGTCCAACAGTATCACCTCAGACAGGAAAGCAGCTTCACATTTCCTTCAGCAAATGCAAACAGCTGCTTTTTAGTAGCACTGTTCACTGTGCATTCTGTTTTAAGGAATAACAGCTAGCCAGGAGACTGTGACAACAAAAAAACTCCCATGATATATGAATATTATTTAGAACTAAAACTAAAACCATAAAAAATTTTGAACGAAAATATACATTAACTGAAATAAAATATATAGTCTAAATATAAAATATATAATATAAATATAATTTTCTTTTTCAGTTAGTTGCCATGGCTTTAAGTACTGTTATTTTCATTTAGTTGAAGACCTAAAATTACTAAAAATTACTAAAATCTAAAACTTTGTCTAAAACATAATTTCTATTCATTTTCCACTAAATTATGTAGTACAAAGAAAGTAAATAAAGAAAACAAAATTAACTAATAAAGTAAAATAAATCATACTGTCAAGACACTTAATTAAAATAAGTATATTAAAGTACAATTATATATATATATATATATATATATATATATATATATAAAATAAAATAAAAACATTAATTAATGAAATAAATTTTTGATAAGTTTAAGTACTAAAACTACTAAAAAAATTAAAAGAATGCAAAGGCAGAAATGAGATTCTGTGATACAATATACTGGATATATATTCGTGTGGCATGTGTGAGCGACCAAAAGCAGAGTAGGACACATCCCAAACAAGACGAGGAGGAACTTTAAAGTGGTGCAGCTGTCAAATATTTAAAAGAACCAAGTCAGAGTAAAAAAAAAAAAAAAAAAATTATATATATATATATATAAATAAAATAAAAACATTAATTAATGAAATAAATTTTTCAAAAATGTTTAAGTACTAAAACTACTAAAAAATTAAAAGAAAAAATAGACATTTTTGTTTTTAAATATCAAAAACAAAACTTTGAGTTAAAATTAAAATTATTTTTTTTAATAACAAAAGGGTCATTAACGTTAACTATAAATACCTATATTTTTATTTAATAAATAAAACAAAATAAAATAAATACTTTAATTAATTAAAAAATATATGTAAAGTTTCTAAATAAAAAATAGACATTTTTTTAAATAATAAAAATTCAAATTATTAACAAAAATTATAATATAACAATGATACTAACAATAACACTGATATTACCATAGTATATTTATGAATAAACTTAAATATAGTATATATGCGTATATAAACAATATAACAGTATTAAAATTACATATTAATTTAAAAAACAACGAAATAACTAAAACTTTAAATAAAACAGAAAATATAAAAAAATCTAATAAAAAACGTGGAGCACTATAAAAATCTAACAATACTAAAATTAACACCAATATTACCATGGTATATTTATATCTACTTAAAAATAGTATATACATGTGTATATAAACAATATTACAGTTATACAATTAAATAGCAATTAACTAAAACTTTAAATAAAACAGAAAATATAAAAATTAATAAAAAAAATGAAAAACTATAAAAATTTAACAATACTAAAAATAACACTATTACCACAGTATATTTAAATCTACTTAAATGTAGTATATGTGTTTATAAACAATATTATCGTTATAAAATTACATAGTAGTGATTTTAAAAACACAACAAAATTACTAAAACTTTAAATAAAACAGAAAATATAAAAATCTAATTTAAAAAAAAAAATAAATAATATATAAAAAAAAAATAATATATATATATATAGCAAACTAAAAATAACACTGATATTACCATAGTATATTTATAACTGTGCATAAATATAGTATACGTGTGTATATAAACAATATTACAGTTATAAAATTACATGGTAATAATTTTAAAAAACAATAAAATTACTAAAACTTTAAATAAAACAGAAAATCTAAAATCTATTTAAATTCAAAAATCATAATAATACAACAATGATCGTAAAAGTTGATATTATAACACTAAATTTCACATAGTGTATATTATATACATTTCTCTCTTTCTCTCTATATAATATAATATAATATAATATACAAAATAAATAATATATATATGTGACCCTGGACCATAAAACTAGTCATAAGGGTCAATCAAAATCAACTAATTAAAAATTAAGTTTTTATATATTTATGGTGGGAAATTTACAAAATGTGTTTATGGAACATTATCTTCAATTAATGTCCTAATGATTTTTGGCATAAAAGAAAATCATTTTTGCCCCATACAATGTATTGTTGGCTATTGCTACAAATATACCTGTGCTACTTAAAACTGGTTTTGAGGTCCAAGGGTCACATATGTTATAAATACAACTGTGAAAAAAACATATGATTTCTAAGGTCAGATCTCATTAAGTGTCCAACAAAAATCTCTTAGACAGGAAAGCAGCATGACATTTCCTGCAAATGGAGACAGCTACTATGTACAGCACATTTCACTAAGCATTTTGTTTCAAGGTAGGGCATCTAATCTATGGAGACTATGACAATGTAAAACTCCCAAAATACACTGCCCATGATATATCAATAAATGTGACGTCCACACTGAAGATGCATCTGAATATCTCGCCTGCGTTTGACCACAATGAGATCAGATCCTCCAGGGAAACGCACGTATGGGTTTTCATGTCTTCTACTGAAAGCCGTCTGGAATCAGGAATAACCCCGGAGAAATGCATCGCCGTTTCAAATCAGTGATCAAGTACTGACTCGCTTTTGTGCATTCTAGAATAAATGCCAAAAGAAAGCCACTCTTGGGACTGAGTATAGAGCATACAAAGGCAGAAATGAGATTCTGTGATACAATATACTGGATATATATTCGTGTGGCATGTGTGAGCGACCAAAAAACAGAGTAGGACACATCCCAAACAAGACGAGGAGGAACTTTAAAGCGGTGCAGCTTCTGTCAATTTTTTAAAAGAACCAAGTCAGAGTAAAAAAAAATAAAAAAAAACTCCACAAACTGCGTCCAAACATCTGAAGATGTTCTGCACATCCAGTGGAGCATTTAAGAAGAAAGCAATGAATGCATGAAAGAGATGCCATGTGTTACAGTGAATATTTTTCTCAACCCGGTAAAGACTGACATACTGTAAGAAATAAGTCAGGCGAAACTTTTTTTTTTTTAAATGGAACAGTTTACAGAACCATTTTAAAGTTTGCATGTATTTTTTGTTGATACATCAGGCTTTTATAGCTCATATAGTGTGATACAGTGAGAATATGGAGCGAAAAACACCTCAGTTTTATTCAGAGACTCAAACGGAGCAAAAATATGCAATTTGGTGCAGATGCTGATATTTATATGGACAAAAAGCTGAAACACATCTAAAAGGATTTAATGTAAATCAATGTGATCTTTAGACAGTAGAGCAGACTGATATAAAACGATCTAAATATCAGTGGTCACTCTGTATCTTCAATAATATGTCTTGGTAAGATGAGATTGAAATGATCTAAACATATAATGCAATGCAATCCAATCCAATGATGATTGAGAGATGAACAAATAAACATTCCTCAAAAGATGTGAGATGTATTTGGAGGCCTTATGAAGATCATTCCTCCACTGAGGAACAGTGAAAGTAACGCTTTTGGAAACAAACGTTCCTCAAAAGATCCTGGTGATCAGATTTGAGACTTAAAAAAATATTCATGGTGAATCAAGTAAAGCCAAGCTGCTTCAGTCCAGTATGTGTTCATCTGGAAATATTTTGTTCATAGTTATTCCTACTAGGGGTCGATCGATTATCGGCGCTGATATTAAAGGAGAACTCCACTTCCAGAACAACAGTTTACACATAATTTACTCACCCCCTTGTCATTCAAGGTGTTCATGTCTTTCTGTCTTCAGTCATAAAGAAATTATGGTTTTTGAGGAAAGCATTTCAGGATTTTTCTCCATATAATGGACTTCATTGGTGTTGCGATTTTGAACTTCCAAAATGTAGTTTAAATGCAGCTTCAAATGGCTCTAAATGATCCCAGCCGAGGAAGAAGTTCTTATCTATCGAAACGATCAATCATTTTTTTCAAAAAAATACAAAATTGTATACTTTTTAAGCACAAAAGCTTGTGTAGCACAGGCTCTGGGATGCACGTCCACGATGCTACGAATTAGTGATGGGTTGTTTGAACGAATCTTTAATGTGACTCGGAAAGAACGAGTCGTCTTGGGGAGTGATTCGTTCAGTCGCGCATGTGCAACATCCTATTAGGTTCTGTACTGGAATTAGTTCACCTGTTTCGAGTCTTTGGGTTTTTCCGAGTCGTTCGTTAAGCTTATGGGGCTGTCACGTGATGAACGAACGACTCAAACCCGAAAACTCGTCAGATAAGAGGTGAGGTGAGCTAATCACAGACTAAAGACCCAGGTAAACACTCTGAATTAATCTTTCCTGTCTCTTATAGCATTATAGTTTTATCTTGTTTGTAGTGTGATCAACATTTGTGTAAGCAGTAGATGTGTTTGGGAAGTAACATGTAACATAAAATGAATGAAATGAACGAAACGACTCAAAAAAAAGATTCGTTCATTTTGCTGAACGAGACTCAAAGGTCGATAAAATGATCCGAACTTCCCATCACTACCACGAATCACGTCTAAGTTCATCGTCTGTGTACTCCGGCTCAAAAAGGTAGAGTATGGCGAAAAACTCCATCTTATTTTCTCCTACAACTTCAGAATCGTCTGACATCTTTGTACCTTTTTGTTTGTAAACAACGTTTGACTTACTTGCACTTAGTCTTTGCGTGTTCGCTATGTAAACACTGGGTCTGTAGTTCCGCGTGACCTTTCGTCATGATTCAATAGTACGTAGTGTCGTGAATGCGCATCCCAGAGCCTGTGCTACACAAGCTTTTGTGCTTAAAAAGTATAAAAATTTTTATTTTTCTAAAAAAATGACAGATCGTTTCACTAGATAAGACCCTTCTTCCTCGGCTGGGATCATTTAGAGCCCTTTGAAGCTGCATTTAAACTACATTTTGGAAATTTAAAACCAATGAAGTCCATTATATGGAGAAAAATCCTGAAATGCTTTCCTCAAAAAACATTTTCTTCATGACTGTAGACAGAAAGACATTAACATCTTGGAAGGGATGAGTAAATTATTTGTGAATTGTTGTTCTGGAAGTTGACTCCTCCTTTAAGCATATCGGCATCGGTCATTTTCAAAACCAATTTGCCGATAAAATAATTTAAAAGGATTTAAACAAAGGTTTTGTGAGAGTTATTCTTAATTTTTCTATTAATTTTCATTTTTACAGCAGACATACAGTACATATCAGTTCAAAATATCTGTTATCGGTTTACTTGATCTGTAATAATCGGTATCGGCATCAGCCCTGAAAAACACAAATCAGTCAAGGTTTGACAGCAAAATACATGAGTCGTATTTTTATACAATTTCACTATAAGAGCTTTTACTTGATAAAAATCCCTACCTATCAATCAGACAACAGACGGCATGGAATAGATGGTGAGTGACAAGTTTTTCAGCATAATATGATAATATTGAACCTTTAGAGACCTTGCGTATAAAAAAGATACAGTAGACTTTATAGGGATAAAAATAAACCTTTTATAAAACACAAAAGACAAATGTTATTCAAATAAACTCCTACATTCCTACATTACAATCTTACATCCAAAAGAGTGCTGCTATATTATTTGGAGTATCTCAACGAATACGTTTTATAATATTAGTTTCACTATTAC
This sequence comes from Cirrhinus mrigala, assembly GCA_036247105.1. Taxonomy (NCBI): domain Eukaryota; kingdom Metazoa; phylum Chordata; class Actinopteri; order Cypriniformes; family Cyprinidae; genus Cirrhinus; species Cirrhinus mrigala. Next base: position 7,908,507 of record CM070023.1, on the reverse strand, counting down.
AAGTCTTTTCTTTTTAACTCAAGTGCATTATAATCAGGGGTGCACTTAAGTTTTTTTTAGCCTGGTTCTCATAAGGGTACCTGGAGATATGGTTTGGTCCTCACACTACACATAGTGTGACCCATTAAATATAACTCTAGAAAAAAAATAAATGAATAATAGTGATAGTTAAATCATTGGACTTTACTGATTTAGTTTTTTAATGAAATAATAAAGTGTGGTAATACTATGATGTTTTAAAATAAAAAGGGAGTTAAAATGAAAGTACGATTATTTTATAGTAACCTTTAAAATAAAATGATAATATTTATACTTTTTTAATGTGAATTATCATCATTTTCAAAACTAAATTAGCAACCTTAGCGTGTTGCCGGAAAGTATACTCGCTCCCGCCGGGAGTGTTGCCAAGTCAAGCAAATTGGGCTACTTTAATACTGTTGCTGCGGGTTGCATCGACCCCAATAACATAATATTTAGCACCTGAAATGCAAATTTACCAGGGAAAAAAACGTGTATTTTATCCCCCAGAACTCAATTTTTAATGGGGGCCCTCTCGAAATGCAATTGGGCTAGTTTTGAGTAACAATTGGGCGGGTTTTGTTGTGAAAACCTGGCAACCCTGCCTGCCTGGCTTAGGTTTCCGATTAAAGAGCGTTCAGTGAAGAGTGTCAGTGAATGAAAAGTCATGTTTTTTGCATTGTGCTTAAAAATGGCAGCTAATAGCCTAAAATTATGCTTTTAGTTTAAACAGAAATCTTATAGAGCGTGGAAATCTACGTCACTGCGCATTGCATTCTGGGTAGTCGCCGCCATGTTTTAGGACACGCTGAATAGCGTACAATGACAATAAATACAAATCACTCCGGTCATGACAGCAGATATGGCAGTTCATATCACAGCAAGCGTTCTCCATTCTAATGTGTTTTTAAATGTACAATACAAATTTTAACATCTACCCCCACTATTCCCCAGTCTAGACTGTAGTGTCCATGTCCGAAAGTCCCAGAATGCCGTGCGTTGCTGACGTCGCATTCCCATTCTCTATTCACAAGTTTCCTACGCCCCATGAGGCCTTGCGTCAAAAGTGGGAGCGTCTTCCGGTACAAAGTAAACAAGCGGGACGTGACACTCACTCATTCAACAGTTGACAGGAGTGACGGACTAATGAAGCCTCGTGAAGCACCGAGACTTTCCTCTGACTGTTTCGGGAAAAGATCAAAAGCTTCGAGAGTGTCGAAAACAGCGCGATCTGGTGGTTAGTAAAGAATAAAGCAGACAAAAGCCTGTGACGCTCCGTCGGAAAAAGCATTCGCCACAATTTCCATAGATCGATCCATGTTATATGCACAAATAAAAGCCTAACCATGTGTGTATTTGTTTGTTGAATTTCTGACTCTGATAAATGAATTTACCCATTGAACAGTGCCATTAAATGCCAGTACGAATATCAATATGATGTAATAGAAGAATAATGTACACATAAATTAATTGCGTATGGCATATATTTAATTTTCCTGAAATAATTTGTATTCTTCATATTACTTGTATGACTGGGTATTAAAAATTGTAATTATTAAATGGGTCCCAATGAAAATGAACATTAAGATACGCAGTGAATTGCGCACATGACAGGACAGAAAGTGAGGCTTCTACGAAAGGGATTTCTACGTTAACAAGCCTCGAATCCAAGCTTAATCTGGCATGCCCTTTAATACAAGCTCTAATGTCTCGGTTCAAATGTCATTTCATTAATTGACAGTCACTCAAGATTTAGCGATCCAAACTTGCAAATGATGTGGGAACACAAATTCAAAAAGCATATGTTGTCCATAAGAACGTAATGACATCTCTCATAAAGGTGTGCATCTTTACAAAGTAAACAATGGTCTAAAAACACCTAGCCTCTTCGCTAATTAGCACACAAAATACCATTGGTATACTACGTCCACCGCGTCACCGGAAGTTGTACCCACGTTCTTTTTTACAGTAGCGCCCCCCGGAAACTTGTGGATACAGTATTGTCGATCTAAATGCTAATTTGCATTAACAGCTTCAACCATGTCGCTAGGCAAATGTGCGCTCTGAACTTATTTACAAAGAGCATTTTCTTATTTTGGTCGCGCATGCGGACCTGCGGACCAATTATGTGCACCCTTGGTTATCATGTTGTTGCATTGATGTCTGATGTGTTATTGGCAGGATGCGAATTCTAACGGTAAAACAAATGAAGTGAAAACAAAAGGTCAGCAGTCTTGGTAAAAAGTTATTCTTTGTTTCAAAATATTGTTTGATAGGGTTTTCAAAAACTTCAAAAATGACAAAAGTTCACAAGTTAGTCATGGCATGATTTACCTGTCACCCAAAAAATGTATTACTTTACGATAAATTTACATTACCATTCAAAAGTAAGAAACAGTAAAGACTTTTTCAATGTTACAAACATTCTTTCTATTCAACAAAGAATCCTTAAAAAAAAAAAAAAAAAAGAAAAAGAATCACAGTTTCCACAAAAATATGAAGCAGCAACACTGGTAATAATGATAAGTGTTTTTTTGAGCAGCAAATCGGCGTATCAGAATGATTTCTGAAGGATTGTGACACACTGAAGGCTGGACTAATGATGCTGAAAATTCAGCTTTGATCACAGAAATAAATTAAATTTTAACATATATTCACACAGAAAACAGCTATTTAAAATGTAATAATATTTCACTGGTTTAACAGTATTTTTGCTCAAATAAATGCTGCCTTGATGAGCAGAAGAGACTACTTTTAGGAAATTCCTTTTGCAAGAGAAAATGATCAATTTCCACAAGTTTACTTTATATAAATCACTTTTCATAGAACTTCAAGCAAAAATAACTCTTATATTGTGATGCACACCGTCACTTCGATCCAAAATTACTCACAGAATGATATAACGCTTTAGTCACGCCGCCCACCCGTATCTACTCCTGTCTGACAATGACCTTATCAAGCGACAAAAAGTTAGATTTGTTAGATCCGTGATTTTGAACGCCTTTAAGGTCAATTATCTGCTTCAAACGATGATTACTTTTAAGTGTTTGCGTTGTAATTGTGAAATATTGCCTCTAATTTGAATTCACTACAAAGGCGGGCGAGAGAGCGCCACTGGACGGCTTCAATCAAGATAATAATTAGAAGAAGAATGAAGGTCAACTGCTGTCTGGAGATCAGATCACAGCCGATAATGTCGCACCGCTGCAGGGCTGGAGCGCCACGGATATAGTCCTTCTCCTTTGTGTTTTGAGGACGGCCGTAATAGTCGATGCTTTTGCATGAGGATTTAAAGCCTGTACCTTATGCAATCGTTAATGTATTTAAAAGGGAAAATGTCTGAACAATTTAACGGGCTGTGTGTGTCCTGATTGTTCAGATATCAAAGACGTGCCAATCACAGAGTTCAAGTGTGCAGCCGTTCTAATAATCTGTGTAGAAAGTGGCAGCGGACGACGCACGGATCAATCAAATTACCCTGATGGCCACCGCGAAGCCACAGGCTGTAATAAATTCAATGCATTCTCACCGGCCGCCCTCGGCAGGGAATCTCACCCGCGCCGCTGCAGACAGTAGTTACCGCATCTCAGCCAGAAATCGTTCAAGCAGGTGGAATCCGAGCAGAAGAGTAAAGCCGAGTGATCTATAATCATTATTTACTCTTCTAAACATGAACCACAGCGGAGCAGCGAGGAAAAACAGCATTTGCAACAGTCTCAACTAACAAGAAATGTTTTGAACATTATTTCTGAATGTTTTGAGACTGTTCAAGACTGTTCAAGTCCACTTCCAGAACAAAAATGTACAGATAATTTACTCACCCCCTTGTCATCCAAGATGTTCATGTCTTTCTTTCTTCAGTCGATAAGAAATTGTTTCTTGAGGAAAACATTCCATATAGCGTTTTTCTCCATATAGTGGACTTGAATGCATGGTGCCCCCCAAGTTTGAACTTCCAAAATGCAGTTTAAATGCAGCTTTAAATGGCTCTAAACGATCGTTCATTTTTTAAACAAATTTACCATTTTTATTTATTTTTGAAACAAATTGACAATTTATATACTTTTTAACCTCAAACGCTCGTCTTGTCTAAGTCTGCGTGAACTCTGTTTTTTTTTTTTTTTTTTTTTTTTTTCGGTTCAGTAGTCAATACAGTTAGGGTATGTCGAAAAACTCCCATCTTTTTTCTTTCCCAACTTCAAAATCGCTCTGCATCACTGCAGAAGTACCGACCTAGTGTTTACAAAGTGAACATGCAGATCAAACGCCCTTTACAAAACAAAAAAAAAATAATAATAAAAAAATAACAATAAATGAAATAAAAAATGAACCGCTGAAACAGCGATTTTGAACATATCCTAACTGTATTGACCCGGATTACTCAGACTATGCATGGGCATCGTAGAGAGGAGCTTGAGGTTAAAAAAAAAATTAGTAATTGTCAATTTGTTTAAAAAATGACTGATCATTTCGTTAGATAAGACCCTTCTTCCTTGGCTGGGATCGTTTAGAGCCATTTGAAACTGCATTTAAACTGCATTTTGGAAGTTCAAACTTGGGGGCACCATGCATTCAAGTCCACTATATGGAGAAAAATTCGGGAATGTTTTCCTCAAGAAACATAATTTCTTATCGACTGTAGAAAGAAATACATGAACATCTTGGAAGACAAAGGGGTAAGTAAATTATCTGTACTATTTTTTGGAAGTGGACAAAAATTGTTCTTTGTCCTTTAAATGTTTAAAAAAAAAAACTTAAAAGCAACATTACATGGAATGTTACACTTTATTCTTTTGTAAACATCATCGGAATGTTACTTTTGAATTTTTTCAAAACCATCTTTTTTGAAAGATGAACTTTCAAATAAATAAATGTTGCCAAAAAACATTCAAAAATTTTTTATTTATACTTCTGGAAGAATGTTGGTTCAGTTTTAAATATATATATATATATTTTGTCTCAAACCTGATCATCAGGATCTCTTGAGGAGCATTTGTTTCCAGAAGCTTTACTTTCACTGTTCCTCAGTTCAAGAATGATCTTCCCAAGACTCCAAAAACATCTCACATCTTTTGAGGAACGTTTATTTGTTCATCTCAATCATCACTGGATTGCATTGCATTATATGTTTAAATCTCATCTTACTAAGACATATTAATTGCATATATTTGCTTGAGTCTTTTATTTTTAAATTTCAGGATTTACAAGCCTAACTCTTGCAGTGTGGTTAACACTTTTGCATAATGATCACTAAACTAAAGGCAATCAAAATCATGCATGCTTTACTAGTCAAAAGTTTGGACAGACTCACTTGCTGCTGACTATTTTCTATTTATAGTGCCAGCAGAGGCAAAGTCACGGGTTCAAATCAGGAAACACATGTACTGTGTGTAAAAAGTCACTTCGAATAAAATCATCTGTCAACTGCATAAATTATTCAGAGGATTTTTTTACTTTACTCAAGTACTATTGAAAATGAATCCCTGTACTTTTACTCAGCTACATTTTGAAGCCAAAAATTATGCTTTTTATTCCCTACAATTCCTTTTAGGCCTCCAAAGCACAGTTTTTGCAGGTCATCATGATTTCTTTCATCTTTTTGTCCATTAAACTGAGCTTACAAAGCCCATCAAATTACACTCCCAGCTGAACTCATACAGCCAATGACATCCATTTCAGCACATTTAGACACAACTATGGTCACTCGTCCTTGTGAAGAGACGTCTCGTCAGCCAGCACAACACAGTCACTGACCTAAAGCAAAAAGCTTTAATTAAAAGACGCGGATGGCGATGGACTCGAGTGCACCAGCTATAAAATTAACTGAGGGTGAATCTGAAGTTTAACAATTTCAACATGTTTGAGTTTAATGAGAAAGTCTAGTCAATCCGTTTCAAAAAGATGCCAAGAAAACATTTACTTTTAAATACTAAGTCTAGGAGTTTCTTAAGCATTATGTTCACCAAGGCTGCATTTATTGGATTAAAAAATACAGTAAAAATGGTAATAATAGAAAATATTATTACAATTCAAAATAACTGTATTCTATCCAAATATACTGTAAAATATAATTTATTTTGATGATGCAAAGCTAAATTTTCAGCATCATTACTCCAGTCTTCTGTGTCACATGATCCTTCAACAGTAATGTTGAAAACTGTTATTTTAACTGTATCACTGGCATGCAATGTGCTATTTATTATAGATGATAGTTTTTTAACTATATACTATAGTTTTTGTTAAATTATTGATCAAGTTTCAGTAAATTTGTTGTGTTATTGTATCTGTCTATATAAGTATTAGTTATATTATTTATATAATAACCTATTATATATTATATATATTCTTTATTATATGTGACCCTAGACCACAAAACCAGTCTTATGTTACAAAACCACAAAACCAGTCTTATACAGGTATATTTGGAGCAAATACATCAGATGGGTCAAATTTATCGACTTTTCTTTTATGCCAAAAATCATTAGGATATTAAGTAAAGATCATGTTCCATGAAGATATTTTGTAAAATTCCCACCGTAAATATATAAAAACTTAATTAGTAATATGCACTGCAATGAACTTCATTTGGACAACTTTAAAGGCGATTTTCTAAGTATTTTGATTTTTTTGCACCATCAGATTCCAGATTTTCAAATAGTTGTATCTCGGCCAAATATTGTCCTATGCTAACAAAACATCAATGGAAAGCTTATTTATTCAGCTTTTTAGACCATGTATAAATCTCAATTTCGAGAAATTTATGACTGGTTTTGTGGTCCAGGGTCACAAAAAATTAAAATTATATTTTTAATTACAAATGTATTTATTTTTAGTTATATTAGTACTTAAACATGAAAATGAGAAATGTTGACTTTGCAACTAGGTAAAATAAAATTTAGGTTTTAAGTTTTTTTTTTTATTTTTAAGCTTCTGTTATGGTTTATTCTATTCCAGTAGCAATGAAAAAATATATTAAAAATTTTAAATATATAACTAAACCAAACCACATCATTCTAACATCCTGAATTGCTGCATTTCTTAATATTTTCAGTGTTTAAAGTTTAGAATTTTTATTGAAACCATAATTTTTCTTTGATGAATAAAAAGTTCAAAAGAAGCAGTTACTTGAAATACTTTTTTTTTTTTTTTTTTTGCAACGTAGAAGTCTTTAATGCAAGTCTTTAATCCTTGCTAAATAAAACAAACTTGTTTAAAAATAAATAAATCAAATAAAATCTTACTGACCTAAACTTTTGAACTTAAATATGTTGTTGGCCACACAGTTTGACTTTTAATGAAGCAAAATCGACAGCATCCAGTTGAACTCAAGCATAAAATCTCCGTGCATTTTCCACCCCTGGGAATAAAGGCTTTGTCTTTGAACTGGAACCCTTTGTGCTCTTATTGAAATCCTCGCTGCCCACACAGTGAGGAGAACCTCATTCTGCTCACCCGATGCTTCAGCACGCCAAGTCTTATCAGTAAAGGTCAAAGCCGCTTCCAGCATGCAACTCAATATTGCATTACAATATTTCATATGACCAATTCTGCATCAATAACCAACTAATGAAACCCTATTAATAAAACACGCATCCTTGATTATCTCACACTCGGCGCTCTCGGCATCCTCATTTTCTCTAAAAACACTGCAATCATCAAACTCTGCTTTATGAAGTAACATTTAGGCGAGGTAAGTTTCCAAATGCGAAATGGAGCTCATTAAAATTCATACCTGTCGTGAATCAAAATGGAAATGAAAAGGCAAGGCTGGGCCGGATGACAAAGACGTGGCGGAAAAGAGCCGTCTTTTACAGGCTGAGTAAACATATCGGGACAGTATTAATAGAGTGTTTCCAGAATAATAGACGCTCGTTTAAGAGCTGAGCGTGTATTACGACAAGAGAGAGAGAGAAAGAGAGAGAGAGATATTAAACGCCGCAGTGGCGATTCACAGATAAAGACGACGACGCCCAACAGGTCACATGCAGTTTTATATTAAGGCTGACTAATTGCCCGGCTGTGACTCTATTACAATCTGTCACGTCACGCTGGAAGTAAATCACCACGGCCCCTGGGACGAATCGCAATAGATTTGTGTTGCAGCGGAGCTGAAAATGGCAAAACGCTGTGCATCAGATTCATTATGCTCATAATGCAATTATTAGTGTTGCATGCAAAGGCATTGGTGTGATGAAACCTCTAACACTTGGCTTTAACCCTTTAAAGCTGGTCAGAAAAATCATTTTGGACAGTTTGACAGTTTATTGAACCATTTGAAAGTTTTATGGCTCATATAGTCTGATATGAGAATGTGAGAAAACGGACTCAGTTTTATTCAGAGACTCAAACTGAGCAAAAACATGCAATTTGGTGCAGTTGCTGATAATTATATGGACAAAAGACAGGATCTGATAGGATTTAATGTAAATCAGTGGGATCTATAACAGCACAGTGGATATTTACGTTAAATGATCTAAATATCAGTGGTCACTCTATATCTCTAATAACATGCGATTCTGGACCACAAAACCAGTTTTAAGTAGCACAAGTATATTTAATACACTGCATGGCTCAAAATGACAGATTTTTCTTTTTATGCTAAAATCATATTAAAGGAACACTCCACTTTTTTTGAAAATAGGCTCATTGTCCAACTCCCCTGGAGTTAAACAGTTGAGTTTTACCGTTTCTGAATCTATTCAGCTGATCTCCAGGTCTGGCGGTAGCACTTTTAGCATAGCTTAGCATAGATCATCAGCTAAAAGTGCTACCTCCAGACCCGGAGATCGGCTGAATGGATCAGAAAACGGTAAAACTCGACTGTTTAACTCTAGGGGAGTTGGAAAACGAGCCTATTTTCAAAAAAAGTGGAGTGTTCCTTTAAGTAAAGATCATATTCCATGAAGATATTTTGTAAATTTCCTACCGTAAATATATCAAAACTTAATTTTTGATTATTAATATGCATTGCTAAGAACTTCATTTGCACAACTTTAAAGGCGATTTTTTTTTTGCACCCTCAGATTCCAAATTTTCAAATAGTTGTATCTCAACCAAATATTGTCCCACCATACATCAATGGAAAGTTTATTTATTCAGCTTTTAGATGATGTACTCATTTCAAAAATTCAATAATTGACCCTTATGACTGGTTGTGTGGTCGATCGTCACGTGTCTTAGTAAGATGAGACTGAAATGATCCAAACATATAATGCAATGCAATCCAATGATGATGTGAGATGTTTTGGAGGCTTGGGAAGATCATTCCTCCACTGAGGAACAGTGAAAGTAAAGCTTCTGGAAACAGACGTTCCTTAAAACATTCTGATGATCAGATTTGACACTCACTGATTATTCTAAAAAAACAATTCATGGAGAATCAAGTAAAGCCAGGCTGCTTCAGTGCAGAAAGTGTTCACCTGGAAATATTAGTACAGTCATTCTTACGTTTACTTGATAAAAAAAAGGTTAAAGAAAAGACACGTGAAGCACCAGCTACAGGTAGCTGTTTGCAACTGTACTAAAAGAGCTTTTACTTTATTAAAAATGTCTGAATTATCAGTATGTAGTAGATTATGTGGGACAGGTTTATGAGCAAAGTTTTGATCATTTAGAGGCCTTGCATATCAAAGTGATCAGATGCACCGTTTTCTCCCAAATCATATCTGGAAACCAGAAGATCACATGAGAGTCAGTCAGTAATACAAAACACCCTAGCAACCACATAGCAACTAACTACCCTTGCTAACAACCCTTACTGTTGCAATACTCCCACAACAGCATATTTTGCACAGACAAACATCACTCTTATTTTCTTAAAAAACAAAATCAAAAAAGGCTTTTTCTTTTGCTTACCAGCCTTATGAATTTACAATAAAGGGCTGCTGGTTGATGGTTATAAACCATTGCTTTCCCACCGCCAAACCTGCTATAAACTAACAGCTAAAAACCTTGAATCCTGTCCTGCAGAACATGAATAAAAGATTCGTGACTTTTAAGGTTATAACATTCATGTGCCAATCACAGTCTCCGTAGGGCGCATTTAGCAGAGTCTCCAAATCCCAAAGACAAGCGCACAATAACTTTCCAGCGGTGTTTTTCCAGAGACACGTGTGTGTGTGAGCTGGATCTGAATCAAATCTCACAAATATAAATAAGAGCTGGTTAGATTACATGGCAGATTTACAAAGCCAATCTGCACAAGTACACTTGTAAGACACATCATTTGTTCTGGAGGCTGTTATGCAAGTTAATCTGAAATGTACATCTGCTGCAAGACAAATAACCTAATGTAAATGATCTTCATTCATTCTGACGCAGAGATGAAATAAATTAATCAATACACAGTTTATACACAACATTTCTAGCAGAGTTGCCAAGTCTGCAGCTTTTCCAAGGATTTGCACTCATTTTAAATTGATCTTAGCACTTAATCTGATGATTTGCCAAAGCTATTACTTAAAATACATATTATATACTTAACTAACCTTAAAAATATGCATACATAATTATGCATTGACAAACAATGCTATTATTTATACTGCATATTATATAAGTAAATCCAAGTAAAAATTTGCATGCTGTATTGCAAGGTTTGACAAAGCATACTATTACTTAAAGTACATAATATGTAATATAAGTAGAAATATGCATACATATTGCAAAGTTTGATGCATACTAATACTTATATTGCATATTATACAAGTAAATACATGTAAAAATATGCATGCATTCTGTATTGCAAGGTTTGATGTTTAATATTATATTGCATATTATAAAAGTAAATATATGTAAAAATATGCATGCATTCTGTATTGCAAGGTTTGATGGTTTGACAATGCATACCATTATGTTGCATATTATATAAATAAAAATATGCATGCACTTTTTAAAAGTAAGTATAGGTAAAAATATGCATACATTTTGGAAGGTTCGATGCATTGACAAACAATTTTGACAACTTGTACGTATAACTAAATATAAGTAAAAAAATATGCATGCATGCTGTATTTAAAGGTTGGACAAAGCATACCATCACTTACATTTACTTATACAACATGCAATATAAGCAAAAACATGCATACTTATTGCAAGGTTTGATGCAATAAACAATTTTGACAAATATACAAGCGAATGTAAGTTAAAAAATATATGCATGCATGCAGGCTGTATTGCAAGGTTTGATGGTTTAAAAAAAGCACACTATTACTTATGTTACATATTATGCATGCACTTGTTTGTCAATGTTTGCAATGTTTGTCATTATATTGCATGTTAAAAAATATGCATACATATTGCAAGGTTTGATGCATTACAATTTTGACAAATAACAGGCAAATATACGTACAAAATGCATGCCTGCTGCATTGCAAGGTTGGATCATTTGGCAAAGCATACTATTACTTAAATGTGCTTGTATAACATGCAATATAAGTAAAAATATGCATACATATTACAGTGTTTGGTTTGATGGTTTGACATAAACAATACTAAAACCTATACCACATATTATATAAAAAAGTAAAAATATGCATATATTTTGCAAGGTTTTGTGGACTGGCAAAGCATACAATTACTTATACTGCATATTATAAGTAAAATAAAAGTAAAAATATGCATGCATGAGTATTTTTCTGTATTTTTTACGTACGATCTTTGTTTAAATTGTGTTAATTGTGTTTATATTACACTTACACCATTTTATTGTATGGGAATATGAATATGCAGGAAAATGGAAAAAAAAAAAAACACATTTACATCATCCAAGCAACGCTCCAAGCCTCACTAAATATTACAAGGCAACAAGATATCTAGCAATGCTGTTGAGTTTTGTTTTCTCACCATGAACTTGAAATTTTTGCATGCTTTAATATTGCTTTCTAGATCTGCAGAAGAAAGCAAGCTGAAATGCATAATAAGGAGTTTAAAATCTGTTCTTTGTAGGTGGTATAGTTTGAGTTTTGGGGCGAGTCTTTATCATGCAGACCCGGAAACCCTCATCATTTACTCAGCTGCATTCATGACGATCACAGAACTAAGTCAGGGTTTATCACACAACCACAGTTCACCTGAAAGATCAGCAGAAAATCAGATCAAAGGTGAAGCCTACAAATCACATCTGCACACCTCTGGGATACAGAAACGAGATCAGAATAACGGTGTTTTCCAATACTCTGCTCTCTAACTGTATGTTCTCTGATCAGATATCAATAGAATGATTTCAGTAACCGAATGCATGCAGCTCAGGAACAAATTTATGAGGAAAAAATGAAAAATCATTATGGATTTTTGCTCATGCAGACATCCAATCTCTTGAAGGTTTCCCAGAGGTTCTGTTTTTGGGCAAAAACTGCAAGTTCTTTTCATATCCAAAAGCAGTGAGCCAGCATTTATCGATACCTCAGGAAACCCTTCAAACCCCTCCAATCTGATAAAGGTACCGCAGTGCAACTGGCAAGACTCCATTTACCAATTAAAAGAAACACCACAAACGGGCACCAGAAATAGGACAGAATGTGTTAAAACAAATAAAGCAAGCAAGCAGCAATCTCTAACAGCAGTTTCAATGCATTCACTGAGAAATCCTTTGAGAGGACATCTCCGAACACCTCAAGAATAGTGCGAATGAAGCTACTCCACACTGTCACACATCATTATCTCCACAAAGAGGAATACAGCAAATGGGAACAATAGCGCAAAAAAACTCATTTTGCCTTGAGATTACACTGTCACCTCAAATCTACTAGGATTTGTTCTGTCAATTATGCAACATTTCCTGCATGATTTTATTGTGTTCTAAATCACCAATGCTATGGCAAAAAACATATTTTATTTATTTATTTATTTTTTAAAATTAATAGCTCATTATCTGACCCTCTTTCACCCACACCTCATTTACATTAAAAACCCTAATTATTATACTCTTGCATGGACTGACTTTGCACCTTATTTTTAGTGCAAAAATGTCAATATATTCCATAAACACACTGTATAAACCAAAAAAATGTCTAAAAGCCACATATACTGTAAACCCTAGTGCTCAGAAATGTTGTGTCCTCCTCGTACAAAATAATTGGCTGACTTCATATCTGCAAAGCACCTTTTTAAAATGCATACAGTAAATGAGAAAAATGTGAGCTTAAAACTCACAGCCTAAAAAATAAACCCAAAACGCTAGTTATCCTTTTAAATCATGACAATAATTAGTCACTTTTTATATGCAATTCAACGGAGTATATTTCACCATATAAGGTCTGCAACCAGAAATTTCTTTTCAAATGCATAAATGACAAAAAGCGCACTCAAAAGATGATAAAAAGCATTAATAGTCTGTATAACTGACTCAAATGCAATAATTCTTTTAATACAGCTTTTCTCTTTTAAATAGGAACGTCTGAATAAATATTGAAGATAATCTTTTCTATATAATTCATGCAATTTAGCCACCAGCTCTCCAGTACCTCAGTGATCTCATCCATAGCAAAGTTAGTTAAGGAAGTTACTGTAGTAATCTAAACCCATCTGACTCCGCATTTGTATCAGATTTCCCCTGCATATGCACTAGCCAAAAAGTAGCTGATTAAGTTGAGTTGGATCTGCTTGTCTTACCCATGTTGGTACCAGGAGGCTGGCGGGTCTCTCTAGCAGATCAGGCTGATGTTTGGCGGCTGCGTTCATCTCCCATGCAGCCTCTGCTTCGGTGCACTGAAGTCACACACACTTGGATCTGTCATTTATATCCAGTGATGGCCGGGCATCGTGCTCAGCCTGTTGGGAAGGACGCGGCTCCGGGGTCCAGCATCCAAATGGACCTTCCGGAGACCAGCAGCGGCTCTTAGCGAATCTGAATCAGCGGGACCGTGTGGAGGCGCTCGGTGTTTAAAGACACATCCACACGGAGCTGAAGCGATGAGAGTGATGGGGTTATTCCTGCGAGTTGGAAAGAGACGCGTCGCGCTGGAGGATCGGAGCGCAAATGTTGAGCGCGTTTCCTTCTGCTGCCTCAGATATGATGAGCCCTTCAGCTCGAGCTCATTTAACCCATCACTGACTGAACTCTACACACTCGTCCAGGGCTGGGCGATATGTAGATATATTCACTGCATATTTGTGATGCATAAAGCAACATCGACTAGGGTGATGATTGCATTTGCAATGCTATTTTAATTTGGTCAAGTTCGCAAAACAACGCCTCATTGCACGTTTCTTCCAAGCAACCCTTCTCTTTCATGGAGTGTTTATCAGCATCTCTGAATAAAACTTGATTTGAGTAGCAAAAGCGTTTGAGATGGTTAGTCAAATTTCAATGAATCGGTTGGAAATTCACTCAAAAGATTCGAGTCTTTCGCCATTACCGAAAGCGATTTCAGTAAAAAAAAAATAATATCTTGGTTGGCACACAAAGTTTACTTTTGTACATTGGTTTTTGGTTATACGATGGAGCAAAAACTTACATATCAAAAACAGTTTTTAGCATTTTGGTAATATTCAAATATATACGTATTTATTTGTTCAGTATCAACAAGGTTACTTAAACAGACCCACTACTTGCAGAGAACACGGTTATTATAGTTAACTAAAACCAGAACAACAATTTTTTTGTAAAACACTCCAAAAACACTCCAACTTATTTTATTTCAGCTAAATGCCAAGGCAGCATTTCTCGTTTTATTTAGGTTGTCTCAATGTACTAAAATAGGCCTAACTAAAACTGAAATAAAAAGTAATAAAAGCCATATAGACATAAAAAAAAACAAAAAAAAAAAAAACGAAAAAACACAGCAAAATTACAAAAACTTTAAAATGAAAATATAAAAACAAAAACGAATTTAAAATATGAATAAAACTATGTAAAAATATGTCAGTGACACTACAATAAAAAAGCTGTCATAAAGTCTTTTCACTTTAACATATGTGCCCCTGGACTTAATTACAAATATACCTGTGCTCTTAAGTAGCACGGGTATATTTTTAGCAATAGCCAAAATACATTGCATGCATCAAAATGATCGATTATATTAAGTAAAGATCATGATCCATAAAGATTTTGTAAATTTCCAACCACAAATATATCAAAACTTAATTTTTGATTAGTAAGATGCATTGCTATAACTTAATTTGGACAACTTTAAAGGCGGTTTTCTCAGTATTGTGATTTTTTTAACCCTCAGATTGCAGATTTTCAAATAGTTGTATCTTGGCCAAATATTAGTACATCAATGGAAAGCTTATTTATTCATATTTATGACTGGTTTTGTGTTTCTGGGTCACATATATAAATAACCTAATATTAATGCATTAATTTTGGATATTGCAAATGCAACATTAATAAAACTATGCAACGCAATGAGCCAGCATCAATTTAATGACTAACACAAATGCAGTATGTTTATATGATGTATGCATATTATTGAAAACTAAATGGAAAACTGTAGTCATGTAACATGTATCTTGAGTGCATATTAATTCATCTTTGTTGTTATCTGCCTAATTACCTCTTTTACTAAATTCAACAGTATCTCTCTTGTATCTCTTAATAATAGTATTGATTTCTTGCATGCATTTGTAAAACGCACGGAGAACTAGACTCACTGCCAGAGGACATGTTTAAGAGACTTCCCTTTCAATTTCAATGTTCACTGGCCAAAATAATGTGCCATTGACCTAATTATTATTTGCACTGTACTGTTAAAGTCAGCAGCCTCAGGTTCAGACCGATTACTAGAAATGAGTAATTAAGCACTACAGTTTAATGCAGAGTGCCAATAAAAAGGAAATTAACAGCACAGCTTCCGTGCTCAAATTATTGGAGCATCTGTAAACTCTTCTAACTCAAAATTAATTTGTGCAGCGTGCATTTGCGATTCCTTGTTAGGAATTCCGGAATGGACAACTCCTACTGATAAAATGCTTTGCTCGTCTTATTGGCATGATCTGTGGAGAAATAATCCAGATATTAAATAAAGATCTATATATAATTATCTATAAAGGATGCAACAGGGTAACGCACCAAGGGGACGGTAATGTTTTATTTATTCAAAGCGTGCGCTGAGGTTTAAATTCTCGCGCGCTTTTTAAATTCAAAGTTTTCAACGGTCATATCAGCTGGGGAAAAAGTCTGTCAGTCATTTGATTCCCAACGTATTTCACTATATAAGTGTGAACTTCTTCTCATATAATTAGAACGATTTTTAAAGTTTATAGTACCTTGAAATGATTTCAAAATCATTCTGACTCTACACTGACTTTAAAAAAAGACGAATATATGGTTTCTTTCCTTCTGGTAACAAGTTTGCTGATCGGGTACGAAATGAAGTGAAAAGGGTGATCGACGCTTTCGCAACAATGCTTTGTAAAGCTTGGAAACATTGACAAATCTTTTTTTCTTTTTTTCCCAAATTAGTGGTTCGGAGCTGTATCGAACTCGCCAAGTCACGTGATTTCAGCAAACGAGGCTTCTTTACGTCAAACTTTGGTTTCAGAACATTTCAAAAATCCGATTTGCCGCTAGATGGCGTTTTATTATGTAGGTTAATTTTAATAAATCTATTGAATTTTAATACTAATGCATATATAATACAAAAAGAACAATACTAATTGATTGCTAATTGACCTAGTTTGCCAAGCCCTGATAAAAAAAAAATCGTACAAATTTTACACAACCTTCAAAATGAACGATATTTAATTCTACAGTAAATTTAATAGCCTTTAATGAAAACATTTGCAATTTGTTTGTAAAAGGTGTCATGTTTTGGATGTGGATTCACTGAATTTACACTGTTTTTACCAGCGGTACCACGAGCCTGTGGTGTTTTGAACGCTTCGAAACAGTGAATCATTTAATGAAGCAACTGGTTCAACTGATTCACTGCAGTGCAAAAATATACAAAATGACATACAAACTACACGTTTTTCTTCAAAACATTATCTTTATAGTTATCGTCTTTGGTAAGGATTACCACTGTCACTGTTCAGTGACAGTTCATAACCAGTGTCAAGCTCCAAAAAATGACAAAAGCAGAATATTTTTTCTTTGAACATAATTTAAAACTGTTTCACAAAAAGCCCACTCTTACCAACACAAAATGCTCATTTAATGGCCCAGACTTTAAGGGCTACAAGGGACCTAAAGCATAAAAAGGCGCCCACTGCAACAAAGCAACTCACAGTCCTTCATGACGCAAACATTTAATAATAGGCCATCACATGATGTCTGACCTGTCAGCCTTTACTGCCCATTACCAGGTACACAGAGCAGGCGGCATTTCTTTATCAAGGCTCGATCGCCGCTGCGTGCACTGCACGATGGGCTTTCAGTGTCTTGTTTTCGGCCTCCTAATGCGATCACACATACAGGGCGGTAAAGAGCGCCCGGGCATCGGGCCAAGCTCGCATCCAACAGTGCATCTCCTGTAGAAATCGCTGGTCACCATCGCTTAAATAGTCTTACTGATAAACATTCATTTCACATGAGCACCTTGGCAGAAAAGCTTCTACAACACAACGGGGGCAGAGAAACAGAAGGAGGTCACTGCATGGGGAATAGAAGCCGCAGCACCCTTGTTCTGGTGCGCCAAGCCGAATGCAACATGACAAAACACTTACCTAAGGAGGCGGGAGACACCTTTGCATGCACGTGCGAGGCAGTTTTGTTGTTATTCCACGCGTGTCATGTTGAGGGTCACTCTGGGGAACAAACTTCACATTTTCAGGGAAAGCTGCATCAACAATTTAGCATCAAAGCCTAATTACTCCCTTCACATTTCCCCCTCGCGCTCGGCTAATTAGACCGCAGTATCTACATGCACTATGAAATAACATTTTCAAGCGCTTGTGTCTTCGACAGTTTGCTGGGAACTTGTTGTTCAAATAAATAAATAATTAAATAAATACCGATAAGTCCACCTAAAATGTTAATTCTACAATGTGCACATTTACATTTTTCAAATTCTTAAAAAATAGTACTATTTTATTTTAATATTTAAAAAAATATCTTACTATTTAGCAAGGGCGTAGGTTTGATTTTGGCATTGGTGGGGATATATCAGCAGATAATAGACTTGATCAAAATTATTGGTACTAAATTCGACACCCTTGAAAATCATAACAAGCGATGTCTGACTTTGGAAACTAAAGTTTTCTCCTTAAATATGAAGAGGTCAAGAAACAGATTAATGAGTCCATCCAAATTTCACAAAAAGCTTATATTATAATTACATCCATAAGTCAGACATTGAAGCCAGTGCTGTTTTTGACACTCTTCTGAGGAAGCTTCATTCACTTGTTTTGTACCCACTCCAATACATTTTGGTCAGATTTTTTAATGTTCATCTAATCTCATTCTGTAAGTGACTTTTCTCTCTGTTTTAAAGATGTTTTCTTTGGATTGTTTGACTACTCGAAAGAGAAATGTAACTTAATTTGCACTTCCTGCTCACTAAATTGCACATACATAAACTAAAATCTGGCTTTAAATCTCTTTTTTGTTGATCTAGACAAGTACATGAAGACTATCTAAAGTTCTGTTCATCATAAAGCAGTGAAAACTTTATAATACATTACTATAATAAAACCATGGTTAATTTTCTTATGGGATTGATCATTCATTCTTTTTCTTTCTAACTGTACTGCCTTAATGTTTTTTTTTTTTTTTTTTTTTTTTTTTTTTTTTAAAATCTGTTTGATTAAAAAAAAAAAAAATCAGAAAAAAAGATTCGCGATGCGCGCTCCGAAATCCCGATCTGAATCAAATGATTCGCGATTCATGCTCCGAAGTTCTGGTCTGAATTAAACGACTCTCGAACCCGCTCCGAAGTTACGATCTAAATCAAATGATTCGCGAATAATCATTTCAGATCGGGACTTCGGAGCGATTCAGAATGATTCATTTCACGAAATGATTCACGAACCCCATTCGACGTTCCGATCTGAATCAAAAGATTCACTAACCCCCTCCAAGGTTCCAGTGCAAATGAAGTAATTCCCGGTAAGCGAAGTCTGATAAGTCAAATGATTCGCAAATCCGCTCCGAAATTCAGATCTAAACCAATTCGTGATAGGCGCTCTCAAGTCGCGATCTAAATCAAATGATTCGCGATACGCGAATCGAAGTCCCTATCTGAATCAAATGATTCGCGATGCGCGATCCGATCGAGCGCTTCGAAACAGTGAATCATTTTGGGGTGCAAATGTTTAATTGTTTCGGAGTTTCGAAAAGCTTCGTTTTACCCATCACTAAATCATTACAAGCGATGTCGAAATTCGAAAATGAATAAATTGATCTTTTGATTTGGTTTTTGCTAGTTTATGTCGAACTCAAAAATACATGTTAGATGGAAACATTGTGCGTTATGATCGAGTTTAGCTTAATTCACTACTTTTAAAATTGCGTGAGCACTGCAATTCAGTTGAGTTTAACAGGAAATCAGTCGAAAGCATCCAGTCATCGCATACCACTGAAGTGAATGTAAAATTCATTAGTATATATTGTAATAAATATTTGAGAAATTATTGTTGTATCTGATTGTATTAGTCTATATAGCGTGATAGTCAATGTAAAAAGAGCAAATGGGACGAACAAAACAGCAGAACAACGGTGGTTATCTACATATATTTAATTGTTTGATTATAATTATTGCTAGGGACAATTTAGCAGTTGCTGGATATTAGTAGGGACACATTAAGTGTATAACAATGTATATATATAAAAAAATCCAGAATTGTGTGCGATAAACTCAAAATTGTGAGATATAAACAAACTTACAGAACTCAGAACCATGACATAATTTTAAAAATTATGAGAACTGTGAGATATAAACTCTCAGTTGCATGAAAAAAATTACCACAGTGAAAAAAGCAAAATATAAACCTGGAATTGTGAGAAATACGGTCAGAATTGTGCTAAAAAGCATTATTAAAAATTAATTTAGCAATAAATAAATTAGTTTTGGTAATTTTAATTTTACTTAAGCACTTTTATGTTGGTTGCCAAGGCAATATTTCTCATTTTTCATTTAGTTGAAGTATTTTTATTATAAAACTGAAATGCAAGCTTGCATTCATCTGCCTCTATGTTTGTGTGCAACACCCACACATCAAACCAAGTCTCTTTTGATCATCCTAAAATGTATTTCTGGCATTATTTATTAGAGTTCACTATCAGCAACAAAAAAACAGTGAATGTTTGGAAATACTGACAGAGTGAATTAAGCTTTGCACATTTATACTGTGAAATGCACATTCAAAATACAATTTGGTGCAGTTTCCGATTTGTGCACTGTCTAATCCAAAAAATCAGCATTCTCCAGTATCAAAAACACATGCATATATTAATATAAGTGGGTGTGGGTGAAGTAATTGCCCGGGGAAAAAAAACATTAGCTATTGTAGGTGGTTGAAGAAGGTGGGCAGGACGTGCCAGGAAAGCAATTTCACCTTAAGAACAGCACAAGTGAAAGCACTCAGCGGAAACCACTTTTTTAAGGAATGCAAATCCTGTCGACGACAGCTGGCACTTTCCACAGAGTACAAAACAGAGCTTGAAACTTACAAAAAAAAGGTTGGCTTTCTTTTTCAGAAAATGTCAGTGAAAGGAGATGCTGAAACATCTAAACTTGTTCATCTACTTCAGGAGGTCAAATTACACCCAGCATTTGACCTAAAATAGTTACTTCAAGTTTATTTAACATGTTAGCATTTACAGTACTCTGACGTTGTTAATGGTCATATGAAATGCATGTAAATAATTAAAATATTTATTTATATTTATATATATTTAATTTCATAATTTTATGATTAATTATTAGCATTTCAACTCACAAGCCTCAGTTTTGGAAAGCCTGAAGATATTTACTTGAAAGGACACCATGTGTGGGCTTTTGTGCCTTTTTTCTATGATCAAACTTTTTGTGTGCCATAAATTACAGCAAAATATTAAATTATTTTTCCAAGTCTGTTTTGCTTCTAGAAAAACTCTCATTCACACGACTTTCCAGTTAAAACAAGCACACTCCAGCAATCTGCCCACATGAGCTCCAGTAAACATCATAATCTGCAAGCCTGTGATGCTTTTTTTGGGAGATGATGGCAGTGAAAACTAGACCCAGGTATCGGGCGTTATGATCTAACACAGCGGTCCTGCAATTTCCCAGCGATTTCCTGGAAAATGGATCTGTTTTCATCCACGATGTCTCGCGGCAATGAGGGTAAACAAGTAGTTTTGCTACTTGAATATGGTCTAAATGATGTTCCCTCTTTCATTTGCTTGGTTATAGGACATATTTTTCCCCTCTCTCCATTTCTACATGCGGCTGGCGACGTCCCCTCGAGGTTAAGGCTGGCGAAACGCGGCGAGCGCTGAAACTTATTACTGTTTTTTTCCCTCCACATTTTCTTCGGTCACTGAATCTTTCCTCTCCTCCAGCCCTAGCGTTGTCTATTATGTATCAAGGCCCGGTTTGGCCAGAAGTGGGTTGAGAGCTTCTCCTCGAATCCAGCAGTGGTGGGACGGACCTCGGCTTCTCTAAGCACTGTTATTTTCACCGTCAGCAGGGGTTGGTTTGCGGTCGACCAGCAATTTTGATCAAGGATCAAAATTTTGTGGCTTGCAGGGAGAGGAAACAGCACCAAGGATCTAATTTTTGGACTAAAAACAGCTAAATCTCACATATCATCTATGAAAACGGTGTCCTTTTATGTTTATCATCAAGAGAAATGACCTTATCATCTGTGCAATTATTAGAAATTATATATGACGCATAGTTCATCAAACAGCAGGGCATCATATCCATCATCCTCCATTAGAGTCCCAGACAATATCATTACCTTTAATTAAAGAGCGGGAGGTCTTTCGTTAAGTGCAAGACAAGACATAATATTGTCTTTGCAGTTAGAATTATTATGTAAGTCGTCGGTTCTCAAACCAGCAGGTTGTGACCTAAAACTGACAGCTAACTATATAATCATGCAGAGTTATGATAGCCAAATAAACAGTCTTATGGATGATTAAAAGAGAGAAATGCTTCAGTTTTACCAGATAAAATCTGAAGCAAAACCCTCTGTGAACCACAAATACTACTGTGTGTTTGACACTAAATAAACCTGTTCCAGTTTGATTTATTTGCCATTTGCTGAGAGTTTTTCAAATCTGTCTTGTATGGGTTTCTCCTCCCTCTGATGATCATTAAAGTAGGTCTCTCTTTGAAACGAGTGAAGTAGGAAAATAAAGTATTCCCGTAGATATTTTCAGGTCATTCCTGGGAAATTGTGCTACTTTTGATAAAAGATCAAAAGATAAACAGTTACCATGACAAAACGAGTAATTGGCATTAAAATATTACAAAGAAAAAGATAATATTAAGTGGTTTTGTACCTTTTGCTTGCTGTCTTTGTAGTTTTATGGTTACAGAGAAGTGTTTGTGCTGAAAAACACAAAATTAGGCAAAATGAGTTCAAATTAAAGGTTGCATATCATGAAAATCTGACTTTTTCCCATGTTTAAGTGCTATAATCGGGTCTCAACCCA
Source organism: Cirrhinus mrigala (assembly GCA_036247105.1). Lineage (NCBI taxonomy): Eukaryota > Metazoa > Chordata > Actinopteri > Cypriniformes > Cyprinidae > Cirrhinus > Cirrhinus mrigala. The sequence continues at coordinate 7,885,967 of CM070023.1, read as the reverse complement.
GAAAATGTGAAAAAGAACAACCCAGTAAATTTTTTTGGTAAGTCTTTTTTTGAAAGCTTGTGAAAAATGAGCCGCTCATAATTCGCTCCCCCTTGTATAAAGGGGATCTTATTATAGTATTACCATCCCTTAATCTGCAAGTTTATTTACTTACTGTATATTACGCTGCCGCCACACAGATATAATAAAAACATGCGATTTCTTTCTCAACAGTTTACATTCACAGACATAACGGACTAATTTGTAACTCCTGTGTGTTTTGAACAAACTTGTGTGTATTTGACTGTTTTAGCGCAATGAGACATGAAAGGGAACTTAGTTTAGTTCTCACATGCCGTGTGACAGCCGCTTTCTGTGCGTGTGCTTTGCACTTCTTTAAATGTAAGGCAAGACATAATATTGTCTTTTCAAACTAGAATTATGTAAGTCAGTGGTTCTCAACCAGCAGGTCGAGACCTAAAACTGACAACTAACCGACTGTTTTTGTAACTCCTGTATGTTTTTAAAACATAAACTTGAGTGTATTTGTTTAAACACAATAAGACTTGAAAGAAAACTTAGTTTAGTACTCACATGCCGTGTGACAGCCGCTTTGTGCATGTGCTTCAAATGTATGTGCTCAGAAACCCCTATATGATTTAAACTTTATATGATTTAAAACGCATGATTTCAGTGCGATATACATTATTAAACAAAACCAAGCAGATGTTTTTTTTTAGCTGTATGTTTTTAGGTATGAGCTGCAAAGGCACAGCTTTATTCTGGAAAAGGGGGCGGAGAGAAGCAGCTCATTTGCATTTAAAGAGACATGCATAAAAACAGTGTTTCTGCTTCCACTCAAAACAGGCATTTTCAAAATGATATAATAAATGATCTGTGGGGTATTTTGAGATGAAACTTCACAGACGCATTGTGGGGACACCTGAGACTTATATTACATATTGTAAAAAGAGGAATAATAGGTTTCCTTTAATGCAGCGTGACACTATATGGAGTTTATTATATTATAAACACACACACACACACACACACACACACATATACAGTTTGTCAAAAGTTTAGATACACCTTGCAGAATCTGCAAAATGTTCATTATTTTACCAAAATAAGAGGTAAATAAAAGATTTAAAAAACTTGATACTTAATACTGTGTTGTTACCTGAATGATCCACAGCTATTTTTTGTTTAGTGATAGTTGTTCATGAGTCCCTTGTTTGTCCTGAACAGTTAAACTGCCTGCTGTTCTTCAGAAAAATCTTTCAGGTCCCACAAATTCTTTGGTTTCTCACCATTTTTGTGTATTTGAACCCTTTCCAGCAATGACTGTATGATTTTGAGATCCATCTTTTCACACTGAGGACAACTGAGGGACTCATATGCAACTATTACAGAAGGTTCAAACACTCACTGATGCTTCAGAAGGAAACATGATGCATTAAGAGCCGTGGGTGAAAACTTTTTGAATTTGAAGATCAGGGTAAATTTAATTTATTTTGTCTTCTGGGAAACGATGTAAGAATCTTCTGTAGATTCTGAAGGGCAGTACTAAATGAAAAAATATAATATTTAGGCAAAATAAGAAGAATGTACACATCTCCGTTCTGTTTAAAAGTTTTCACCCCCCGGCTCTTAATGCATTCTTTTTCCTTCTGGAGCATCAGTGAGTATTTAAACCTTCTGTAATAAGGGACTCATGAACAACTATTATTAAACAAAAAACGTGAAAAAAAAAAAAAAAAAAACTGGGTAATTTTTATAATTCAATTATTTTCTCTTGTGACTATTTGTAAAGGTCTTTTTTTATGAAATATCTCATTCAGGTCAGTACTAAAAAAATAACATGCATTTTGTATGATTCCTTTTATTTTGGTAAAATAATTAACATTTTGCAGATTCTGCAAGGTCTATGTAAACTTTTGACTTCAACTGTATATGCATTCATAAAGTATTTTTGACCTGTCGTTTCTTGAGTTCTAAAGAAGAAAGGCATACAGTTTTGGAACGACATAAAGGTGAACTTTCATTACTGAATGAATTATTCTTTCTGTCTGTATTTTGTGTGTGTGTGTGTTAGGTTGTGTGACAGTGTGCCGGACGGCCTTGAGTGGGAGCAGATCAAGGTCCTGTATGGTTTCTGAGGTTCAGGGATCATTAGACACTAAACCGAAACTACTGGCAACCTGCACTGCCTTCTAGAGCCCCAGTGTCTGCTGGGATTTAATGGAACAGAGGCAAAAGTTCAGTTAGCTGTGCAGAACAGAGAACATCTTCAGTCTGTTTCTGACACTCCTGACAACAGCAGCTTTACTGCCCGATACAACTCTGCTTTAAGAAAAACTGCAGAAAACAAAAAGTTGATGTTTGGCCATGAGCTGCCTTTATACAGGTGCATGTGTGCGAGTGTGCGGCACGCAGAACTGACAATCACTGAATTCAGCTCAAGCAGGATGTGCAACTGCATTTTTAATTTGAATTAGTAAAAGTTTTAGAATATTATTCAATACTGTGTGCATATTTTCAGAGTTTACAAATCTGAAAACAATGTGGTGACATTTTTACCTTAAAATTAAAATTTGTTTTGATAGCTGTTAATTGTTTTGGCACTATTGAATAGTTTAGATAAATAATAAATCTAGCCAGAAAGAAATGTTTTCTACATATTAGGGAATGAATAGGCATAATTAGTCAAAAAATTAATGGTGTAATTATGTTCTGTTGTTGTTGTTTCGCTGATTTCCTGTCATTCAAAATCCTGTTCAACATCCTGTGTGACTAATTTAATAAACTCATGCACTGAAAGACAGCCAAACCTTAAATTATGAATACTTTCCCAGCTCTGCTTTCACATACCACTATGTGTTTGTCAATCTAGTATGTTGTGCATACAAATTGATTTAGGTAAATGGAATAGGCCACACATTCATATATTTGCTCTTTTGTCTCAGAATGAATGAGTGCTGTGTGTTTCCTAAAGGTCTCCATTAAAAAATTGCTGTCTAAAATTGCAGCGCCAAGAAATGGGCAGTTTATCACAGATAAATGCATCCGATGCCCGTGAGCGAAACACAGGTGAGTTTTTCACAGGAGATTCTCACAGAATTTAAAGGGGGCATTTCATTTAGTTTTTCCCCATAAGGTCCACTTATAATGTTAGCAAGGTGTTTTCAGTCAGAATTTAGATTGCAATGTGAAAAAAAAAGAAAGGGGGAAAAAAAACACACACACACACACACACACACACACACACACACACATATGCATATATATATATATATATATATATATATATATATATATATATACATACATATACATACATGCATACATGCATATATACATACATACAACTGCTCAAAAGCTGTGTTTATTTGATCAAAAATACAGAAAAGAAATTATATTGTGAAATATTATTACGATGTAAAATAACATTCTTCTATTTTAATATACATTAAAAATCAAATTTATTTCTGTGATAAAAGCTGATTTTTTCAGCATCATTGCTCCAGTATTCAGTGTCACGTGATCCTTCAGAAATCATTCTAATATACTGATTTATTATCAGTGCTGGAAACAGTTGTGTTGCTTAACATTTTTTGGAACCTGTAATACTTTAAGGATTCTTTGATGAATAAAAAGTTAAAAAGAACAGCAATTTAAAATAGAAATCTTTTCTAACAATATACACTATTGTTCAAAAGTTTGGGGTCAGTAAATTTTTATTCTTTCTTTTCTTTTATTCACCAAGGATGTGTTAAATTAATAAAAAAGTGATGGCATACATTTACAGTGTTAGAAAAGATATATATTTTGAAAAAATGCAGTTCTTTTTAACTTGTTAATCTTCAAAGAATCCTGAAAAAAATGTTCACAGGAATCACAGGTTCCATAAAAATATTTGGCAGCACAACTGTTTCCAACATTGATCATTCTAATAATAAATCAGCATATTAGAATGATTTCTGAAGGATCATGTGACACTTAAGACTGGAGTAACAGCTGATGAAAATTCAGCTTTGCATCACAGAAATAAATTATATTTTAAAATATATTAAAATAAAAACATTATTTTATATTGCAATAACATTTTGCAGTATTATTGTTTTTTTTCTGTATTTTTGATCAAAGAAATGCAGTCTTGATGAGCATAAAAGACTTCTTTAAAAAACATTACAAGTCTTACTGATCCCAAACCTGTGAGAGTGGTAGTGTATGTGTGTGTGTATATGTATGTATGTATATATATTTATTTCATGTTTTTTGGGTTTTAGTTTTCTAATAACCACTAGAGTTTATTTCTAGCTTTATAGCTGAGTCTCTTATTTACTGTGTTTTGAAAACATCTGTGATTGCCAATGGAAATTTTTTAAAAAACAAAAATCCAAAGCACGTCTCTAAAAATCAATTGCAGAGTCCTGCAGTTTAGCAGAAGGTGGTCTTATCATTTGTGCCGCATTGTTTCTCAAATAAACATTTTCCACTGTACAGCATCTATCACACGTCTCCATTCTGTTTGGATTCTACTTACAGCGTTCATGTGAATTTTAATCTATATTCTCCTTGCTACAAATCAACTAGAATAGAACAGAACATGCTACCAGTTTTAAAGCAGAAAATTCAGACTAGATGTCTTTAATGTGTGACTACTTTGAAGAAGACATTCTTTCATTCCCTTCATAACCCACAGGAGCGTTCGAGGCAAATACTCTGCTGATATGTTATGCAAATTCATTTGAGAATACTGTACGAAAGTGCCTGTCGCTTCATTTGCTGTAGTTAACTGCACAGCAGACACCTTGTTATCAATTAATGGAATAGTTCACCCAAAAATTAAAATTTGCTCAAAATGTACTCACTCTCAGACTATCCGAGACGTAGAAGAGTTTGTTTCTTCATCAGATTTGGAGAAATGTAGCATTCCATTAATGGAAGTGAATGGGTGCCATCAGAATGAGAGTCCAAACAGCTGATTAAAAACATCACAATAATCCACAAGTAATCCACACCATTCCAGTCCATCAGTTAACATCTTGAAAAGACAAAGGCTGAAACAAATCCATCATTAAGACATAATGCATCATTTTTCTAGCTAAAATACAAATCCATAATCCATAATAATGCTTTCTCCAATGAAAAAGTCCAATTCTTGTTGTCTCTCACATCAATATCCACCCAGATACTGGTTTAGAGACGTTTTGGACTGTTTTGACTTGTGTTTGATCTACGCAGATTTCTCTCCTGATTCAGACCAGACCACTTTTTCACTGGAGGAAGCATTATTATGGATTATCGACTCGTATTTTAGTTAAAAAAAAAAAATGTCTTAAAGATGGATTTGTTTTTGTTTCCTCATCAGATTTGGAGAAATGTATCAGTCTATCCAATAAATCTTCTGCAGTGAATGGGTGCCGTCAGAATGAGAGTCCAAACAGCTGATAAAAACATCACAATAATCCACAATTAATCCACACCACTCCAGTCCATCAGTTAACATCTTGAGAAGACAAAAGCTGAAAAAAAAATCCCTAATTAAGACATTTATCATTAAAATACGAGTCCATAATCCATAATAACGCTTTCTCCAGTGAAAATCCATCAAAATCCAGCCACATATTTGTTCAGAGCTGTTTCGTCTTGTTAATGATGCTTGCTTTGTGCAGATTTCTCTCCTGATTCAGACCAGACCACTTTTTCACTGGAGGAAGCATTATTATGGATTATGGATTTGTTTTCCTCATCAGATTTGGAGAAATGCATCAATCCATCACTTGCTCACCAATGGATCCTCTGCAGTGAATGGGTGCCGTCAGAATGAGAGTCCAAACAGCTGATAAAAACATCACAATAATCCACACCACTCCAGTCCATCAGTTAACAACCTGAGAACACAAAAGCTGAAACTAATCCATCATTTAGACATAATGCATTATTTTCCGGCTAAAATACAAATCCATAATCCATAATAACGCTTACACCAGTGAAAAAGACCATTCCTGTTGTCTCTCACATCAAAATCCCACATATTGGTTTAGAGATGTTTTGAACTGTTTTGGCTTGTAAACAGTGTTTGATCTGTGCAGATTTCTCTCCTGATTTAGACCAGACCACTTTTTCACTGAAGGAAGCGTTATTATGGATTAATTATGGACTCGTATTTTAGTTTAAAAATGTCTTGATGAATTAATTTTTTTTCCTCATCAGATTTGGAGAAATGTATCAATCCATCACTTGCTCACCAATGGATCCTCTGCAATGAATGGGTGCCATCAGAGAGTTCAAACAGCTGATAAAAACATCACAATAATCCACAAGTAATCCACACCATCAATTAACATCTTGAGAAGACAAAAGCTGAAACAAATCCATCATTAAGACGTTTTTAACTCAAATACGAGTCCATAATAACGCCCCATTAAAATCCAGCCACATATTTGTTTTGGCTTGTAAACGGTGCTTAATCTGTGCAGATTTCTCTTCTGATTTGGACCAGACCACTTTTTCACTGGAGGAAGCGTTATTATGAATTATGGACACTTATTTTAGTTTAAAACGTCTTAATTATGGATTTGTTTCTTACAAACATGCAGCTTTTGGCTTCACAAGATGTTAACTGATGGACTGGAGTGGTGTGGATTACTTGTGGATTATTGTGATGTTTTTATCAGCTGTTTGGACTCTCATTCTGACGGCACCCATTCACTGCAGAGGTGAGCAAGTTAATGAAAAACATATATTTATCTGACATGTTAGAAGTTTGGACTTCTTGTGTTTGTTTTAGAATATTTTTCAGTTTAATAAAATATGATACAATGTGGGTGTAAACAAAACAGCCTCTTGCAGGAGGTCTAGTCAGATGCAGCTCATCTAACAGAGTTTGTCTGATGTTCTGCCATCTCTCTGTGTTCCCATTACAGCCCCTAATGCTCCGTTTCGATTTTTTTGGCTTAGATCTTGTACTACTTCACATCTACGATCAGCGTGATCCCAACCGTGCTGAAATAACCTGCTTATGTTTTCCAAAACTCTGCAGTCACGTGCATTTTTGCAAAAACAAGAGAACTTTAGGTAATTGCAGATTGCAAAACTAATTTGCTAAAACTGTGATTCGTTCCCTGGAGTTTTTCTTCAACTGAAGTGTTTCCCCCAGTATCAATGAAATCTCACAACTCACGCTGAATTCCTTTGCTTGCTGCTTTCATGTCTTTTCTTTCACTATTTTCCAGCGTATAGGTGCTCCGGCTGTGAACGATGAAGTAACTTGTGATGCTGGAAAAATGCATGAATGTTAATGTGACGGTTCACACTGAGGTCACACAGTGAATCTGATGCGCATCGGATCCAGGATCCCCAAGTGGCCCGAAATAACCAAAAACATTCTGGGTAAAACTTCCAGCATGTAGCATCAACGTGGCCTAATTTGCTGAGTTTATGAGATGTTCTCAAAATGATTTTCTGTGTTAATCAGCCGTGTCACAGATGCTGTGCATAAAGTTGAATTCATTTTAAGCCCGGAAAGTTTTTGTTTTAGTCTCTTAAAGGAACAGTTCAATCAAAAATGAACGTTTGCTGAAAATGTTCTCATCCTCAGGCCATCCAAGATATAGATGAGTTTGTTTCTTCATCAGATTTGGAGAAATGTGGCATTGCATCACTTGCTCACCAGTGGAGTGAATGGGTGCCGTCAGAATGATAAAAACATTACAATAACCCAGAAGTAATCCACACCACTCCAGTCCATCAGTTAACATCTTGAGAAGACAAAAGCTGAAACAAATCCATCATTAAGACATTTTTAACTAAAATACTAAAGTCCATAATCCATAATAACTCTTCCTCCAGTGAAAAAGTGGTCTGGTCGGAATCAAAAGAGAAATCTGCACAGATCAAGCACCGTTTACAAGTCAAAAACAGCTCTAACTAAAAATGTGGTTTGATTTTGATGTGAGAGACAACATGAGAGGGACTTTTTTTTTTTTCTTTTTTTTTTTCCACTAGAGGAAGCATTATTATAAAGTATGGACTCATATTTTAGTTAAAAATCTCTTGATGATGGATTTGTTTCAGCTTTTGTCTTCTCAAGATGTTAAATGATAGACTGGCGTGGTGTGGATTACTTGTGAATTATAGTGATGCTTTTATCAGCTGTTTGGACTCTCATTCTGACGGCACCCATTCACATCCATTGGTGAGCAAGTGATAGAATGACACATTTCTCCAAATCTGATAAGGAAACAAACTCATCCACATCTTGGATGGTCTGAGGGTGTGTGAACTTTTAGTGAACTTTCGTTTTTGGGTGAACTATTCCTTTAAAGAACATGGTCATCAATTACTCGTGGTGACATTAATGCAACATGACCATTTTCAAGCATAAATCATCTTCACATCAAACTCTTGTCAATATCAAAAAGAGTTACTCACGTATATTATGATGTTCTGAAGTTGCTCTTTTAGCCTTACTTTTTTCTGGATAAAGTGCTGTTTCTTCAGGGTAAAATATTCTGACATTTCCATGAGTTTTGGATCATTGGATTCAAGTGGAAAGACTGAGGTTTATGACTTTAAAACATTACACTGAGTTCTCTCCTCAGGCTACGAGCACATCTGATGTGAAACAGCTTCATAAATGCATTATGTATTAATGACAGGCTCATCACATTTTCATTTCTTTTTATGGTTTTGCAATAGTTCAGGATAGTTTTTTCATAGACGTTCATATAAAGCAGCCCTAAAAGTATTCGAACATTAAGCCGCATCTAATGTCTGAATGTCACTGCATGCGATCATAAAATGGCACTTGTTTTGATATTTTATAAAGCAATGCCATTCAGACTTTTTTAGGCAGTTAACATGAAATCAACATGAATTTATCACTTTCTTATAGAGACACTTTCAAAATGATAAATTCAGAATTTTTTGAATATGCTGGTTCAATTAAAAATATAAAAGACTCCTGAAATGAAAAAATATATAAAAATTAAGAGAGTTTTTGCTTAAAACAAGGAAAATTGTTCTCGTTTAAAGCATAAACTCTTAATTTTAAGAAATGTTTCAAGAAAACGACTTAATATCTAAGCCATTTTGCCTTTAAAGTAAATGTTTCTTAATTCATGAAGTTTAAATATTTACAAGACAAAAATACTGAGGAAGAAATTTGTTGCAGTGAAAGCACAACTAACAATTAATAAAACTATTTAGACAAAAAAAAAATGACAAAACAACAATTACTAACAAAAACTAAAAGCAGAAAATATCAAAAATTCAAATGATTATTAAAAATTATAGTATCTAAATGATACTATAACTAAATCAATACTGGATGGTTCTTATATTACAAAATGTAATTACAAAAACTTCATTGCAAAATTCAGATCTATTATGTGCATTAATAATGCAAATAGTAGATTAATTTTTAAAATATTTTTTCAACATTTTTAATAATTGTTTGAATTAGGTTTTATTTTTAGATTTAGATTTTAGTTTTAGTTATTTTAGCAAAAGTTAAACAAAATTATTAACATTTAATAAAATATGTTAATAATATTTAATTTAATTTCAATCAATAATATACTTCTCAATTTAAAATGTAACCAATAATACATTCATTTATAACTAATTATAATAAATAACTTTTGCACAGAAGTTACTAACTGAAAACAGGTCTAGAAGTTGCTAAAATATATTGTTTTCTATGTTTTTTTTCTATTTAATTTTTATTTCAGTTTAGTTTTTAGTTTTAGTTATTTTAGCAAAATTAAACAATAAAAATTATTAACATTTAATAAAATATAAGGTTTGTAATATTTAATTTTATTTCAAACTAAAATATATTTCTCAATTTAAAATTTAACCAATAATACATTAATTTATAACTTTAATTATAATAAATAACTTTTGCACAGAAGTTACTAACTGAAAACAGGGTAGAAGTTGCTAAAATATATTGCTTTTTATGTTTTTTCTATTTAATTTTTATTTCAGTTTCGATTTTAGTTTTGGTTATTTTAGCAAAATTAAACTTAACAGAAATTACTAACATTTAATAAAATATGTTAACAGTTTTTAATATTTAATTTAACAGTTTTAATTTAACAATTTAACAGTTTTTAATAATATACTTCTCAATTTAAAATTTAACCATTAATACATTAATTCATAACTTTAATTATAATAAATAACTTTTGCACAAAAGTTACTAACTAAAAACAGGTCTAGAAGTTGCTAAAATATATTGCTTTTTTCATGTTTTTTCTATTTATTTTAGTTTTAGTTATTTTAGCAAAATTTGACTTAGCGAAAATTATTAACATTTAATAAAATATGTTTTACCAATAATACATTAATTTATAACTTTAATTATAGTAAACCGTTTTGCACAGAAGTTACTAACTGAAAACAGGGTAGAAGTTATATTGCTTTTTATGTTTTTTTTTTTTTTTTCTATTTCCTTTTTATTTCAGTTTAAGGTTTAGTTTATTTTAGTCAAATTAAATTTAATGAAAATTTTAATATTTATTTAATGAAAGTTTTTAATATTTAATTTCATTTCAATCAAAAATATATTTCTCAATTTACATTAATTTATAACTTTAATTATAATAAACCATTTTTGCACAGAAGTTATTAACTGAAAACAGGGTAGAAGTTGCTCAAATATATTGCTTTTTATGTTTGTTTGTTTTTTTCTATTTAATTTTTATTTTAGCAAAATTAAATTTAACGAAAATTATTAACATTTAATAAAATATGCTTACGGTTTTTAATATTTAATTTAATTTCAAACAAAAGTATACTTCTCAATTTAAAATTTAACCAAGAATACATTACTTTTAATGTTAATTATAATAAATCATTCTTGCACAAAAGTTACTAATTGAAAATAATTCTAGAAGCTTTTTATGATTTTGGTTTTAGTTTTAGTTATTTTAAACTTAACGAAAATTACATACATTTAATAAAATATTTTAAAGGTTTTTTTATATTTAATTTCATTCCAAGTACCTTTTTTTAAATGGTTTTAGCTTTAGTTTACTGTGACTCTGCACCCATCTGAAGTTTCTAATAATCACTGAAGATTGAATTACACATAAGTGGACGTTCTGCACATTACAGATCTCTTTTCTGTCCTTTCAGAGCGTTCGTTTTGGTCAGAAGGAGCTCCAGCATTAGCAAACATCACACGGGACAGAGATGATGATGTGCTTCTCAGCGGCCCGTCACAAACGGCTCTGCACAATCAGACTCATTTGACGCTTTCCAGTCTTAGATCTCCAGCCACAGTAACACATCAAAGTGGGGTTTCTCTTTGATATAAAATGTTCAGTCAAGCAGCGAGAGGCTGAATATCAATTTCCTGTGTAGTTGCATTGTGTTGAATGTGGGTGGCGAACCAAGAGCATATCAGGCTTAAGGGACTCACATTACAATACATAAAAGCCATAGGTCAACAGCAAAAATACACTTCTCAACTTCAAATGTAACCAACAATACATTACTTTTAACTTTAATTATAATAAATAATGCTTGCACAAAAGTTACTAACTGAAAATAAGTTGCTAAAATAATATTTAATGCTTTTATGGCAGATCTTGGCAGATGTTTTTAAAGTATTTAAAAATTGCAACAAAAATAAATAAATAAATAAATAAATAACTGACTATTAATTACTCATGATGCATCGCTAATACATTTAAAACCACAGTAAAATATTTATTATACAATAATAGTTAATTTTAAGATAAAACATTTTAATTTATTGTTGGTTTTATTGATTTTTCTTGTTTGTTTTTTTAGTATATATAAAGCATTACAATAAACATTAGGTCTTTCAGAGTTATATTTATAGTATATTTAAATTTTTATATAGTATATTTATAGTAATTAAATTAAATTTAATTTAATTAAATGAGGACTTACAAAATGTTTTACTTTCAGCTTATGTGAAAAAGTCCTGACATTTTGGTTTATGTCAAAAAAAAAAATATTAAGTTTATATTAAGATTAAGTATTGTCTTTATAATAAATAACCTCATTTTGTATGGCTGTTTTTTAAAAAAATATTTATTTATTTATTAGTCTTTGGGGGGAAAAAAAACATTAATATTAAATCAATAATTATTAAATCAAATAAATGAGCACTTATTCGGCAAGGATGCATTAAACTGTTCAAAAAATTTAAACTATATATTTATAATTTTATAAAATATTCCTAAAAATGAATAAAAATAAAAATGCAGAACAAAATTACTAAAATGTTAACTAATTTGTATACATTTTTCAAGATAATGACTTAATATCGAAGCCATTTTGCTTCTCAAGTATATCTTGATTTATGAAAGTTTAGATATTTTTACTGGAAAAAAAGACAAAAATACTAGGGAAGAGATTTTATTGCAGTGAAAGCAAAAAAAAAAAAAAAAAGACCAAACAAAATTACTTCAACAAAAACTAAAATAAAGCAGAAAATAAAATGAAAACTATAAAGAAAATAATAATAAATGCTTCATAATTAAATAAGCAGCAAATTAGCATATTAGAATGATTTCTGAAGGATCATGTGACACTGGAGACTGGAGTAAAATTTCAGAGAAAATTCAGCTTTGATTACAGAAATAAATTATATTTCAACATATATTCAAATAGAAAACAGTTATTTTAAATTAATAATATATTTTAATAATATATTATTAATATAATAATTTAATTTAATTTAATTTAATAATATATTGTTATAATAATATAACAATAATATTTTTAGATTTTTGTTTTCCAAATTCAGAAAACTTTAATTATTTATCTATTTACCAAAGCAAGAAGTAGCAATTACGTGCATATGATAATGCACATGCAAATGCAGTTAGTGTGAACGCTTTAATTAGCATTATTCTGTAATAATGTGGGATTTGTTTCTCTAATGAAGTAAGTTTGTGACACCTTGCATATGTGTATGATCTAAGCGTAGTGTGTAGGGAACACAGAAAAGCCTTTAAAACAGCAGGGCTCCGATTGGAGTCTGATCCATAATGTATGAAGACGACCACGCAAGCTGAAACAGAACAGCCTTGGGAAATCATTGTGCGCTAGAATGCCATTTCCAACCTCCGAATCCTCGCAACATGCAATTTCAGTGTTTTAAATAGCTTAATGTACTCAAATCTAGGCTGGACATAATTAATACTAATTACTTGACCTAAAAACACTTCAAAAATACGTAGGACTGAGAAAAGCTATTTGAAAAGTTTCCGTAGCTCTTCTTTTCCATCTGTAAATCTCTTTTGTGGCGTAATGCATGTGCAATATTTCCCCAGGGATCTTTACAGAAAGTGTCCTGTCCTCACTTTGCCTTTTTATTTCTTTTTTTTTTTTTCTTTTTTTTCTGCTTCTATCGGCTTTTTGGGGACCTTAATGTGAAGGGTCGTACAAAAGACGCTTTAGAAAAAGAAATGCACTTATGGTGCCATATAAACTGAAACACCTCAAAATGACTAAAAATAGAGGTGTTTTCAGACAGGGCTTGTGTTTTGTGCCCTCTGTGCCATGTTTTTGTCCTGAACAGGATGAGATGGAGATTACCTACACCTGAGTCCATGTGCTCATTTAGATTTAATGAAACAGCAGTTCACATCAGAACAGAAAAACCACATCAGGTGCACAACTGCAGTCTGACTATATTCATACTCATAAATTGAAAAATAATAATAATAATAAAATAAAATAAAATAGTAGTCTGAATCAGGCTTATTTTAGTATTACAGTTTTTGTTAATATTTTAAATTCAACAAATTACATTAATAGTATTACATTTTTTATTATTTTAAAGTTCTTATATATTTTTTTATAAATTATATTATTGTATTATAAATATGTTAGATTTAATATTTATTAACTTTTTTATTTCCTATTTTCATTTTTTTTTTTTTTTATTGCGGTTTTGTACTTTTTATTTAGTTTTATTTTTACATATGTCTGTTGGATTTTTATTTGTATTTCAATTTAAATTTGAGTGATTTTATTTAAACTGAAAATGCAAAATGTTGCATTAAAAAAAGTTTTATTATTTATTATTATATTATAGTTTTTATATTTATTACGATTTTTTCATTTGTTTTGTTCTCATTTTTTTTTTTTTTTTTTTTTTTTTTTGTAGTTCTGTAATATTATTAGTTTTTGTTTCCAAATGCCAATAGGTTTTTTTCTTCTTTTTTTTACAATTTTTTATTTCAATTTGCATTTTACTCAAACAAACTGAAAATGAGAAAGGTTGCATTCAAAAAAAGTTTTTTTCATTTTATTAGAATTTTTATATTTATTAAAGGTTTTTATTCATTTTAATTTTATAGTTTTTTTTTTGTAGTTTTGTAATATTCTTAGTTTTTGTTTCTAAATGTCTACAGTTTTATTTTATTTTATTTTATTATATTATTTTTTGTACAAATTTTTATTTCAGTTTGCATTTTAGTTAAACAAACTGAAATTGAGAAATGTTGCCTACAAAAAATTTACATCAGTACGAAGAAAGAGATTGGTTTCATCAACAGAAACTTAAAACAATATATTTTATCTGAATGACATTAATTATCTAAGCTGATTTGTTGTGATAAAAAATCATGAAAATATTTTTCATAATGGTGGTAACTAGCTGAAAAAATATATATTTTTAAATATGTTTTATTTATTTTTTGTTTATAAATTATTAGCTTATATACAGGCAACACTTTTTTTTTTTAAATGTGTGATATAACCATTATATGTCATAACGTAAATATGGATTTCAACAATTTTAAAATAAGTATACAATCAGATTGACTTTCTTAATTGGCATTACAAGTTTTACTGTGAATGACTCAACAGTGCATGTAAATATTAAGAGAAAGTTTTTTTATTATACTAAAGTTCTTATATTTTATTATAAATTATATTATTGTATTATAAATATATTCAATTTAATATTTATTAACGTTTTTTTATTTCCTATTTTCCTTTTTTTATTTATTTATTTTTTTTTGCGGTTTTGTGCTTTTTATTTAGTTTTTAGTTTTAAATATGTCTTTTTTTTTTGTATTTCAATTTTAATTTTAGTGATTTTAGTTCAACTGAAAATGCTAAATTTTGCATTCAAAAAAGGTTATTATATTATAGTTTTTATATTTATTATAATTATTAAAGTTTTTTTATTTGTTGTGTTTTCATTTTCATTTTGTAGTTTTGTAATATTAGTTCTTTTTCTAAATTTCCACATACTTTTTTTTAACAAATCTTTATTTCAATTTGCATTTTAGTTAAACTGAAAATGTTGCATCCAAAAAGCTATTTTATTAGTTTTTATATTTATAATATTAATTATCAAGTATATAATATTAATTAATTATAAAGTTTTTTATTCATTTTGTTTTCATAGTTTAACTTTTTTTTGTAATTTTGTAATATTCTTAGTTTTTGTTTCTAAATGTCTACAGTTTTATTTTATTTTATTTTATACAAATTTCAATTTACATTTTAGTTGAACAAACTAAAATTGAGAAATGTTGCCTTCAAAAAAATTTAAAAACATATTATTTTATCTTTATAACATTAATTGCGTAAGTTGATTTGTTGTGATAACAAATCATTAAAAATTATGTTTGGTAATGCTGATAACTAGCTGAAAAAAAGTAAGTTTTTAAATAAAGTAAGTTTTTTTTTTTTTTTTATTTGTAATATATAAATTATTAGCTTATATTCAGGCAACACATTTTTTATTTTTATTTTTTTATTTACTATAACAAGCCTAGTCTGAATCACTGATCTTACTAGATTTTTGTTATTAAAACATGTGATATAACCAGACCGTAAATATGGATTTCAAAGATTTAAAAACTGGTATGCAATCAGACTGACTTTCTTAATTTGCATTACAGGTTATACTGTGAATGACTCAACAGTACATGTAAATATTAAAAGAAAAATGTCCTCTTACCTGAAATCTTTCATCAAAATGCATGAACTTGTTCCACTTCTGAAATGACTTTCTTTTCTTTGACGTCATCGATCTGCTGGTCAAAAAGAGGCACTTTTCAGCCTCCGGTCGATTCCTGATGGACGTCCTGCTCCACATCCTGATGACTGTCCTTATGGAATTAAAATGAGATGGAAATGCTGTTTTAATATCATAGTACTGCAAAATTTACTACTGTTAAACTTCAAAGACAGTGTTTTTTTTTTTTTCATAAATGATAAAACAATACATTTTTCCATTCAAGAATATATCCTAAAAATCCTTCAAAAGAGATCAGTGTTTTTTCTTTAAGAAATTAATAATTTTATTCAGCAAGTACACATCAAATAATAAACATGAAGCACATTAAACTTTGACAATGTCAGAAACAATGTTACACACACACACACAAAGTGTAAACAAAAATATTTTAACTGTTTTAACTTGAGGTTTTAAAACCAGGTTAACCAGGGTATTGAGTATGTGCACTAAAATAACTAAACTAAAAATAAATATTAATAGAAAAAAGAGATGTTTTAAAACAACAACAACAACAACAATAATAATAAAAATAATGAAAAAGTGCAATAAAATTATTAAAACAGAAAATAATACAAATCTAATTTAAAAACTATTTATTTAATACATGAATGATACTAAAACAGCTGTTTTCAACATTGATAATCAGAAATGTTTCTTAAACAGCAAATCAGCATATTAGAATGATTTCTGAAGGATCATGTGACACTGAAGAGTGGAGTAATGATGCTGAAAATTCAGCTTTGATCACAAAAATAAATTACATTTTAACAGATATTCAGATAGAAAAAAAGCTATTTTAAATTAAAATAATATTTCAGAATTGTACTGTTTTTACTCTATTTCTAAATAAATAAATGTAGCCTTGTAGCCTTCTTAAAAAAACAAACAAACAAACAAACAAAAAAAACACTAAAAGTCTTGTTTTTGAATGTTAGATAAAACAGTATAATACATTTAGAATGTTCAATTCATAATTATTGGTTTTGCCAACATATCTAGTTGTATTTATAATATTTATAATATTTGTCTGTTTTTTTTTTTTTTTAGGTTTAGATAATCACATAGTCAATTTTTAGTTTTGCACAAACAAATTTAATTTTCTGTTGCAGGTTTTTGAAAATAAAATGGATTTGTCTTTTCTTCTGTGCATTGATGTTATTTGTCATATATACTATACTTAATTGGAGCTTAAGTATTTCCGTTTTAAATAAATGCTGTTCTTTGAACTTTCTATTCTTTAAATAGCCATAAAAATACATATCATGGGTTCCACAAAATGTTTGTGCAGCACAACTGTTTTCAACAATGATAGTAATCAGAAATGTTTCTTGAGCAGCAAATCAGCATATTAGAATGATTTCTGAAGGATCATGTGACACTGAAGACTGGAGTAATGATGCTGAAAATTCAGCTTTGGTCACAGAAATAAATTACATTTTAAAAAATACTCAAATAGAAAGCAGTTATTTTATACAGTAAAAATATTTCAAAATTGTACTGTTTTGAAAATTCAGCTTTGATCACATCAGTCAGTTACATTTTAGAATATATTTAAACAAACAAACAAACAAACAAACAAAAACAGTTATTTTAAATAGTAAAAATATTGTACTTTTTTTACTGGAACTAATGTAAGTGATTTTTTTTTTTTTTTTGTAAGGTACAACAGCAGTTCTTTTCATTCAAGGTTCATCTCAACGTTTTCACAGGTGTGTTTGTTCATTCACTAGAAATTATATGTTCTCTTTTCGTGCCATTGCACATGAGTGCCCGGTTGAAAGCCTCACACAGCGTCAGACGGTTCTAGAGAACAGCGGCAAACATGAGCGTTAACATGCTATTCACACTAAAAGCCACACAGATGCCTACTGAGTGAACATCACAACCTGTACAGCCACTATTTACACACCAGTAATAAATCAAGCTGATTAAATGACTGATGCGGGTCATTTTGCATTTCAAGAAACTAGACATAAAATAGCTTTCATAGCCAGTTTTACTTTTGAAATGTGATGTAAGTGAAACCTGAAAGTTTATAGGGAAAAGACATTTCATATTTGTGACCCTGGACCACAAAACCAGTCTTAAGTAGCACGGGTATATTTGTGGCAATAGCCAAAAATATATTGTATGGGTCAGAATGATTGATTTTCTATTATGTCAAAAATTATTAGGATATTAAGTAAAGATCATGTTCCATGAAGATATTTTGTAAATTTCCTACTGTAAATATATCCAAACTTAATTTTTGATTAGTAACATGCATTGCTAAGAACTTCATTTGGGCAACTTTAAAGGTGATTTTCTCAATGTTTTGATTTTTTTGCACTCTCAGATTCCAGATTGTCAAATAGTTGTACCTCGGCCAAATATTGTCCTATTCTAACATCCATACATCAATTGAAAGCTTATTTATTCATCTTCCAATTGATGTATAAATCTCAATTTCAAAAAACTGTCCCTGTTCCAGGGTCACATTTAGTAATTTCTTTTTTTTTCTTGATCAGATTTGGAGAAATGTAGCATTTCATCTCTGTCTCACCAATGGATCCTCTGTAGTGAATGGGTGCCGTCAGAATGAGAGTCAGAATGTTTGATAAAAACATCACAATAATCCACACCACTCCAGTCCATTAATTAACATCTTGAGAAGACAAAACCTGAAACAAATCCATCATTAAGATGTTTTTAACAAAAATACGAGTCCATAATCTATAATAACGCTTCCTCCAGTGAAAAAGTGGTCTGGTCTGAATCAGGAGTGAAATCTGCACAGATCAAGCACTGTTTACAAGCCAAAACAGCTCTAAACACATATGTGGCTGGATCTTGTTGTGACTTTTTTCACTGAAGGAAGCATTATTATGGATGATGGACTCATATTTTAGCCAGAAGCAACGGTTTAAAGTGAAAAATGTTTTAATAATGTATTTGTTTCTTTCAAACACACAGCTTTTGTCTTTTGAAGATGTTAATTGATGGACTGGAGTGGTGTGGATTACTTGTGGATTATTGTGATGTTTTTATCAGCTGTTTGGACTCTCATTCTGACGGCACCCATTCACATCCATTGGTGAGCGAGAGATGCAATGCTACATTTCTCCAAATCTGATGAAGAAACAAACTCATCTACACCTTGCGTGGTCTGAACTTGAGCACATTTTCAATAAATTTTCGGGTGAACTATTCCTTTAATAATACATACTGCACTTCTAAAGAAGCCTGTCCATGAAGGACCAAAAAAAGCAGAACCAGAGCGTTTAAAGCCAATAAGAGATGAATCTCCGGAGACGCTCGACTGCTCATGCTATTGTCGGTGAAGTCAGGTAGCTGTGAGATCAAACCGTGCCCCCCGCTGTGGCCTATATAAAGTTGAGATTAGTCTTGTTCTTTTGCAATTAGCCCACATTTCACTTTCCCTGTGCTGAGCAATCTAATAAAACGATGTGCTCCAGCTCAGCCATCTCTCCAGGCCTGGGTTGCCGCTGATCTGCATGCATGAGTGACGGCGCACGCAAACGACATCAGCGCGAGAGAGATTGCATCCAGAATACATCTTCATTTTCAGGTCATTCAAGCATTAGGATTCAGGAAATGTACCTGAGCGAGTGTATGTGAGCTACAGCTTATAGACGCAAATGTTCTCCATCCTCAGTTTGACAGCACACTTTAAAGGCTTAAATATATCCATATATGCATACCTAAACACTTATATATTACTGTATGAGTGGCTGAATTCATTTTATGATCACAAAATATTAAGATTTAAAGTTTACATGGGGAAAGCATATATTTCAGGTGTTGTACACTAAACAATTTTGATGTAGAAACACTCAGAAATAAATTGTACAATTAATTGCATAGAAATGGCAAGTAACACACTGAATTATTTAACAAAATTTTGCAGCAGAAACACCAAAATAGTGTTTTCTTGTTAAATGTACTCCAATAATCTTTTCAATAAATCTTTTTCTACAATTTTACTTTTTTACAATGATGCTTAAGTTTATTTTTAACATTTTCAACCACCTTCAGAAGTTTTTGCATTTCATCTACATTTTTTTTTAAATCAACATGGAACAATATTCGCAAAGCCATTTTTACTTCCAATTTGTTTAAAATGTAATGTTTAATTCCGTGTCACTTGCTGTTTTCTTTGTAATTATTTGTGAAATTCACTAGCAATTTCTGAGCAAAAATTGTTTTAAAATAAATCCTACATTAAATTCTTTTTTTATTTTATTAAAAAAAATATTTAATAAATAATAAATTTTATATATATATATATATATATATATATATATATATATATATATATATATATATATATATATATATATATATATATATAATGCAGTTATGCTGCTGTTATATTTTTTTTTTTAAAGGAAACTGATACTTTTATTCATCAAGGATCCATTAAATTTATCAAAAAAGAAACAAAAATGTTACAAAAGATTTCTATTTAAGATAAATGTTGTTCTTTTGAACTTTCTAGTTAAGAATCCTGAAACATAAACTGCATCAATTTTTGCAAAACTATTGGGCAGCACTGCTTTCAACATTCATAATATTTAGAAATGTTTCTTGAGCAGCAAATCAGCATATTAGAATGATTTCTGAAGGATCATGTGACACTGAAGACTGGAGTAATGATGCTGAAAAGTCAGCTTTGATCACAGAAATAAATCACATTTTACAATAAATTCACACAGAAAACAGCTATTTGAAATTGAAATAATATTTCACAACAATACTGCTTTTTTAATCAAATAAATGCAGCCTTGAACAGAAAAGACTCTTGTACAGAACAAGAAAAAATAATGAATTTCATGCAAGTACTATAACAAAAATATGAGCTTCATATTTCTGCTAATAAACCCAATGGCCTTCCATGTCGCCTACAAACTGAGAGAAAGTTGAAATGATTTTCTCTATTAATTGACAGATGCTTCTCGTAGGCATTAAGTTGAACATAACTAGGAATGTTTCTTTAAATGAGAAGTAGAACAGCTGTAATATGAAAAATCCAACAACATGACTCACTCTCAAGTGCAATCTCAGAAGTAAGCAAGTTCAGAGGAGTAATCGCTTTCTCTCGGCTCCTCAGGCTTTTAATCACAGCTCTTTGCGCGCTGCGTTTCCATATACTGCTGCCTTAATTGTTTCTGGAGTCAAACTCCACTTTGACCTGATTTATAAGTGTTTATGCCCAGAATAAAATAAGCACTGGCCTGTTAGTTGAAGGCTGAAGGTCTCACGTGATGTTCTCCAAAGAAAACTACAAGTCTTTGAATATATTCCACTTCAAACTTCATGGTGTTCTTCCAGTGTTTTGTTTGATCTCTCTTTAAAACAGCAGCTTGCCCTTTCTGGAAAAGAAAGAAAGAAAGAAAGAAAGAAAGAAAGAAAGAAAGAAAGAAAGAAAGAAAGAAAGAAAGAAAGAAAGAAAAAGCTTAAAGCGCATTCCAAACATGCTTTTTAATGTTTTGTGAATCTCAGCAGATGACACCATGAAAGCAGACAAACTCATGTATAGCTGGGATAAAGGAATAAAGGAATAGCTGGGAAAACTTAAAATCAACACATTCGGATTTGTTTGTTCATTAGTAATATGCACTTTTGAAGCACTTGAACCAGTAAGCGAGGCTTAGTTACATTTCAGTGATTCACCCCTCTGTGTCGATCTGTGAACCCTGATTTACCTGATCTTTTTATAAATTTGTAGACATTTTAATGACATAAAACATTTGCAGTTGGTTTGTAAAATGTGTTGTATTCATGTCTGTTTTACTTGCATTTACATGATTTTGGCCAGCAGGAGTCACCAGCGAGTGGTGTTTTGTGCGCGTTTGGTTCAAATGATTCAAGATTCGTAAAGCTTCGTTTCTCCCATTTGTTTTCTAAATCCAAAATGCCTTATTCAGCCAATAAATGAATCGAAAAATATAATCGATTACATTAACTTAAAATTTAAACATCACAAGTAACGACTAATAATGACAAAACAACAGCAAAAATTTAAATAAACTGTAAATTTCATAATTACAAAAAATGTAAGATTTTGTACAGATACTGTATAAGCAACAACAACAACAACAACAACAACAGAAAACAGGGTTACTGTAGTTAAACCACAAATTAACCATGGTTTTGCTACACTATCCATAGTTTAACTATAGTATTTGCAGTTTTACTATAGTAAAATCATGGTTGATTTCCTTAAGGGATTTATATTTAATTTATTTTTTCTTTGCTTTGTTTTTATAACAGTACTATCTTAATGGTTTGATATTTTCTACTGTTTAATTAAAAAAAGAAATCAGAAGCCAGCCCGTGCCTAAGTTCCGATTTGAATCAAATGAATCACGAACCCGCATCAAAGTCCCGAACTGAATGAAATCATTTGCGAACTCCCACCGAAGTTCCTATCTGAATCAAATAATTCGCGATCCGCGCTCTGAAGTCCCGATTTGAATCAAATGAATCGCGAACCCGCACCGATGTACCGATCTGAATCAAATAATTCGCGATTCGCGCTCTGAAGTCCCGATTTGAATCAAATGAATCGTGAACCCGCACCGAAGTCCCGAACTGAATCGATTCGTGATCCGCGCTCTGAAATCCTGATTTGAATCAAATGATTCGCGAACCCGCACCTAAGTCCCGAACTGAATCGATTTGTGATCCGCGCTCGGAAATCCCGATTTGAATCAAATGATTCGCGAACCCGCACCGAAGTCCCGATCTGAATCAAATGATACACGAACCATAATTTCAAATCAGAACTCGAAGCGTGGATCGCAAATTATTTAATTCCCGAGATGATTCGCGTACCCGCTCCGAATCTCCGATCTAAATCAAGTGATTCACAAACCTGTTTGGAGGTCCCGACCTGAATCAAATGATTCGCGAACCCGCTGTCCAATCGGAGCGCACCGAATAATTTTGCAATGCAATGATTTAACCAAGTTTCGAAAAGCTCCGTTTCACCCATAACTATACGTGCTTTTTAGAATCATTACAACCCATGTCGAAAATCGAAAATAAATGGCTTTTTTGATCTGGTCTTTGCTAGTGAATCGCTTTAACTGAATGATCGAAGTCACGAGTTTGAATCAAACGGAACGGTTCCAGCGTAAATGACTCACTCAGTTGATTCGGTTTGTCTCTGAGCTGCTTCTCAAAATTCATGTTAGATGGAAACATTGTGCATTATGATTGAGTTTGTAGTTTAATTAATTCAGTTGCTGACAGTTCAATAGGAAATCAGTTGAAAGCATCCCATCTCATACCATTAGTATATCGTAATAAATATTTAAAAGTGATCATGAGCATTGTAATGTTTAAGGCAACGCTAAAAAGGGCCGGGGCTACATAAGGCCAACATCAGACAGTCTGCAGCATATATTTTGGGTCAAAAGATGTGCTCATTAAAGAAACTGAACACTTTGTGTCTTTCAATAATTCGAGCACTATTTTCAAAGGTTTTCCAAGCCTACGAAGTGCTTTGTACGAACCCCTAACAACGAATTAAATGAGATTTATTTTTCTTACAGTTTCCACATACTTGATTCACGTTGCAATGGTGGAAACTCAAAAAACGTTACCATTTGAGCAATATTGCTCAGTTTTAAAATTCTTTGTTCAGACAACAGCATTTGTGGGATTCAGTTTGTTTAACACCGTTTTTATGTCGTTTCAAAATAAATCACGTTTGCGTTTGTGACTCCATCACATAAAAGTGGAAAGCATATAGTTGCACTTTTTTCCCAGTTTGCATGACAGACTTTAATCGTCCTAAAGAAGGGAAGCCTCATGAATTCTTGAGTTTGCACAGAGCGGTCGGTCGCTTTGAACCTCTGAGTCAATTTACACTGATCATAAAGCATCGCGAGTCGAAGTCCAACGTCAAGCTCCCACCAAACTGGACTGAGCGTTTGAAGCCGAGACGGTTTTCAGGCTCGACGGGGAGTTCGTCTTTCACAGCCTAAAGTCTGACAGCACGAATGAACTTCAGCAAAGCCAGAAAAAGACTGAAAAGAGGATGAAAAAGAATATCCTGCCAAATGGAACACCTATTAAAATGTGTTGAAGCGGATCCCCACCTTAGTTCGCTTCCTTTTATCAAAGCTTGGCTTTAATCCTGATTATCATTACATAAACGTTTGATTTGAGCAAAGCCTTTCCACTTCCATCAGGTGTGAGACTAAGTGAAACGGTGTTTCATTAGAAACATTCGCCCGCAGGAAACACACCTCAAGGACAGTGTGCGTGGTTTGTGGGCCGCGGGTTATTTAAACAGGAGTAACAGCGGGTTATTTTCCGAAATATATGAGATGATGTGACCGGCTGCAGGAAAAACCAGATTAACATTAATAGCACGTCACATCCTTCATTCCCAAGCAATGAGGGGGCTGTTCGGAAAAACCAGCGGCTATGTGAAGGAGCTCACCTTAAATTCATCTTCCTCTGCTGTGATGAGAAGCCGATCTGAGACTGATTTAAGTTGCAAGCTACTCAATTCAAAGTAGTTAAACTGCACTCGAGCTGCTGCCAACAAAATAGACTGAAGCCTAGGAGAAATATGAGGAAATACACTGAACAAAATACATTGGCTTATTGTCCATTTATGTTGTAGTAAAAGAATTCACAGTATGCGAAATATATACACTTAAAGAGGCAGTTCAGAAAAAAAGGAATGTTTTATCAGCATTTACTCACTATGTCGTTGTCTTTGATATGCCCTTCCACATCTTCCTGTTTCAATAGGAAATATCAACGTCAATAAATATATAGTAATAATTTAAGTATCAGATTATAGGTATGTTAACCATAGCCAGGTATTTATTTAGTGATTATGAATAATCATACACGAAGTACAACAAATATAAAATACAAAAAACTACAATCATTATATATGAGGAACCTATTAGCCTATGCTATTTTAGTATTTTAGTAAATTTTATTAAAAATTTTATTTTCAGTTTTTCCTTTTTATTTTTTTCTATATAGCTTTTATTTCTTTTTTATTTTTAATTAAATGTTTTAGTTATCTTAGTACATCAAGTGAAACTAAATGAAATGAGAAATGTTTTCTTGAACTATTTTTTTATTTTATTTTTTATTTTAGCTAAGTGTATTAAAGAAATAAAACTGTTTTCAATGGTTTTAATTTTAATTTCCATTTTAGTTAACTATAATACCCCTGATACATCTATTTAAAAAATGTTAATAAAAAATTATCTATTTAAAAAATATAATAATAATAATAATTATTATTATTATAATAATTATAATAATTATATATAATATAATATTATATTATATAATTATATTATTTTAAAATATATTTAAAATAAAAATATATTTTATGTACATAAGCCAAAATGCCAGGACAATAAAAAAATATAATAATAAGTAATGAAAAGTCAGGACTTTTTCACTTAAGTTAAATATAATAAATAAAATAAAACACGTTTGTTTTTTTTTGTTTTGTTTTTTTTAAAGAATTCCTACATTTATTCAGGACACTTTCAACTGAACAAAAGTTACAGGAAAGGCATTTATAATGTTACAAAAGATTTTGATTTGAAATAGATGTTCTTTTGTACTTTCTATTCATCAAAGAAAAATGACATATTACAATAGAAAACAATAGAAAACATCTTAAACTGTAATAATATTTCACAATATTACAGTTTTACTGTATTTCTCATCAAATAAGTTTATTTGCAAAACAGATAACTCCATTTTTTTATTATGAAGTCATTTTATTTTGTTATTTTATTATTTAGTTTTTAGTTATTTTTACATGATCTTTGAAAATGGTTAAAAACTGAGTTATCTGTTTTTGCAAATTAACTCTTGGCCTCAAACTTTAGAGTATTTTTGAGTTCGTTAACATAAATGTCCGAATCCAAACACACTGATTTACTAGAATGAATGTAACTTTCTCTTCAATTTTTTCTTTTTTCATTACATTTTGCAGACATATAAAGTGTATTTCCTCCGTTACAAAATGAAACGGGATGTCTGATATGAGGAAAAACGAGAAACAAAACAAATCAGCAGCAACAAAATCCCACCCACAACCCTTCCCAAAGGCCATGCACAAATCAAATAAATACATACATAAATAAATGAAATTAAGGTCTAGTCAAATGGTTCCCTACTAAGTCTCTAAAGAGAAGGTCCAGATGTTACATTTACATTCCCAATAGTGCCCAGTACAGGACTCCATATTTTATAAAAGGATCTCAGTGATCCTTTGGAAGAGTATCTGATTTTCTCAAGGTGGATGCATTGTAATACCTCTTGAATCCACTCCCCATGTGAAGGGGGAGAGGCATGTTTCCATTTAAGGTGGATGGCCCGCCTAGCTTACAAAGTGGTAAAGGCCATGATGCAGGGCACTGTGGGTGATACAACTGAAGCTGGGAGAAGGCCAAACAACACAGTCAGTGCATTAGGGGCAATGGTGGTGTTGAGGGCCTGTGAAAGTGTGCTAAAAATGTCTGACCAATAGTCCAACAGCCTCGGGCAAGACCGGAACATGTGAAGATGATCAGCTGGAGATTGTTTGCATCTGTTGCACTCATCACTTCTGTTAGGAAATATTTCAGCCAGTTTAGCGTTAGTAAAGTGAGCTCCATGAAACACTTTACATTGTATTAAAGGAACACTTTTTTTGAAAATAGGTTCATTTTCCAACTCCCCTAGAGTTATACAGATGTGTTTTACCGTTTCTGAATCCATTCAGCCGATTGCCGGGTCTGGCGGTAGCACTTTTAGCATAGCTTAGCATAAATCATTGAATCCGATTAGACCATTAGCATCTCACTATAAAATGACTAAAGAGTTTCAATATTTTTCCTATTTAAAACTTGACTCTTCTGTAGTTGCATCGTGTACTAAGACTCGCGGAAAATGAAAAGTTGCGATTTTATAGGCCGATATGGCTAGGAACTATACTCTCATTCCGGCGCAACAATCAAGGAACCTTGCTGCCGTACCATGGGTGCAGCAGGCGCAATGATATTACGCAGCTGTCAACTCTGCATCTACACAAACTTAGTGCCGGTCACTTTCAGGCGCTGTGTAATATCATTGCGCCTGCTGCACCCATGGTACGGCAGCAAGGTTCCTTGATTATTACGCCGGAATGAGAGTATAGTTCCTAGCCATATCGGCCTATAAAATCGCAACTTTTGATTTTCCGCCAGTCTTAGTACACGATGCAACTACAGAAGAGTCAAGTTTTAAATAGGAAAAATATCGAAAACTCTTTAGTCATTTTATAGTGAGATGCTAATGGTCTAATTGGATTCAATGATTTATGCTAAGCTATGCTAAAAGTGCTACCGCCAGACCCGGCAATCGGCTGAATGGATTCAAAAACGGTAAAACACATCTGTATAACTCTAGGGGAGTTGGAAAATGAGCCCATTTAAAAAAAAAAAGTGGAGTGCTCCTTTAAAGTATGCCTAGCACAGATAGACGAAGAATGAATTAAACCAAGAATGGAATTACAGTAGGGCGATTATTTTACAATAGATGGTGGATGAATGTAACTTTCTAATGTTATGAGAAAGACAATTTGATTGAGCGTGTTTGATGACTCACCAGTGTGCAAAAACAACATTAAAAACTCTGATGTAGTTCTGCACTGCTGTTAGTTATGAAAAGTCAATAGTAGGCCTTCTAGGTTTATTGGAAAATGCAGTAGGGTTAGTAGTCACTACCTGCTGTTATTCCTCCCCAAACCTGCTTCTCTGTCCTGCTCATATCATGGCCAAACACGCCGGAGAGATTTGCTCATCGCTGCCACTGAGGGATGCAGTCCTTGCCTACAGTATGTGGAGCTGTTGGCTGCTAGAACATACAGAGCACTCGGGCCAAAGGCTAGAAAGCCCATATGGCGCTCAGCACACACGGACAGAGGCTTCACAGCGCTTTCAGCCTAATGCAAATCCTCAGCGCTTATCAAACACAGGAGTGGGACTATTAGCGGTGATTGGGGTTTGTGTGCTGTGTGTGTTTTATCTGTACGGGCAGCCCAATGTGTCCCGTTCCACTTCAGCTTCTGCCGAAGCACTTCACTGGTTTCCTGCTTTTTCACGCTCGCTGTCCATTTGCAGCTTCGCGTTCGGCTCTCACCGGCCCAATTTTTTGCCCTGGTGGAGCTTTGCTCCGAAAAATAAGTAGTTATGTGACCTGACCGAGACTCTGGTGTCCTCTGGGGGAAATGGACGATGTTTCTAACAGATTCACTGAAATGTTTGCTTTAAAGGTGAAGTGTGTAATTTTAGCTCATCTTTCAGTGGATGGGCTCAGGGTTATTAACGAAAACCATACAAAACATGGTAACAGTTTACAGTAAGGTTCTATTTGTTAACATCAGTTAACTATTTATAATAAATAATAGCATTTATTAGTTGATGTTAATTTCAATATTTACTAATATATTATTAAAATCAAAAGTTGCATCTGTTAATATTATTTAATTAAACTGAGCTAACATATGAACTAACAATGAACATGGTATTTTAGATTTTTTATTAAAGATAAAAAAAAAATAAATAAAACATACTGTGACAAAGGAATTAATCATTGTTTGTTAATGCATCAACTAATGCTAACTAATAGGACTTTATTGTAAAGTGTTACCAAAAACATTTTTTGTTACTTAAAATAAAATATTAACACTTAAACTTACTAACCATTGAAACAGTTCTCATTTTCATTTAGTTTAACTAAGTACTAAAATAACTAAAACTGGAATAAAAAGTAAAAAAAAAAAAACTATAGACATTTAAAAAGCACAACAAAATGACTAAAACGTAAAATAAATTAAAATGAAAACTCAAAATATACACTACCAGTCAAACGTTTTTGAGATTTTTAATATTTTTAAAGAATTCTTTTCTGCTCACCAAGCCTACATTTATTTGATCCAAAATAAATGCATGTAAAAAAAAAAAATAATGTGAAATATTTTTACTATTTAAAATAAATGCTTTCTTTTTAAATATATTTTAAAATGTAATTTATTTCTGTGATTAAAGCTGAATTTTCAGCATCATTCCTCCAGGCTTCAGTGTCACATGAACCTTCAGAAATCTGGAGTAATGTGACTGGAGTAATGATAATTAAAATTAGCTTTGAAATCACAGAAATAAATTACATTTTAAAATATATTCAAATAGAAAGCAGTTATTTTAAATAGTAAAAATATTTCAAAATTGTACTGTTTTTGCTGTACTTTGGATCAAATAAATGCAGGCTTGGTGAGCAGAAGAGGCTTCTTTAAAAAAAATTAAAAAACTTACTGTTCAAAAACTTTTGACTGGTAGTGTAAAAATAAAAACAAAACTATTAATCAAACTATCAATAAAAACTATAATAGTATTATAAATTAATATTGTTTATTGCATATTAAGCTGGGAAACAAGAAAGGCCTGTATGTCAGCATGATATTTTTGCTTTTCCACTAATTGGACCAACAGCACTATTTAAACTAGAGATCAGCATAGTTAACTAGCCGACTAAGCACTCAAAGAGAGTTTATGAACCTACATGTTTAGTCCGAACATTACATCCCCATATAAATGCAATGCTTTTGACCAGGTAGTGCACAGACTTCAAAACATTTTAAATGCATGCTGAAAATACCCTCGATTTTGCATTTTCTGAAGGAATCTAAGGTACAAAAGCTCATGTAATCTTAGAAAGCCTGTAAAGAACACATCCAAGTCATATATAAAATAATTATATTTTTGCTTTTCCATTGGTTGGACAAACAGCACTATTTAAACTAGAGATCAGCATAGGTAACTAGTCGACTAGGCACTCAAAGAGAGTTTATGAAGCTACATTTTTAGCTTGAGCCTGCAGTCTCCATCCAAATGCAATGCTTTTGACTGTGTGAAGTGCAAAGATCATAAATGCATGTTTGCCAATTTCGTATTTTCTGAAGAAACTTGAACCTACAGTACATATTTCACTACAAAACCAAAATAAACGAATAACACTTTTCAGAATAAAGGTTCAAAAAGGGTGTTTTCACAGCAATGGCATGGCATAGAAAAACCATTTTTGGTCCACAACAAACCTTTCAGGGAAAGAAGATATCTGACTCTGGACCACAAAACCAGTAGTAAGTAGCACAGGTAGTAGTCAACATTTAAAGTGGATCAAAAAAAGTTAATCAAAGTTGTCCCAAGACAAGAACGGGTATTGTTTTAGTTTTAGGACAACTTTGATGAAAGGTTTTGATCCACTTCAAATGTTGACTACCGTATTTGTAACAATAGCCAACACCACACTGCATGGGTTAAAATTATACATTTTTCTTTTTTGCCAAAAATCATTAAGATATTACAGTTTTTCTCAATTGCTTAAACACATTTCTTGAAATTATGCCTCTTTTTTTGCGAAACTCTAAACACAAATCCATAACTTCTAACTCAATTCCCCGAACTTACTATATTCAGGTCAAAATGAAGCTTTCCACTCAAAACAACTCAATCTTGCTGAAAAAAACAAACTTTGCTCTCAGACATGACACACAAACCCTCAAAAACACACACACCACAACATAGTTTTACACACTGATGAGATCAATTCAAAACAATACTACGAAAACTGGTAATAAGTGTTGCTTGGAAAAAAAAATTCACATGAAGAACACAACAAACGTTTGCATTTGCAAGTGTTTTAATCCTTAATTTACTGTACTGTAGAGCACAGCACAAAACAGCAAACAACAACAAAAATAATTATTCTGCCCCAGCATCATCTCCCCTCACAGGCTAAATTAGCTCTGGACAGGCAGCGGGGGTAAAATCCTTTTGCATGCCTGATCCAACCCTGGCACACGTCAACTAAAATATATGAGACTGCTTTCTTGCCCTTGCCCTTCCTATTTCTCTTCCATGTTGTTCTCGTTGTCCTCCTCCTTCTTCTCCTCCTCTTCCTCTTTCACCTCCTCTTCCTCTTTGAAATTACACATTACTGTATGTGGGATATTGATTGAAAAAGACTGGATAGGATTCAGAGTTACACTTTTGCTAGAGGTCTGACAAAAAAAATAAAATAAAAATAATAATAATAATATATAATAATAATATATATATATATATATATATATATATATATATATATATATAATATAAATATATACAGAGATAAAAAATATATAAAGATAAAAATAAATAAATAAATAAATAAAAATACATTACAAAGTCATTGTGAAATAGAAAAGAAAAAGAAATATGGGCAAAGGCGAACATAACAGAAGGTCCACTGTCAGAATTTGTAACTCTTCTGTTGTCCTCTGTAAATATATGCTTTCCAATTGAAGGTTCATGAGATGCTGAGATGTACCTTTGAGCTATTTCAGAGAACTGCTTTATCATTGGTTGATCTGTAGTCTCTACATTAGTGAAAGTCAATATTTCTTGAACAATTCATGGCAAATTTACAAAAAGTCTAATAGAAATGTGTAGAATATGCTTGACAGTTTATGACAGCTAGATCAAAAATTTAGCATTTACTGTAAAGACATAGACGATGAGCTAATGACTTAATGTTTTGAGGGGTAAGACTATAGCACAGAGAACTGTATACATGTAATACATTTTGAGCAGCATGACAACAGGAATTGATAATGTAGGAAACCGCAGACAAATCAGTTGCATAATCAGTTGCATGAACGTACCAAAACAAACACAACTTGTTCAAAAAAATTATAAACATTTTATGATGTGCACAAGTGACTAGATGATGTGGAGGTTGAACAAGTAGTTTTGAGAATTTCATTTGTGATCTGAGAAATGCACCAAACTGTAAGCTGACTTTGGCTCTTTTATCTCCATCGAAGGTTCTGATTGGTGTGTGATAAATTTTGACTCCTAGTGTTTCCACTTGGGTAACTGTGTGCTAACTGAGCTCAAACTTTGCAGATTCGAGTAAACAATATTGAATGCTAGTGCTTTCTAAATGACCACATGGTGTAAACACTGAGAAATGTAGGGATCTGTTTGTAGAGTTTTGCAATAACAGTTCACCAAATCTGACTCATGTGTTAAAGCAGGGAAATAGTGTTTATAGTTCAGGGAAAATGGGTGTGCTTTTTGAAAAATGGCATTATGGTTATGAAATTTTAGTTCAAAAGACTGGTTATAGTGTTTTAGCAATTGAGAAAAACTTTAAGTAAAGATCATGTTCCATGAAGATATTTTGTAAATTTCTTACCGTAAATATATCAAAACGTAACTTTTGATTAATAATATGCACTGCTAAGAACTTAATTTGGACAACTTTAAAGGAGATTTTCTCAATATTTAGATTTTTTTTTCCAGATTTTCAAATAGTTGCATCTCGATATCATAACAAACCATACATCAATGGAAAGCTTATTCAGCTTTCAAATGGTGTTTAAATCTCAATTTAAAAAAAATAAAAATAATTTTAAAAAATTACCCTTATGACTGCTTTTGTGGTCCAGGGTCAAATTTTATAATCTAAAGAACCTTTTTACACAATGTAGAATAGAAAGATTCAATAAATATTAAAAGTTCTTCATGAACCACAGATTTCAATAAAGTCCCTGAAGTGTAAATAAATAATTAATAATAAAAAAAAAAAAAGGAAACTAAGATTCACATCAAGAAAGGTTGAAAAGGTCTTTGTTACAGGCGTCACCAAAGGATCTTAAAGTTTAGGGAAGCTCAATTTATAGCATCTCCGAAAACCATGAAGTGCCCTGTTTCCATGGGAACTGCAAAGCAATCGAGATGAGGTTACCCACCTGACACCAGTGAGATCCCACGGCACCATCGCAGTCTGTAGGCAGGAACTTTAAACCTTATGACTCCTAAAACAAAGACTTACAAATACTCAACACGTCAGATCAAACACGACGGCTGCAGCGGGACTAGTAACTCATTACTGATGAAACACTCATGTGACTCATCCTGAATGTTGCACTAATGCATTCATGAGGAATGTTTGTTACACTGTGGATATTTTTTGACAAATCCCCAGCTGCATTATGTACCAATCCATTTCAATTCTGACCTAATTCAATACAGGCAAACCTTTCTCCTCTGCGGAGCCTCTTCTGACATCAGTGTGTTTTCGCAGGGAATTCGGTGTGGAACAAGTGAGCCGTGAAAATCCACCGCTGTGAATCTATTACTATTGTTACATTCACTGCAGTATTATTGATTAACTGTCTTCCATAACAATTAAAACTTAGAAGAGAGTAAACCTAGGCTTTTCTCATTGGGTGAAAACACTTCCAGGTCGCATCTCGGCTCCAAATCTTCATTCTCAGGCACAGACCTATCCTCCATTCTGCTCATGCGGTTTACCTAATTTGCCGCGAGTCTAATTTCACAGTCGCTGTTGCGTGGCGGGAAGTTTCCACCTGACGTTGAGATTATTATCTTGGGTGTCAGACGAGGCATTTCAAAAGGAAACTTCAATAGGATTCCTGGCACGCAGTCACTGTCAATAAAAAAAAAAAAAAAAACTCAACATTATTTAATTTGTATGTTAATGCATGAATTCAATTTGAATAATGTGGAGGGCCTCGAATGGGTTTGTGTTATGATAAAAAAAAATACAGTAAAACAATTGAGGATTACTGGAGAAAGATAGCGCACAATGAAAGTCATCTCACATTCACATGTGCGGTGTGAGCCGCATATAACGTAGAAAAGCCATAAATTATTTTATACATGAGGTTTTGCAACTGCTGCTGAATACTGGAAAACATCTTTGTGTGATAAAGGATAATGAATCACACAATAGAACATATTCGGGTATTATTTCACTCCAAAATTGAAAAGAAAGGACAATAAGAGTCTATTATGGGTCATTAAAATGATAATTTAAAAGAATAGTTCACCCAAAAAATGATGATTAGCTCAATATGTGCTCACCCTCAGGCCATCCAAGATGTAGATGAGTGTTTCTTCATCAGATTTGGAGAAACGTAGCCTTGCATCACTTGCTCACCAATGGATGTGAATGGGTGCCGTCAGAATGAGAGTCCAAACAGCTGATGGAAACATCACAATAATCCACAAGTAATCCACACCACTCCAGTCCATCAGTTAACGTCTTGAGAAGACAAAAGCTGCATGGTTGTAAGAAATAAAACTTAATTATTAAGTTGTTTTAACTTTAAATCAGAGTAAAAAAAAAAAAAAAGACTATCTCCTGTTATGTCTCAGATCAAGATCCACCCACATATTTGTTTAGAGCTGTTTAGGCTTGTAAACAGTGCTTAATCTGTGCAGATTTCTCTCCTGATTCAAACCAGATGACTTTGTCATTGGAAAAAGCATTTTTATGGACTATAGACTCATATTTTAGTTTTTTAGGATTTGTTTTCTATAAACATGCAGCTTTTGTCTTCTCACAATGTAAACTGATGGATTGGAGTGGTGTGGATTACTTGTGATATTTTTATCAGCTGTTTGGACTCTCATTCTGACGGCACCCATTCACATCCATTGGTGAGCAAGTGATGCAATGCTACATTTCTCCAAATCTGATGAAGTAACAAACTCATCTGGATCTCAGAGGGCCGGAGGGCGAGTACATTGCGCATTTTTGGGTGGACTGTTCCTTTAACTCGCCTTGTAGAGACACTGATCTCATCCAGCTGAAAAAAACATTCCCTGGTAAAAGAGAATAATTTCACTGCGTCAACTCTATGGTGTTAAGCCAAAAATACAGAGTCGAGTCCAGCAAACAAGCAGTCAGAAACCATGTCAGACAGCTAATTAAAGGTCTGAAGTGTGAGGCGGCTGGTAATCCTGCTCACTTCTGTGTATCAGCATCAAACACTACAGAAAATCTGGACTTTGGAAAGGTCAGTCGTGTCTAGCAGTATCTTCAAAATGAAATACTATATGTAATTGCAATGCATATTTACACAGTCAATGCAAATGTATATCTGTCAGATTTTTTAAAAAAAATGCAGCATTTTTT
Organism: Cirrhinus mrigala; assembly: GCA_036247105.1. Lineage (NCBI taxonomy): Eukaryota > Metazoa > Chordata > Actinopteri > Cypriniformes > Cyprinidae > Cirrhinus > Cirrhinus mrigala. The sequence continues at coordinate 7,850,947 of CM070023.1, read as the reverse complement.
GTTCACATAAATAAAATACTGGTTAAAAACATCTGAGGTAATTTTCTGCAAAAACATTTGATTGATATTACTTTAAAGTTGAGTTCAGAGATTTAGCAGGTCTGCTTGTTCCTATTGTGAGAAAATCACAGGCAACTTTAAGGCAGCTTTAATAAATGATGAACACACAGAACCACTTAAATAGGGATTAATGAGTCTTTATGATTGCACAAATAAAGAAAATTTCGTTTAATCATCAAAATCCTTCAGTACTACACAGAAATCAAGCTGCTTTGATTCTCCCATCAGCTCAGGCTCTTTTCTCCAGATTTCCTCCAGATATCTTCCCTGTGATTCTAACAAACTGTTCATTTCATCACACTGTCGCAGAGATTCAGAAGCCAAAAAAGATCAGACGCAACTTAAACAAAACCTCCCTGTAAACGTTTACTTGGCCCGTTTCTGCATCTCACATGCTATTTGTGAAGTTCAGTCTTTAGATACTCATAAAAACAGCATGGATTATAACCCAGCTATGACAAACATGACATCTGAGGATATCAGAAAGGGATTAGATGCATCATCTAACAAACCGCATAATGTTTGTCATAATACATTTAGAGAAAGTCAATCATATGCAGCTGTCTGTGATTGAGGGATGCCTGAAAAATGTGATAAGCATTTGTTATGCTAAAAACTCCTTTTTTAACGTCAGAATAAATGTTCTACATGGCAAGTACAATTAATTTGACGTCAAGGCAAGTTTATCCAATTTATCCAAGTCAAAAAAGTATTAAAGATCATGTATTGAATGTTATTTTTTGTCATTATGAATAAAGCTGAATCTCTACTACTAAGATCTATTATTTTTACAGGGAACAAAACGTGCAGACACAGATATTAAAAAAAGGGATAGACTATAGCGCTATCTGGTGGACATTTGGCAAATTACATATAGCTGTTGAGCTGTTGAATGGCTGTAAAAATGACCAGCTGGTAACCTTTCAATAACCATTCACAGTGTTTGCACTTCCATTTGTGAGTCCACTAGACTTCATTTAAATGCACATCAAAAAAGGGCTGTTTTATGCACTATATAGGGTAAACTGAGACATTTGTCTTATGAAAAAATGTCCCAACTGTAAACCACTGAACATTCTGACAACTGACCATCTGATAAATTAATATTCATTCAGCCCAAACTTTTAACTACTAAGTAACTATAACAACATAATGACAACCTTACTTTCATTGCATCTTTTTTTCCATGCCATTTCAATGTTCTACTGCTTCAGTGAGTCGCTGTCCATGGTGCTGAATCTGAAATGGGTCAGATAGACAACTGTCAATCATTTTACATTCACTGACACTTTCACATTGCATTCAAGTCATACATTTTCATCAGTGCATCAAACTACGAACAAATCACCACCAACAAAAGTACTGCAATCCTGAAATATGACTGGCATCATAACAGCATCTATGTTACACGTGCAACAGTTAGCTACTAAATTAATAAATTACCTAAAAATAAATAACCATGGTTTTATTCAACAGAAAATCCAACAAAAATGAGACAAAGACACTAAAAATCAATCCTGCAATCAAAGGAATAAAATACTAATCTAATATTTAAAAATATTTTCTACAAATAAGTGCTTCCATCAATTCAACTTCTCACAATAATTAGTCAGTAATTGTCATAACTTGATTTTATTAATTAATTATTTAATTCAAATTTGGGTAAAAGTGGAATACAGGTTGTGACTTTTTAGTATTAAATAACTTCCATTCATTTTTAAACGATTTGTAGAAAACATTACTTTTTTTAATTGGATGCAGTATTTCATTTCTTTGATTGCATGTGTGGATTTAATCAGCAATAATTACATTCAAACTGGAGTGAAATTGCAACAAAGGTAGTTACTTTTTAAGTATAAAATAGCTTGCATTAATGTTAAACCTATTTCGAGAAACCATAAATTCTTTCAGATACTGGATATAGTATTTCATTGTCCACATCTGTCAGGAGCTTCACTGAGCACCACCACCATCATCATCCTCCACCCCACCCAATTGTAAATCCCCTAGACTTCTTTTAAATGCATATTAAAAAAAGCACTGTATATATGCACAATATAGGGTGAATTCAGGTAAAGTGAGACTGTTTACCTGACGGAAAAAAGTTCCAACTGTTAATCACTGAACATTCCAACAACTGACCATCTGATGAATTAATGTCCATTCAGCCAAAACCTTTAACTACTAAGCAACTAAGTCTTTAGTACTCAGTAAAATACTACTGAAAGAATAGATGAGCCAAAAATGGAAATTCTGTCATTTACTTACCTTCAAGTGGTTCCAAACCTGTATGACTTCCTATTTTGTTTCTGTGGAACATAAAACCTGATATTAAGCACAAACACAACCTCATTTTCATGGCATCTTTTTTCCATACCATTTCAATGTTCTGCTGCTTCAGTGAGTCGCTGTCCGTGTTGCTGAACCTGAAATGGGTCAAATAGACAGCTGTCAATCATTTTACATTCACTGACACTTTACATATTGCATTCAAGTCATGCATTTTATCAGTGTATCAAACCATGATCAAATCACCAACAAAAGTATTGCAATCGTAAAAAATGACTGGCATTGTAACAGTGCAATGGCGTGCAATAGTTATTAGATAGCTAATAAATTAATAACTAAAAATAATAATAATAACCATAGTTTTATTGAACAGAAAAAAATAATCTTGACAAAGAAGGTCACATGCAGTCAAAGATGAAATATTACATCTAATATTTAGAAATGTCTTCTACAAATAATTGTTTCCATCCATTTAGCTCGGTTTTATTTATTATTTAATTCAGTTTTGGAGGAAAGTGGAATAGAAGTTGTGACTTTTTAGTATAAAATAACTATTTGTAGAAAACACTACTTCCCTAAATATTGGATACAGTATTTCTTTGATTGCATGTGTGAATTTCCCCAGAAGCGTGTAAATTTATTCAGCAATAATTAAATTCAAATTTGGGTGAAAGTGCAACAAAGGTAGTTACTTTCTAACTGCAAAATAACTTGCATTAATGTTAAACCCATTTCGAGAAAACATAATTTCTTTCAGATACTGGATATAGCATTTCATTTCATTGATTGCATGTGTGAATTTTGCCAGAAGCGTGTGAATTTCAATGCGCTCGGTTGTCGACATCTGCTGTCAGGAGCTTCACCGAGCACCACCACCACCATCATCATCCTTCTCATCATCCTCCTCCCCACCCCTCAACCTCTCCCTGCGGGAACGACAATATCCAGCTCTTAACATTCCCAATTTGGAATTGCAAATCCACGCCAAAGGAGCCAGTTTGATCGGCATAAACCACATTCTTTCTTTAATGGCGTCAGAAACGCGTCTCACGCTCGCGTTATCGCACAGGAGGTATGGCGGCTAATCAGACGCTCTGTGAATCCGCAACAGTCAGATTTTCAATGCATGTGCTGTGAAACGATCATTTAAGCATATTACCGATCTTTATTAATCATTCAAAAGATGCATATGCGCGCATACGGTGCACAGATTGCCTAATCAAATCGCAGGTGTTGTTGCAAACAGGATTAAGCGATGAAATTCAATTTCAAAATGCATGACGGAATGGACAGGCTGATTTGAAAGCGTTGGTTGCATTGGTGTGCGTTTGTAATTACTGGATGCTGAAGAGTCTGGGGAGAGTTTGAGGTGGTCCACACCCCGTCATTGTTCCAGCCATGTCCCCTCCAGCATCCGCTGCGACAGCCAGTGAGAGCAGCACCACCACTGTGTTCGAGGACGATCCGGACGGCACTAGAGAGGAGGTACTCAATAACTGATGTGCTGTTTTTCTTTTGCTGTCATGACGATGCGTGAATAGCGCGTGATAAGCGAAACAAAAAATGTAAACATGAGCATCGACGTTCACAACATGGAAGCATGCAAGTTCATGTAAACATGACTGCAGCGTGAATGCATGAGCAGAGATTGGCTTTATCAAATAACAAACGGCCAGTTCGACCAGTCTTTGTTATTGTAAGCAATAGAGGTAAAATCCACTAATGCATGATACTACATAACAAATGACACTAGGTATTACACCTTAAGTCAGACATAAACATTGCTGACTGATCACATATTCAACCATTGATAGTGATGAACCAATATACTGGGCAGGCCATTTGGCAGATTACCGTAAATGTGGTAGTGCATACTAAACCAGTCTAAGATGGTTTGGTGGTTGGTATGCTGGTCTTAAAGTGTGAAAATTGTGCAAAAACCCTTTAAAAGCACCTAACACCAAGCTGGATGGCCAGCAAACCATCTTTGGCATGTTTCAAGAAGATGGTGTTAAGCTCAGGATTTATATATGGAAAATGAACATTTTCTTTACAATTTCGTCACAATTTATTTTAAGGTATTTAGTAAATATTGCTTAAAATAAGTGTTTAATTAAATATATATATATATATATATATACTGAATTCAACTGAATTCAAACGCTAAAATAATTTGGGGAGGCCTACAGTCAAAGATTCAATGAGAAGAAGGTTTACTTAGAATATCAAATATACATAAGTGACAAGAAAATAGTGTACAAAAAGGCAAATGTGGACAAGAAAAAGTAATGAAAAGGGGGATTTTGTATGGTTTTCATAAATATTACAGTAAATGTTGTTTAAAATAAGTGTCATAAAAAAATCCAAACACCAAATTAATTTAGATTCACAAAAAGTTCAAGATCCAACGAAGATCCCCCCCCCCCCCTAAAAAAAAAAGAATAAAAAGTGTAAACAAGACAGATATGACAAAAAGTGAATGTGCATTTGAGGTGCACGATTCTGGATAAATTAATAATCACAATTCTTTTTTTGTCTGAAATAGAGATCACAATTCTCCCACAATTTTGAACTAAAAATAACAAAATTAAATAACAAAATTATTAATTACTGCAGTGATTTAAAAGTGTTTAATCAATTAGATTAATTTGAATGAATTATTAAACATATATATATATATATATATATATATATATATACACACACACGTGTGTGTGTGTGTGTGTGTGTGTGTGTGTATATATTATGTATTTAATACACCAATTTTTTATATTAAGATTATGAAAAAGTGTTGAATGAATGATTCAATGACTCACTCATACATACTTGTTTCATTACTGGATTAATCAGCGCTTTTGAACGAATCTCTTGAGTGAATGAATGAATGACTCAACGATAAATACATTTTTTAACAGTTACTTATTGCCACCTATTGGGGAAACAATGCAATCAACACAAATGTTATTTGAAGCGCAAACTACTGTCAAAAGATAGGTCTGCTCTATTTTGATTGCTACCATAGACAATGTTTATATCTGACCTATGAACTTTAATCCCAGTATTTTGCTTGAGTGTTTGAATCGCAATCTTTTAACGATCAATCGTGCAGCTCTAATGTGCATAAAAAACGCTTTAGTCCATTATAAGCTGTTCTTAATGTTTGTACATCCAGCATGCATCTGACATAAACATTAATGCATTTACTATGATGTAATGTGTATGTCAGCATTTTCTGATCCATCAGATACTGAAAGATATATATTGGTCAACCACTAATAACCATTAAAAATGTGCTGCTCTATGAAAATGATGGGATATTGCACAAACACTAACCAGTAAAGGAATACATTTGTGCAAATTCACATCATGCATAACATTGCATTTTATAATTAACTCTACACTGTAAAAAATAAAAAACAATTTGTTGAGTCAGCTTAAAATAATTTGTTACCCTGCTGCCTTAAAATTTGAAGTTCAGTCAACTAAAATAAGTTTAGTCAACTTGAAATGTTAAGTTGTACTAAGTAACAACTTAGATATTTGTGTTTGCTAAACTTAACGGATGGGTAAGTAACCCAGCTGCCTTAAAATTTTAAGTTGATTCAACTCAAATATCCAAGTTGTCACCTAGTATAATTTAACATTTCAAGTTGAATAAACTTTTTTTTTAAGTTGACTGAACTTAAAATTTTAAGGCAGCCAGGTTACAAATTATTTTAGGTTGACTCAGCAAATTGGTTTTTACAGCGTACTCACCATTTCCATGTCCTTTTTAACTCGTCTTCATTCTCTTTGCTCTCTTTCGTGGTTGACGAGCAGCAGAGGCCTGTGAAACAGTCACTGAGCAAGTCCATGTGCAGAGAGGTGTTCTGGAAATGCCTGCTGCTGTCCATGCTCATGTACGGCTGCATGGGAGCCATGGTGTGGTGCCACGTCACCAAGGTCACCCGGTTGACCTTTGACAGTGCCTACAAAGGGAAGTCCATGATGTATCATGACAGTCCCTGCTCTGACGGCTACATTTACATCCCCCTGGCCTTCCTCATCATGCTTTACGTCGTCTACCTGGTGGAGTGCTGGCACTGCCATGCCAGAAACGAACTTCAGTACAAGGTGCACATGGAAGGGATTTACGAAAAAGTCCAGAGGATGCAGCAAGCCAAGCCTTGCATCTGGTGGAAGGCGATCAGCTACCACTACGTGCGACGGACAAGGCAAGTCACCAGGTACCGCAACGGAGACGCGTACACAACCACGCAGGTGTATCACGAGAGGGTGAACACGCACGTAGCTGAAGCGGAGTTCGACTACGGCCACTGTGGAGTTAAAGATGTGTCCAAGCAGCTAGTGGGACTGGAAAAGTCAGCCATCACCAAACTGAGGTTCACCAAGTGCTTTAGCTTCGCCAACGTGGAGTCCGAAAACTCCTATTTGACCCAACGGGCAAGGTTCTTCACCGACAACGAAGGACTAGATGATTACATGGAGGCTCGTGAAGGGATGCACCTGAAAAACGTAGACTTTAAAGAGTACATGATTGCCTTCTCCAACCCCGACCACCATCCTTGGTACGTCTCCAACTACGTCTTCTGGACAGCGGCCTTTCTTACCTTATCCTGGCCGTTACGGGTGCTGACGGAGTACCGCACGGCCTACGTCCACTTCCGTGTGGAAAAGCTCTTTGGTGCCGACTACATACCTGTGACGCCCTGCGACGAGAGACCTTACTGTAGACGCATCCCGAGGGTCAACACCATCGACAGCACCGAACTGGAGTGGCACATTCGCTCCAACCAGCAGCTGGTTCCCAGCTACTCCGAAGCGGGTCTGATGGACCTGGCGCAACGTTCAGGAGGCGTCAGGCAGAACTGCGAACGCTGCCATCGTGCCATCAGCAGCTCCTCCGTGTTCTCCCGCAGCGCCCTAAGCATCTGCAACGGCAGTCCGCGGATCCCCTTCAGCGGGAGTCGCTTCTCCTTGGGAAGACTGTACGGTTCCCGTCGCAGCTGCTTTTGGAGAAGCGGAAGCGGCAGTCTGGACGAACCAGAGAGCCCCAGCGAGAACACGCGATGCTTGTCTGGACGGCTCAACGTCGATGAGGAAGACCCACCTCCTTATCAGGATGCGCTGTACTTCCCGGTGCTTATCGTCCATTGCAGTGAGAGTTGCCCCAATCACCGCTCCTTCCATAGGAACAGCTCTTGCGTGGAGACGTCTTTATGATAGACCTCTGACCACCGGAAAGACGTGAGAGTTTCCGATAATGCAGAGAAATCTCAATACCTGACGTGTCCTGTTACTCAGGAATCATTTATTGGAATATTTATTGGCCCACAACACTGTACGCTTACAACAATGGACACAGCGATTGAGAAACAACTCCAACAATGCATATTTATAGCAATAATGCAAACAAAGCATTGGAGTTCTTGGTACAAGTAATAATTTTCACTAACTTGCTAGGACAGCAAAAACGGGCTGTTTCACACGTTCTTGACAGCTATAAAGAACAATAGCCACAGAGCAAAAACCTCTTGTCTTTTTTTCTACAAGTATGAGCATTTTCACCTTTATGGACCTTGTTAAATGTTGCACTTGAAGTTACTTCTGTCAAATCATCTGTAAGAGAATGTTACTTTGTTTTTTTCATGTAGTGGATTCCATTGGCCCATGAAATGTACGGTTTACATTCATATAAGAACTCTCCTTATGTATCCGAGAAAAAACTTTGTACTTTTGTGATTTAACCATATCAGGCAGAACTATATATACACAATTATGAACTATTATGGCGATGTTTGCAACACTATCTCAAACCACTTAGGAAACCATATGACACATTTCAGGCTATGCAACTATTAACCTCTGGTATGTTACGCCTTTAAAACGTATATACAATTTATAATGGAATGTATGACTGTTGAAGCTTTTCTTTACATTGCTTGTACAGTATGTAGTGTACAAACTATCCAACAAGGACTTATTTAGTGAAGACAGATCTGAACAGAATTGACTATTAGTGAATGTTTTAGGGGTTTAATGGCTGGCGGCTGCTCTTGTACTTAGCCAGAAATTGCAGTGGATCAGAGTAAATGCAAAGGACCAACTAAACACAGTATAAGAGAGGAAATATGTGACCCTGAACCACAAAACCAGTCAAAAGGGTACTTTTTTTTTCTTTTTTAAATTGAGATTTATAAAGCTTACTAAATTGATGTATGGTTTGTTACAATAGGACAATACTTGGCCAGGGTTGCCAGGTTTGCACAACAAAACCCACCCAGTAAAAACTGCGTTCAAAGGGGTAAAATACGTGTTTTTGGCGAGATTCCCCTGGTAAAATTACAATTTCAGGGGATAAATATGTCATTGGGGTCGCTTAAACCTGCGAACTTGGAAACAACCTGCGGCAACAGTGTTAAAGAAGATCAATTCCACGGGAAAACCGCAGACTTGGCAACACTGTATTTGGCCGAGATACAACTATTTGAAAATGTGGAGTCTTGAGTGTGCAATAATAATAATAATAATAATAAAAATAAATAAATAAATGAGAAAAATCGCCTTTAAAGTTGTCCAAATGAACTTTTTAGCAATGCATGTTAATGAACAAAAATGAGGTTTTAATACATTTACAGTAGGAAATTTGCAAAATATCTTCACTGTAAAAAATAAAAAACAATTTGTTGAGTCAGCTTAAAATAATTTGTTACCCTGCTGCCTTAAAATTTTAAGTTCAGTCAACTAAAATAAGTTTAGTCAACTTGAAATGTTAAGTTGTACTAAGTAACAACTTAGATATTTGTGTTTGCTAAACTTAACAGATGGGTAAGTAACCCAGCTGCCTTAAAATTTTAAGTTGATTCAACTCAAATATCTAAGTTGTCACTTAGTATAATTTAACATTTAAAGCTAAATAAACTTTTTTTGAGTTGACTGAACTTAAAATTTTAAGGCAGCCAGGTTACAAATTATTTTAGGTTCACTTAACAAATTGTTTTTTACGGTGTTCATGGAATATCAACATTACTTAATATCCTAATGATTTTTGGCATAAAAGAAAAATGTATAATTTTGATCCATACAATGTATTTTTAGCTACTGCTAAAAATATACCCGTGCTACTTAAGACTGGTTTTGTGTTCCAGGGTCACATATACGTTTCTTTACGCAGCTGTACATTCATTTATCAGTTAATATTGTTTTGCATTAACCACAACAAAGGTGCAGCCTCATTAAAAGCTCCATTCAACATTGTTTTACCAATGATCGCTGAATGCTGAAAAGTAGTATTGCCCTCAACAAAGGCCTAGAGTTTTCCAAAGACATCTTTTTTTTAATCTCTTTCATGCAGCCGATCCAGATATAGCCTATATATCTCTGGTCTGTTACCTGTTGTGTCTAAAAGTTGCAAAAGCATTTATCAACATTGTGTCATATCACTTTTATACTGCCTACATAATGTATACCATATCATGAAAAAGTAAAAACGCCATCACAATGCTGCCTTCATGTAGCATTATGTTAAATGGACATAAACTCACCGAATAAACTGCTTGTGGATACAAAAAAAAAAATGAGTAACCACTGTGTAAATATGTCACGTGGCGGAAAGTTACACTTAGGTCATTCCTGTTCTGTTTTTGTTGCAGTTTAAGGAAGTATTTTTTATAAAAGAGTTGTGACAAGAAAACAAACAGGATTTTCATAAAGATTATAAAGTTAGCTTACAAAAGGATGCCAACAGCTTCATTTTTAAGCATCTTCTAAAATGTTTATCTTACCAAACTGATTTAATATGATGAATGCATAAGAGAGAAACAAACCAACTAACACTACAAAACATCCAAGATTTCATCAAATATCCATTGATATTACTTAAAAATGTTCGCTGTTGATTTTACACCAAAAAGATTTCATTTCCTGGAGGAATAAAGTGAGAAGGCAGATTGCAGGTTATTCTCCAGTGTGCAGTTATGAGAACACACCTCTAGATGGCAATAATGAACATATCATAAAATATCATCATGAGCAATTCTTGTTTTTGTCAAACAAGATTGAAGATGAATTTACAATCTCACATACTACGTTTATGTTACATGTACAAAGAGTACAATCAAAATTAGAAAAGAAAGATAAGGAAAACGAAAGAGAACAAACATCATGATTAATTCTACTGTAGAAGCAGAACTTTGTATTTGTTATCTAAATACAGATAATTAAATTATAAAAATAATAATAACCAGTTGTTCCAAATGGCACCACACACTGATAACAGAAGACTAGGTGAGCTTCTAATTGTTCCAGTGTGGCTTTACAATCATGTTTTGTGTCTAATAATAATAATAATAATAATAATAATAAAATTAAACAGCAAGAATAACAGGTTTTGAATGACTTCACACAGAAAAGACTGGAGTAAAGTTACAGGTACTGACATATCTGTTTGGACAAAGATGGTTCAGTCATGCTGATCTCAAACAACCTTGTGAACTATTGATGGACGTTGACACAGTAAAGGGACACTTTTGTTATCAGTCATGTCCCACCCTGAGTATACATACAGAGACGAGGGTGAGTCTGCTACTGTCTATTACTACAACAAGCAAAACCAAACACTGGTGATCTTTGGATCACCTTTGGATACGTATCCAAAGTTTCAGAAGATTTCATAATGTTTCTCTTTTGTCAAGCTTACTAATGCATTTGAAAAAGAGCTTGTACTGAATGCACAAAATTTTGCGTTCTTTAGTGCTTCTTTTAACAAAGCAACTCCAGGCATTATGGAGAATCTCACAAATCTTAAGAATAAGTCATGTCAATTACAAATACTTCCCTATGTTAAAAAAGAGGGAATTGCAACTCTTTAATCTCACAATTCTTACTTTTTTCTCACAATTCAGACTTTTTCTGAATAATTGCCAGAACTGTGAGATATGAACTCACAACTGCCAAAAAAGAAGAATTGCAGCTGTAGATCGCAATTAGTTTTATTACTTATTTTTTATTTATTGTTAATAAATAAAAAAAATGGCAAACAGATTAGTGAGATGATATGAGATAACCATAAGACTATAAACTGTTAAAAAATATATCTGTTTTTTACATATGTAATAAATCAACTCACGCAAAAACTCAAAAGTAAAACACTGCATTACTATAATGAAAGGGAAAGCCTGAACATGTGATTCATGAGATTTGCTCAGCAAAGTGAAATATGACAATGCATGACAATATATGTTTTTCATGGTAAAGGTTAAACGTTGCTTACTCCATCTTTAATATACAAAAAGGAGTGTCTGGGCTGTAACTGGAATATTGCAGGTTAAAATCCTGTTCCAAGGGGTGATTAATGAACAACCAGAAAACACTTCCAAAAGGACCATATTGCCATATTACCATAAAACTGCTCCATTCATTAACTGCAGTCTAAAGTTTATTTATTCGAGTTCTTTATGGCGTTATAATAAATAAAAACGGTATTTTACTGTACTAATAAAGCAGTAAAGTGTCAAAAACACATCAGCACGATAAAACAGAGGATTCTGAGGTGAATAAAGATTTATTGATTGTAAAACGTAGCATAGAACAGCAAATGGATTGTCCCTTATTGCAAACTGAACTGGGAGGATAGTTCATCTTGTTAAAGGTGCTATCGAAGCTCTCTTCACACAATTAATTTAAATCTAATCAATAGTCATATGCACAATCAAATAAGCTATAGTTAACAAGCTGTCATTATACAAAGTGTATGAAGTATGAAGGTAAAGTTGTGTTCGGGGTTTGGGTTTCTGTATTTTATTGCTGTATGTTATCAGTGAGGTCTCAGACGTCTGTCCAGGATCCATTTGCTCAGTTTCATCTGGTTCATGAGTACATGGTAAGATGCATCCACTACAACGACAGAGCACAGGTTAATCAGCTGTTGATCTATGATTTTTATTAATCTTACTATGAATTCTGATGAATGAAATATTTGCATTAATAACATTACTTCATTTTCTCCCAGCATCATGTTCGGCCCTCCAGCAGAGAGTCTCTTGAATGTTTCTGGTGATGATAATATGAATGTATAGTGAGTGTACATTAATAACAGCAATTAACATAAATCATCTACATATGATAAGAATATACAGCATTATAGAGGTTAGGATGGATGTGGATGTTATGCAGTCATTTAACAGTCATTAGCAGTCATTATTCTTTATTAATCATGAATCAGAGATAAAATTTATGTCTTAGATGTGATATCTCAAGATTATTTTTTAGGACTTTTATTGCACACAATATTTTAAACTGTAATCTAGTACTGTAATCAAGTGTAATCTAAGTTTTAGACTCACTGGCCATGCAATCCATGCGTAGGACGAGCACAATAAAGTTTTCCAATGTCATTTCACCAGTGGAGTCGCCGTATCGCAGAGCCATGAGATTGAGAATACTGTCACTCAAAATAAACCCTTGAAAACATCCAAAATGTGAGCATATCCATTCCGTTTTGCATGTCAAGTAATTAAATGTAACGTTTATGACTTTAAGGTCAGTTGAGAACATACAAGTGAGTTAACTTAGTGTTAACTCAGAGAAACCCAAAAGTTACCTGCAGCCGTAAGAGCATTTTGAAGTTCATTCAGAGACAGACTTCCAGTGTGTGACACATCCTTGCCATAGAAAATGTCCTGAGAAACAGACCAAAGAGCAATTGCAACCCATTTTACTTGTATAATGTGCAAAATAGAACATGTAAAAAAAAAAAAAAAAAAAAAAAAAAAATGTATAAATGTCTTGCACTTTTACCTTTAGAAAAACTGCTCGTTTCCACAAACGGAGGCATTCGAATTCACTCAGCCTTCCGGTGACACTAAGCTGTGTTTGTTGTTAAAGAGTGACATGAAACTTGTAAATGTAATTAATTTAAAAACATACGCAGATTCCTGAAAGCCTTTTCTACGGTGGCCGAGAGAGCTAAACGCGCTGCAACTTAAGAAAACACATGCAAACAGAAAAAACGACAACAAATTAAGAAAACATCTTCATCGGTTTGACAACACAGGCGCTGCAAATCCTCGCAAAGCAAACACAAATACGGAAACGCACTGCAAATTCTCACAACACAACCAAACACACAAACGTTCTGCAAATAGCACGGACCATAACGGAAATGTTTCAGGGGGAACTCAAAAAGTGACGAACCCAGCTGGGACCTGATTATTATTATTATTATTGTTATTATTATTATTTTATTCAGTTTCATCATCGAACAAAAAAACAAGGCAACATTGCACATTTCAAATTGCAAATTCAACTGCAAAAAAAATAAATAAATAACAGCAGAAAGAGAAAACACACAAAATGAACACAAACATACCAAAAGACAAAAACAAAGAAGAAAAGAAAAAGGAAATTCCAGGGCAGTTACATAAATTTGAAAAGCTTTAAAATTTGTTTTGTTTTTATGAGCTTCTTATTTTGACATCTCATATTAGAGAGGGTTTCAAGGTAAATTTTAAGATAAGTGTTACAAAATGTAATATATAATGGTTTCTTCTGACTTACTTTTGACTTGTGAATATAAAACTTTGCTAAGATAATTAAGAGATTTATAATATAAACCTGTTTATCAGAAAAAGAGGGGTTTTGAAAACAAAGTAAAATATCATGAAAATCTAAATTAAGGAGTTTGCTTAATTTCTTTGTTATGTCTATTTTAAAGTCGGTCCAAAATGAAATAAATGTTCAATATCTGGACCAGATTATTCGTTCAGTGGCTTTTGGTCAGAGAGGTGTTGTCTGTGAACTAAAAGGTGAGGTGTTTCACATCCTGATCATACGATTCATTGGTCTTTTGGATATTATTAGACTAATTTGACGAATTACACACTTAACTGTGAAACGTTATTAACTTAATTGCAAATAAATATATGCAAATAATGCATGTGTTTTCTTAAGTTGCAGCGCGTTGAGCTCTCTCGGCCACCGTACTTTTCTCAATCTTATGCTTCATAGTGGAGGATACATCCATCAGCGCCACCAAGCTCTTACACAAATCCAAACTGAATCCTGTTTTCTTCTGCGAATGTTCTGAGAGATCAGACCAAAAAGATAGAGTGAGAGACGATGGAAAGCAAAACAGCAATATGAGATTCAAAAATATGAGCTTATTATTTTTTGTTTATTTTTCTCTAGAAGCATCACCTGCATAAAGATTCTCATTCAGAAGTTTTTGAAGTCCCTCAGCGTCCACTTCTCCATACTAGCATAAACAACATTTCAAATGTTACATAACTACTATTTTTGTTACTTTTCATTTTCAGTCAATTTCTGATCCTAATCAGTCACACTCTTTCATAATCCAGAAGTGTTGAAGAGTCATAAGTACCTTATCAGCATACTTTGAAAAGACCTCGAAGGATTCATCATTATCCCTGGGAATAATCTAAGAAAAATGAAGATTGTTTGAAAATATATGTATTTTCGAAACGCATATATGCACATAGCTTGTGTTATACCTTTGTTCTTGTAATGCCATATCCAGAACCGTCTCTGAAGACACAACATCAAAATCTTTAATACTGTAGTCCAATAATACTACATTATATTACACTACTAACAACTGGGTGATTTTTTACGTTTGTTGTAAATAGTTTTTCATATGCCAAACCAACTCTTACTCAATGGCGGCTTCTGTCTTTGAATAGACTGTCAGAAGGAAGGATGCAGCTTCGTTCGGCTGGAAAGTTGAAGGAACGATGACGTATTCGCCTGCTTTGAATCGAAAAAGCTCCACAATTTCTCGAGCATTGATGTAAGTGTCGTTTCTTCCAACGAGACGGGCGTTTCTGAAGAACGAGGCAGGGAATTTTTCCCTTTGGTCCTTTAACTGGCAAATAAGGAACAGTATTGATTATTCTGTCTCTGTGAAACAAACCCAGAATTGTGTTTCAGGAGTATGTTAAATACGTACATGAGCTGGCACCTGCAAGAGTAACAGAAAAAAACCCATAAATGTTCATTCAAGTGAAGAAGGTTTTTTGCGAATTCAGATTTCAGAATGCATTTGTACAAACCTCATAAATGTTAAAGCCAATGTGGAAATTGGTTGCCAAATGCCTGTTTCTCTTGTGAGATTTCTGAATGAGAGACACGATGAGATTTGTAGAGTCATCTCTGGGGTCTTCGGCAGTCTCTTTAAGAGTCACACGGAATTGGGGATTTCTTGAAAAACGGTCTATAAATGCAAAAAAGATAGAGAGACTGATAGTCTTTAGGTGTTCAAAGAAATGTCCTAACTTAGACTCCTATCCTATCTGTTTAGTAAGCATGGTAACTTCACTTACTTTTTTTTTTTTTAAATCTTAAAGAATTAAGATGCCAGGCTGTTTTGACAAGGTTCTCGCAAAATTATTTTTTGTTGTTCCAGTAACGTTAATAGAATGTACGTTAGACATTTCTGTAACATTTAAATGTTGCTACTTGTTTCAGAATGTTCAGAGAACATTCAAAAGTAACATTTTACATTTACATTTAGACATTTAGCAGACGCTTTTATCCAAAGCGGAAACAATCAAAATCAACAAAATATAAATAATAATTTTAATATTATTTTATATTATTTATATTATTTATTATTATGTTATATTATTTTTTATTATTACATAATAATTTTAATAATAATAATTTAAATGATTTGTTAGCAAAATGTTCTTAGAACTTTTTTTTTTTTTTTGCTGGGTCTTCTGTTTCTTATGTCTCTCCAGATATCTTAAGAATCTTAATAGGGGCCATGTGAATGGGATATGATGAAATAAAAAGCATGATATGGTAGGGAAAAAATGTATATATTTCATTCATTGCTTTTGCATTCACTCACAATCGTTTTTGCTTCCCTCGTCAAAGTTTGGCAAACAAACGCAAGCTTTTTAAGTGGAATGCAAACGTTTAGCAAGTGAAAACCAAAATAGATCTCCATAGACTCTACAGCCCTGAACCAAAAGAGGTCATATTTGTTCAGAGTTGGCTGTCTGAACTTAATGTAAGGAGATCAAAAGACAGTAAAATAATTGTCCTATTGTCCTATTGAGCTGAATGCAATATAATAAAAGCAAATGACTCTTTCGAGCCAGTTCTTCTAATGAACCGTTCAAAACTCAGGATCTCGGATGTGAACGGGTTGAAACACTTCAACAAAACTATACATAAAATAATTTGCAGTAAATGGCCTATTCTGACATGATTTGCATTCTTACGCATAAACAAACAGTAGTAATCATGATAAAAACAGATATTATTATTATAAGAACGATATAAAACAGATGGAAAAGTTGGATTACCTATGTCATTTGAGCAGCCGCCCGCTGTTGTTCCAATCACCCACTGGCCTTTGTGCATTTCAGTTTGCCAGGCTGAAGAATGAGATCCAGCAAGAACATTCACATCTGAACAACATATATCCAAATCTGAATAATTCTTGCAGAAATCCTCCAGTGACATCCTGCAGAGACAGAAAACCTGCTGTAAATATAGTGATGCGCAACTATGCATTATATCCATAAAAAAAGCAAGAAAAAATACATTGATCTAAAATAACTTTGTTGGATATTTATTTCTGCTCACCAGAATTCTCCATTGTCAAGCACAACTTTGCATTTTTTGTCTTCAGGCCGTACATGTTCCCACAAAGGGGATCTAAATAGACCAGATTAACAAGATGCCAGATGAACTGATATATATAGGAACTATATAGAATTGTTAACTCAAACAGAAGGATTCAGACCTGTCGCTCCAGTCCCTGTTCCACTCTCCCTGACCCCAAGGGTTAAAGATCCTCACCAGCTTCACTGGACGACCTTTAAATACAACCTGTGAGAAAACACCTCATTAGATCACAGGAAACACTTACTTATCAACTTAATTGAGCTAAGAGATACAAAATACCTCAAAACTGTAAACCAAGTTAGTTCTCACCTCTGTGACTCCTGTGACCGTGTACGCATGCATTTCCACAAGACCATTGGCCAACACATTATTCTGCAGTATACCTGCTTCCTAAAGGAATGAAGTGATTTTAGGACTTTTGTGATCATGTTTTTTATGTTTTTTTGCAGGTAGGCTGGTCTGTTCTCAATGCAGTGAAAAACAACGCTAAATACAAACAATAAAATACAAACAAATTTTAGAATTCTTATTATTACGAAAAAGAAATACAAACGTGTGAGGTATAAACTCACACTTCTGCAAGAAAACACAAAACTGTGAGAAAAAAGTAGCAATTACGTTTTTTATTTTTTATTTCCATGGCAGAAACAAGCAAACAAAAAAAACAGAACGGCAAGATTTAAATTTAGAATTCCAAGAAAAAAAACGGTCAAAATTGCGAGATTTGAACTCAGAATTCTGATAAAAATTCTAATTCTCGCAAGAAAATCAGATTTATGGGAAAAAAGGGTTAAAAATTCCAAGTTTACACCTTGTAATTCTGAAAAGTCAAAAGGGTCATTCCGTGTCAAATCAACCAAATTTCAGAAACCTCTCCAGCTCAAATTTTTGATTTTGCTAATATTTTTTCTAAAGAAAGATAGACATTGTATAGTGATGAAAGTCAAAATATTAAATGTCATGGATGAATATTTACTGAGTAATCCACTATTTTGTTATCTCATTTTTACACAGAGATTGTTAGTTCTATTAGTAAAACCTGTCACCTTTAGAAATCTTTGTTGCATTATGTGCCAATGGTGACCATTCAACCACCTTAACAACCTTTCCTTTTGGCATCTTCATTTTTAAGGCCCTGTATGGTTCAGTCCCAGAGATAATGGAATTTCAAAAAGGCTCCAGGAGTAAATTGTTAAAATGAACATTTTCAGTGGTCAAAAACCAAATGTGGGTCAGTTTGAAAAAATGTGATGCTTCTTTTCTTTTAAAGAGGAATGTCTGAAGAACAAATAGTGTGGAAACTAGATATGTATCTCGTTTCTGCATTGAAGATACCTGTCTGAGTGTCATAAATATTCTTTTTCCAAAGTTTGCATGCCTATAACTCAATAAGTATTAGAGATATCACAATATGATTTTAGATTCTAGTTCTTCATGAACTTTTCTTTTGCATTTTCAAGGCCCTATATTATTCAGTTCCAGAGATATGGGGATCTTTGTGAGGCTCTACGTCCAGATTGTACTCATTTTCAGTGGTCAGAAACCAAATGATGGTCACTTTGTGTATAAATGATACTTATTTTATTTGTATCTTGTTTCCCTCTATCAAAACAATTGCATAAAACATCTGTATGAGTCTCATAAATATTATTTTTCCAAAATTTGTGTGCCTGTAACTCAAGTATTAAAGTTATCTTAATATGATTTTAGATTCCAGTTCTTAAGAAACTTTTCTTTTGGAATCTTAATTTTTAAGGCCCTGCATGGTTCAATCCCAGAGATACTGAGATCTCAGGACAGCTCCAAATTTAGTATCCTACCCATTTTTAGTGGTCAAAAACCAAATGTAGTTTTGTGTTTATCTAGCCATTACTGTTTAAAATACAAATATGCAAAAAATAACAGCAACCCAGGGATTAGGATTGTACAGTGTGACAAGTACAGTGCACTTTTTCAGACAGCTATGTTCCATGCAATTGTTTTGATAGAGGGAAACAAGATACAATTCTAATTTCAACATTATTTCTTCTATAGACATTGTTCTTTAAATAAAATAAGTATCAGCTGTATACAGAGTGACCACCATTTTGCTTTTTACCTCTGAAAATGGGTAACATTCTGGACACGGAGCCTCATTGAGATCCCCGTATCTCAGGGACTGAATGATTGGAAATTAAGATTTCAAACAAAAAGTTTATTAACAACTAGAATCCAAAATCATATTGCAATATCTTTAATATTTCTTGAGTTATAGGCACACAAACTTTGCAAAAATAATACTTATGATACTCAGACAGGTATGTTCAATGCAGCTGTCTTGACAGAAAGAAATAAAACACATCTCTAGTTTTAACATTATTTGTTCTTCAGACATTCCTCTTTAAAAAGGAAAGAAGTATCATATTTTTTCAAACTGGTTTTTGACCACTGAAAATGTGTATATCTTAACTATTTACTCCTGGAGCCATATTGAAATTCCAATATCTCTGGAACCGAATCTCATAGGGCATTAAAAATAAAGAGGCCAAAAGGAATGTTTGTTAAGACCCAATATCTAAAAGGGCATTAAGATATCTTTAATATTTCTTAAGTAACAGGCATGCAAACTTTGGAGAAAAACTTGAAAAGTGCTGTTTTCCCATTTTTGAATGGTCACCATTGGCACATAATGCAACAAAGATGGCTTAAGTCAACAGATTTTACTTATAGAACTATTAATCTCTAAGTAAAAATAAGATAATGATGCTGCCATCTTTCTGAAGTCATATTTACCCCCCTGTAACTTCTCTGAAATCTGAATCTAAGGTGAAAATTGTCGTTTTGACCTCCCTCTACAAAATAGTGGATTACTCAGTAAATATTCATCCATGACTTTTAATATTTTGGCTTTCATCACTATACATGTCTATCTTTCTTCAGAATAAATATTAGCAAAATCAAGAAAAGCCGGAGCCATCTGGTTGAGCTGACACGGAATGACCCAAAAGTTAAAAGACAAAAAGTCACAATTACACTGCAAAAAAAAAAAAAAAAAGGGCTAGTATCTTATCTAGTATTTTTGTCTAATTTCTGGTCAAAATTCTTTAATTAAGAGGCATTTACTAGATAAGCAAAATGACATAAGATATTTAGTCTTGTTTTAGGCAATATGCTCTTGTGCCATTTTGCTTATCTAGTAAATTCATCTTAATTTAAGAATGTTTAGATGTTTTGACTAGAAACAAGACAAAAATACACTGAACTTTTGAAATGTTTTCATTCCATGGTGGAAATGAGCTTATATGAAGAGACTTAACACATTTTAAAAGGGAGGTGGATAAAATGCTTCCCATGTCTCATTTGTTAAAAATCTGTGTGCCCAATCAAACTCTATTGTATTTTGGTGCAAAAATATCAGTTGGTAAACACAAGTCAAATTAGAAATTAAATGCATGGTTTCTGGATATATTATATCATTAAAAAATGCATTTGTGCCAAATATAAAATAACTGGTTGCAACATTCATTTTATTGCACCATGGTCACGTTTTGACATGCCTTTCATCCTCAAATACACAAATGAATCTATTTGAAGTAATTGTTTTTTTTTTTTTTTAAATAATTGTATTGTTTTCTAATAATTTTAAAGACTCAATCTTTACCCCTCCACGAGTACCACATCCCATCAGGGTTTCTGATTGGCTGGCTCGTTTCAAGACGTCCCACAGCTTTTCTGATGGTTCACTGAGTTTAATGGACATGTGTGGTCCTCCAGTGAAGTCCATGAGAGCTTCAGATATGCTTCCTGCATCCATATCCGCATACGAGCCGCACACTCTGAAAAAATTTAGAAGACAATGATTTATTTTCTCTATAGACATTATAGGTAAAAGATTGTCCATTTAAATTCTTTAAGAAGTGAAACATACTTAGCATAAGCTTTCTCCAGTAAAGCAGGCCAGAATTCATTCAGTGTTTTGGACTGAACAAAGACGAGTTGTCCATCAATGGTTGGTAGTTTGTCATCAATAACAACATCCACCCATGATCCAAACCTCCAGAACTGAAAAACAAACGATATCAATTTAGCTATTAGAGAAAATACAGAGCTCTTAAAGAAACGGTTCGCCCAAAAATGTTTTAAACATTTACCTTAAAGTGAAATATTCCTGCATAATCCTCAGAGAAGTTCTGTTCTTCATGGATGACCTGCTTCATGAATCGTTTTTGAAATGTAAGAGCTCCAACGGATGCCAGAAACCAGCAGTTACCTTCAAAAACACACATACAAAACATTTTCATTTGACCTAATAACTATTTTTAACTTCTGTTCCTTTAAAAATATCTCTTTATTTACAATGTCTGTTTATACTCATACTACACATACAGTACACACCTATTTGACCGATTTATTGCTTTACTGCACTGACACTTTATCTATTAAGTGGATAAGACTTTCAACCTTTCGATCATCTCTAAATGATAGTTTCGGATTTGCTTTAGTTAGTTGCACTGATAGAATTTATTTTTCTAATGCATTTTTTAATGTATGCTTAAATGACAAGTTTGGTATTATAGTTTATAATCACAAAATATATATCATATCAAACCTACCTAATCGACCCTGGAGGAAATCAAACCTTGAAGCTCCTTGAACAATGTAAACAGGGTTCTGCACCAGTTGCTGAAGGAAACGGATGATTCATTTCACACTTTACATCAGATCACACACAATAACAAGTGTACAAATGACTAAACAACAGCAGAAAGACATACATTTTTAATTCTAGCATAAAAAAACACAAACTAAGCGGTAAAAAAGCATGCATGACTCTGCATTTCCTTTGCTGTGGTTTCAAGACCACTCACACCCTAAAGTCAACATCAACTAGGTACTGGTCAAGGAAAAACCTTCATGATTTGCATTAGCATTTACATTTTGCAGCTACTTTAGATTTCACTTATCAACAAGTTAATTCCTGAGAGTTTCAAATCAGTTTAATTGAGTGATTTTGTGTGTTAAGATGTTTACATACATGTGGTCTTTTCCACATGACTTTCCAGAGGTCGTCACGCTTTAAGGGACCGAAACCGATCGATTTCATCTCTGGCGGAAACAAGTTGTCTATGAATCTCACTCTTTCCTTCAGGCAGAACTGCTTGAGCCCGTGGAAGTCCTGACCCAGGAACTTCTCAGGATTGTTGGGAGAACCCTGTCCATCTTTGAGATTACGCTCCGATAAGATGTTTAAACACACACCAGGCGCTGGCATTGTGAGTCAGATCTGTTAAATAGACAGCAGGACATTGCTTTATAGTGAACAAAGGTTTCAGCTAGCTTTTATATATGTATATATGTGCATTTAAACGACTGTTGATAGTTTCTTTCTCATGCACAGATATTGTAAATGTAAAAACTGAAATGATAGCAACATGACAAGATTGAAAGCATACCTGTTGTCTCTTACTGTAGCTGGAAGATTATTCTGTTCTTTCCAATGCAAAGATCAGGAGGAAGTTTCAGGAGGAGCCTTTTAAAGTCTAACTCTGCCCACTCAGGTGTGACGTTACATTATGACTCACAGGTCAATATTTAAATATTGAGCAAATGTCATAGTATGTAATTAGCAAAGTGTCTTCAATGTATAAGCATGATGACACAGTGAATGGTAAGATACTGTTGGTTTATTAGTTGTAAAAAAATCAGAGCACAGGGCATACAGTTTGCAAACAGTATTCAAGCTGAAGATAAATATATCTAAGCAAGATTATTGTCATTTGAATAAAAGTTTTCTGATTGACAAGTCTTTTTCTGTCTCTCCACATGATTAGTTCTATCAAATCTAATCAATAGTCATATGCACAATCAAATAAGATCTAGTTAACAAGCTGTCATTATGCAAAGTGTATCAGGTTTGAAAGTAAAGTTGTGTTTAGAGTTGGGTTTCTGTATTTTATTGCTGTATGTTATCAGTGAGGTTATTAGACTTCTGTCCTGGATCCATGTTTTCAGTTTCATCTGGATCATGAGTACATGGTGAGATGCATCCACTACAACAAAAGAGCATTGTTTAATCAGCTAGTATGATTTATGATTTTAATTAATATTACTATGAATTCTGATTAATTAAATATTTGCATTAAAAACGTTACTTCATTTTCCCCCAGCATCATGTTCGGCCCTCCAGCAGCGAGTCTCTTGAATGTTTCTGGTAATAATAATAGTATGTTTACACGCACAGTGAGTGCATTAGATTAGGACTAATGCACTCTTTATCTTTATGAAACATGCATCACTTATTAAGTTAATCTCTACCTTATCTATCGACCGTTGATGTGATATGGTGCTGCGAATATTTAGGCTACGCACAATTTGAATCGAAACAATTTGATCTATTTTGTCATTATGTTTTGTCATGTCTGTCTATTCTGGGTGTGTTTACATTCATTTTGCATCAAAAAAACGAGTGCATTTAACAGCTACAAGCAGCAAATAACACACTTAAGTGCAAGTACACACATCAGTTTTACAGTTTACTGCACTTTTGGGGGAAAGTTACTTTTAAAAGTAATGCATTACAATTTTGCATTACTCTCTGAAAAAGTAACTAATTACGTTACTTAAGTTACTTTCTATGGAAAGTAATGCGTTACGTTACTTTAGAGTTACTTTTTAAATCTGGGCAGGGTTTGCTTCTTTGTTTTTAATATAAAACAATTCTAATGTTATGCTCTTCAGTTATAAAAAATGAAGCACAAATGTTAGTTTATCTAAAGTAGTTTTTGCTTATTAGTATGGTTGAATTGCATCACTGAAGGTCAGCAGCAAAGACACTGGTTAATAAAATGGGATTAAATACATAAAGGATATTTGTTTTATTTAACATATTTTAACATAACATATTATTTAACAAGTAACTCAGATATTTTCTTAGAAATTCAAAAGTAATGCGTTACTTTACTAGTTACTTGAAAAAACTGTGTTACCCCCAACACTGTAAATAAGTGTATAAATGTGATGTTTTTTTTGTACACAATAATTGTAAACTGGACTGGTTTTGTAGTACTACACAAATAGGTTAAATATTCAGACTCACTAGCCATGCAATCCATGCGCAGGACGAGCGCAATGAAGTTTTCCAGTGTAATTTCTCCACTGAAGTCTCCGTATCGCAAAGCCATGAGATTCAGCATACTGTCACTCAATATGAACCCTTGAAAACATCCAAAATATCAACATGTCAATATTGTTTTGCACATTAGAAAATAAACTGAAATAAACTTACCTGTGACTTCAAGAGCATTTCTGAGTTCGTTCAGAGACAGGCTTCCAGTGCGTGAAACATCCATCTCATAGAAAATATCCTGAAACAAACAAACCAAAGAGCAATTGCAACCCATTTTAATGTGCATTTTGGAAATAGAATATTTAAAGGACAAAAAAAAATTGCAGTTGCAATGGATATTTACCCTGTGAAAAACAGCTCGTTTCCACAAACGAAGGCATTCAAATTCACACAGCCTTCCAGTCACACTGAGCTGTATTGTTGCATTAAGGAGCATCATGAAACAATTTATAAAATGTGTTTTTTTCATTCTATAATTTACAAACAACATGCACAAGTGTCTAAAACGCAAATTCCTGAAAGGATACATCCATCAGTGCCACCATGCTCCTGCACAAATCCAAGCTGAATCCTGCTGTCTTCTTCGAATGTCCTGAAAGATCAGACCAAAAACACATGCAGAAACACAAATGACTGGAAGCAAAACAGGAATATGACATTCAAAAATGATTTTATATTGTGACTTTTCTCTAGAAGCATCACCTGCATAAAGATTCTCATTCAGAAGTCTTTGAAGTCCCTCAGCGTCCACTTCTCCATACTTACAAAAACACACAATTATCAGATAATGTTCATTTTAAATATCTGTAGTATTTTTCTTACTTTCAGTTGCAATTTTAATACATTTCTGATCATAATAAGTCACATTCCCTCAAAATTCAGAACGTTTGAAGAGTCGCATGTACCTTATCGACATATTTTGAAAAGAGCTGGAAGGATTCATCGTTATCCCTGGGAATCATCTGAGAAAAAGAAAATTTGAACATATATATGTATTTATATACACACACACTTTCAAAACACATTTATGTGAAACATGTAAAAAACAAACAGCCCAAGCTGTGTTATACCTTTGTTCTTGTTATGCCATATCCAGAATTGTCTCTGAAGACACAACATCAAAATCGTTAATACTGTTGTCTATTTTTTAACATTTTCTTTATTATTAATTTTGGTTCAAAAACATTGTTTTAATAAAGGCTATTGAAGGTTTTTTTGGGCTGTGATGCCACAGAAGTATAATTTTTGGTTCCCCCAAAGAACCGTTTTCCACAATAATGAACATTTAGTGGAACAGAATGATTCTATGGAGGTTAAAGATTGTTTATGGAACCATAAATTCAAATAAAGAATCTTTATTTTCAAGAGTGTAGTTTCTCATATTCCAGTTTAATATGCAGAAATAGCATTAACATAAATGCTTGTTTGGGCATCTAGCCCATCTCTAATGTTAATAATCCAAGCACTTACTTAATGACGGCTTCTGTCTTTGAATAGACTGTCAGAAGGAAGGATGCAGCTTCGTTCGGCTGGTAAGTTGAAGGAACGATGACGTATTCGCCTGCCTTGAATCGGAAAAACTCCATGACTTCTCGAGCATTGAGGAAGGATTCGGTTTTTCCAATGGGATTGGTTTTGAAGAATGATGCAGGGAATTTTTCCTTCCGGTCCTTTAACTGATGAATAAGCAGAAACATTATTCTGTCCTTGCAAAACAAGCTCAAAATTGTTCACGTATCAGGAGAAATATATTTAATACGTACATGAGCTGGCACCTGCAAGACAACAAATATAAACAGTCAAGAACTAAATACTGTATTCAAGGAAAGAAAGTCTTATGCAAACTCAAAATATATGCAGAATGCATTTGTACGCAAGGGCATAGGTTTGATTTTGGCACTGGTGGGGACATAACAGCAGACATTTAATTGTTTGATCAGAATTATTGCTAAGGACAATTTAGTAGTCGCTAGATATTGGTAGAGACACGTCATAGCATCCCTACAAAATTATATGCTCTTGGAAATCATAACAAGCAATGTCAGACATTTTTTTATGTGGCAACACATCTCTAAATTATAATAATTAGACAAGATTTTGCTACACCAAAGTTTAACCATGGTATTTATAGCAAATACAAACAGTACTATTTAATTTAAAAAAAGAGAGAAATTATTTGCAATAGGCGAAGTTCTGATCTAAATCAAATGATTCGCGCACCCGCTCCGAAGCCCCGAAGTAAAATGATTCGCGATACGTGATTTGAATCAAATGATTCAAATAATTCGCAAACCCGCTCCGAAGTTCCAGTCTAAATCAAATGATTCATGAACCCGCTCCGAGTTTCACATCTGAGTCAAAAGATTCGCGAACCGGCTCCGAAGTGCTGATCTAAATCAAAAGATTCGCGCACCCACTCCGACGCCCCGAAGTAAAATGATTCGCGATACATGATTTGAAGTCTCGATATGAATCAAATGATTCGTGAACCCGCTTCGAAATTTCGATCTAATGATTCGCGAACCTTCTCCGAAGTCCCGAATCAAATCAAATGATTCGAGATAAGCGACTTGAAGTCCCGATCTGAATCAAATGATTCACGATACGCGATCCGATTGGAGTGCTTCGAAACAGTGAATCATTTTGCGACGCAATGGCTCGGAGTTTCGAAAAGCTCGGTTTCACCCATCACTACATTGTATTGTTTTTAAAAATCATTACAAGCGATGTCGAAATTCGAAAATAAATGGCTCTTTTGTTTTTGCTAGTGTTCCAGCGTAAATGACTCAATTGATTCGGTTTGTTTCACGCTTTTCGGGTCTTCAGCTAACTGCTAACTGCTAACACTATTAATATGACCAGCTGTGCCTCAAAATACATTTTAGATGGAAACACTGTCCATTATGATGCAGTTTGTAGCTTAATTATAAAACTATAATTATATTTTAAATAGTTTTACCAATACAATTCAGTTGGTGATAATTCATTGGTGAAATCAGTTGGAAGCATCAGTGATCTCATACCACGTAAGTCAAAAATTGTTCACCTTAACAGTATATATTGTAATAAATATGTCACTTGCTCTCCTAATAAATTCTACGCCCTAGTTTGTACATAATAAATTGTAAATTGTACCTCATAAATGTTAAAACCAATATGGAAATTGGTTGACAGGTGCCTGTTTCTCTTGTGAGATTTCTGAATGAGAGACACAAGGAGATTTGGACAGCCTTCATCTCTGGGGTCTTCAACAGTCTCCTTAAGAGTCACACGGAACTGGGGATTTTTCGAAAAACTGTCTATAAATGCCAAAAAAGAGGAAACTTCTGAATCTGATCACGAAGTTGAGCTGCCATTCATTTATTTCACATATCAAAAGTCATTTTCAGTTTTCATCTAGGAGTAGTAGTAAAAGTAACTGTAATAGGAATAGTAAGAGTTGAATTACCTTGGTTATTTGAGCATCCTCCTGCTGTTGTTCCAGTCACCCACTGGCCTCTGTGAACTTCAGTCTTCCACGCTGAAGAATGAGTTCCAGCAAGAACGTTCACGTCCAAACAACATATATCAAAATCTGAAAAATGACTGCAGAAATCCTCCAGTGACATCCTGCAGAGACAGAAAACCTGCTGTAAATATAGTGATGTGCAACTATACATTATATGCACAACAAGCATGAAAAATCAAGTGATATAAAACAGCACTTTGGGTACTTATTTCTGCTCACCAGAATTCTCCATTGTCAGATACAACATTGTATTTTTGGTCCTCAGGACGCACAAATTCCCATAAAGGGGATCTAAAGAGACCAGATTATTAAAATGTCAGATTCCTAACTGATATATAAAGGAATCACAGAGAAAAGTTAATTCAAACAGAAGGATTCAGACCTGTCGCTCCAGTCTCTGTTCCACTCTCCGTGACCCCAAGGGTTAAAGATCCTCACCAGCTTCACTAGACGACCTTTAAATACAACCTGTGAGAGAACACCTTATTAGATCACAGGAAACACTTGCCTATTAGAGCCAACAGATACTAAACACCTCAAAACTGTAAACCAAATTAGTTCTTACCTCTGCGACTCCTGTGACCGTGTACGCATGCATTTCCACAAGACCATTGGGGAGCACCTTATTTTGCACGTGGCCTGCTTGCTAAAGAAACAAAGTGATTTAAGGACTTCCACATAAATTGTGCATGTTAGATTGGTTCTTCACAGGCTGGTCTGCTTTGAATGGTGAGGTTGATGTCCAGCAACTTGCAAGAAGCTTTGACAGGTTCAGCTTCCATCTAATGGAAGTCTAAGGTTATAGCGACACTTAGTGGTCAGGTGTAGTAATTACCCTGTTGCCCTAGCTGTGAAAAAATGAATTCTAGTCTGGATGAATAGCATTCTGGGATTATGTCATGTACATAAATCACCAACTCTTCATGCTTTAAAATTGCATTGTTTTATAATAATATTAAAGTCTTGATTTCTACCCCTCCAGGAGTGCTGCATCCCATCAGGAATTCTGATTGGCTGGCTCGTGAAATGATATCCCACAGCTTTTCTGGTGCTTCACTAAGTTTAATGGTCATGTGTGGTCCACCAGTGAAGTCCATGAGAGCTTCAGATATGCTTCCCACGTTCATATCTGCATAAGAGCCACACACTCTGGAAAAATGTAGATGACGATGATCAGGACAGTATTTTCAGAAGTATGCTTACCATTCTCAAAAAAAAAAAAAAATAAAAGCATACTTAGCATAAGCTTTCTCCAGCAAGGCAGGCCAGAATTCATTTGGATGTTTGGAGTGAACAAAGATGAGTCGGTTGTCAATGGTTGGTAGTTTGTCATCAATAACGACATCCACCCATGATCCAAACCTCCAGAACTGAAACAAATGATGTCAGTTATGAACTCT
The DNA here is from genome assembly GCA_036247105.1 of Cirrhinus mrigala. NCBI lineage: Eukaryota > Metazoa > Chordata > Actinopteri > Cypriniformes > Cyprinidae > Cirrhinus > Cirrhinus mrigala. The sequence goes on along the minus strand of CM070023.1, from coordinate 7,821,930 downwards.
TATACTAGTCAATGAGGAGCAAACATGGTTTAAATAATCCCTTTAAGAATGATCTGTTTGAAAGTGGCAAAACGTTTACCTTAAAGTGAAATATTCCTGCATAATCCACAGAGAAATTTTGTTCATCATGGATAACCTGCTTCATGATTTGTTTTTGAAATGTAAGAGCTCCAACAGATGCCAGAAACCAGCAGTTACCTTAAAAACACATGCATACACGTTATATATTTAACAACTGAACCTTCTATACTTAAGAGATATTTCACTCTAAAATGAAAATTATTACTAGACAGCATTGTAAGTTGGTAAGGACATCTTTACTGCATAACAGAATATTCTTTAAATTAAAACAGTAATGTACAATAATAAACTCGTTATTTGTGCAGAAGTAAGCAGTTAGTCCATATTTGGAACTCTTTTTTACTGCTTTTCACTCAGCTTTATACATTGTCATTGTATTACACTGGCTTAATGGCGATTCGTCCAGACCTTGTGTGTGTTGGTATTGTTGTTTCACTGCTTGTATTGTCTATTTTTGTTTCAGGAGGTTGAGTGATTTCGCTTTCTACTGTGTCCTTGTGGCTTTGTTCGACCACACCTCTCTTAGGCAAACAGCACTTTTTCCTGGAGGTTCTGTGTTTGTGTTGCACATCTCACGAAGATGACATCATCTGATTGTGTTTCCATTTGCTGTTTGAACCAAGTCGCTTTTTGGCTCTCTGCATTTTTCCACAATAGTCCCTGGGTGCCATGTTCTCCTTTGCTTGTCCAGCACTCGTACACGCTGTCCACCAAACAGTGGCGGTAAGTCTTTACCACTACACTGATCATGATGTGTTTTCATTATTGTTGTCCTTTTTTTCCAGGTGTTGTCTGTGTTCCAGTTTCCCTGGATCTACATGACTTGGTAGGAGCGTGGTGATACTGTAGGTCTGCCAAGGAGCAATTCTTGTCTTGTGTACTGCGGTCCACTGTCTGTCATTATTTCATCTGGTCGACCAAATAGAGACATGTAGCTTTGCATTTTTTGTGCAGCTGCATGGCTGCTTGCTGGAATGGGCATTTCATCAACCAATGGATATTTGGAATACCCGTCCACAGTAAGTAGGTACTGATGTCCATGAATATCAAACAGATCGGACGACAGGTACTGCCAAGGCTTTGTGGGTGTTTTGTGTGGAATGAGTGGTTCATTTGGTTGTGCTTTTTGATGTTCTGCACAGGTACTTTTTTCAATGTCTGTGTTTATCTTTGTCCAATACACACTCTCTCGAACCAACCTGCATGTTTTTTGAAACCTTGGTGGCCTGCATGTAGTTGGATCAGAATGTCGGTAGTCATAGGCTGCGTTTACATATCCAATATCTGGACATCCGACCATTCATCGCTTTTCAGCAGTCCCCTCAGATTGTGGGCTTTATCTGCAAACTTTGTAATGAAGGGTGACAGGTAATTCATCATGCCCATAAATCGATGGAGATCAACTTTGCTTTGTGGTATTGCCATATTTTGTATGCCTTGGACTTGGATCTGGTGCCTTTATCTGTTTACAGATTGCCAAAAAACAATATGCTCCATTCCGTGATGATACACTTGTCGCTGTTAAACACAAGTCCTGTTTCTGCAGCTCTTTCCATTAGGCTCATCAGGTTCCTGTCATGATTCTCTTCATCAACTCCACATACTGCAACGTCATCTGCTATGCTGATTACACATAAAGACCTTCAAGAATTTGGTCCATCTTAGCTTGAAAGAGATCCTGGGACACACTGAGACCAAATGGTAAATGTCTCCAGCAATATCTTCCAAAAGGAGTGCAGAACGTGGTAAGGATTTGTGACTTTGTACCAAGATGTATCAACCAGTATCTAGCTTGCTGAATACTTTGCATTTGCAAGCTTTGGGTTTATTTCTTCCAGAGTTGGAATCTTGTGAGGGCATCTCTTCAGGCTTGCATTTAGTTTCTGTGGGTCTAAACAGATCCGAAGTGACCCGTCTTTCTTTGTGCTGAAGGCAAGACTAGAACACCAATCCATGTGCTCTTCTACTTTTCGCAAGACTCCTTGGTTAATAAGTTTGTTCAACTCATTATGAAGTTTGTCCTTGATGTGGATACTGCATTTACATGGAGGGTCATCTGTTATCTCTTCATCCTCCAGGTACAGATTCATTTTTTGTTTGAATTTGTTTGAAAGTCAGACCAGTTCATCACTGGTAAATGTGATGGCATTTGATTGTGTTTTTCTTGTACTTGCGTTATAAAACAAAAGATTGCTTTACGTATTTTGTTCTACTGGACCATTTAGCGGTTATCACGCAGACAATGTGCTTCTTCCCGGTCGCACAATGTGTACAAGAGATGGCGTTGTGGAAAGGACTCACATGTTACACAAACTTTCAGTACATGCAGGTACATATTGCATAACACGATATATTATGTTTATGTATATTATATTATACATCAGCCCTCAGGCCATCCAAGATACAGATGAGTTTGTTCCTTTATCAGATTTGGAGAAATGTAGCATTCCATTACTTGCTCACAAATGGATGTGAATGGGTGCCGTCAGAATGAGAGTCCAAACAGCTGGTGAAAACATCACAATAATCCACAAGTAATCCACACCACTCCAGTCCATCAATTAACGTTTTGAGAAGACAAAAGAAACAAATCCTTCAACACATTTTTAACTAAAATACAAGTCCATAATAACGCTTCCTCTAGGTCTGAATCAGGAGAGAAATCTGCACAAATCCAAAACTGCTCTAAACAAATATGTGGCTGGATTTTGATGTGAAAGACAATAGGAGATGGATTATGGCATATTTTAGCTGAAGGCAATAGTTTGATGTTAAAAACGTTTTAATGATGGATTTGTTTCTTTTGTCTTCTTGAGATGTTAACAGATGGACTGGAGTGGTGTGGATTACTTGTGGATTATTGTGATGTTTTTATCAGCTGTTTGGACTCTCGTTCTGACGGCACCCGTCTGTTAGTGAGCAAGTGATAGAATGCTAAATTTCTCCAAATCTGATGAAGAAACAAGCTCGCTTTTGTAACCAATTTCTATAAATGTCTCTGTTTACTTAGATTTTTCTGTTTGTATTCATTATTTTCCCACATGCCTGTTTTACTGCTTTTGATTTATTGCTTGCAGCTCTACATTTGCAAGGTTTATAAGGAGTTAATGATAAACCGCAAAGCATACCTACCTAATACACCTTGTATGATATCAAACCTTGAAGTTTCTTTAAACATGTAAACAGGGTTTGGGACCAGCTCCTGAAAGAAACCGATGAATTATTTCACACGGTAAGTAAAAGCACAGTAGTTTGCGTGTGAAGATGTTCACGTACATGTGGTCTCCTCCACACCACTCTCTGAAGGTCTTCACGGTGCAGGGATCCCATACCGATCGATTTCATCTCTGGTGGGAACAAGTTGTCTACAAATCTCATTCTTTGTTTCAGGCAAAACTGCTTGAGCTGGTGAAAGTCCTGATCCAGGTACTTCTCCGGATTGTCGGGAGATCCCTGTCCATCTTTGAGATTACGCTCCGATAAGATGTTTAAACACACACCAGGCGCTGGCATTGTAGCTCAAATCTGTTGAATATTCAGCGTTAGATTGCATTAAACTTTATTGCACATATAGAATGCTAATGAATGCATTATTATTTGATTTTAAACTTGTTCAGGTTAATGCTTGTGTAAGTTACACATACATGTGGGATACAATAAATACAATACATATGTATGCACAATTCTTTCATGAGCATGGCGTGTGAAAGCTGAAATGGAAATATAAAAACATACCTTTTCTTACTAGTAGATGGCAAAATTTTCCGTCTTTTTCTGAGCATGCAAGTCTCAGAAGGCACCTTTAAACGTCTGACTCCGCCCATCATCCAAGTGCAATGTAACTTTATGACACTCCGGTCAATATTTGAAAGATCAGAACGACGTTATACTGAAATACCCCTTCACATGATGCGTCATCACATGTGTCTGCAGCTCATAAAATGACTTCATGATAACTAAGTTAAAGTGAAATACGGCAGAAAAGAAAAATAATACTTGTAAACAGCCAAAATTTCAATGCAATGAAGACGTTTCAAAGAATCAGAAAGGTCATATTGATCAAGGTTGTAAAAAAAAGATAAAGTAGGAAAAGGGAGGTGTAACTTACATAATGCTGTTTTAGCAGCACAAGCAATAAGAAGGCATATTACCTTCACTCTCTACACCAAAAGCTAAAATAATGCACAGGTATTTATTATATTTATTATTAATATGCACTAAAGACCAGTGTTGGAGAGTAACTAGTTACATATAATGGAATTACATAATTTAATTACAAAATAAATGTAATTGTAATTAGTTACAGTTACTGAGAAAAAATGTGTAATTAAATTACAGTTACTTTTGAAAAATGTCAATGATTACAAAGGGGATTACATCTGAATTTTTTCACACACCCTCCCCCAAATACAGATTTAACTGACATCTTTCATAAATTGCACTGACTGCTCTAAAATGAGACACCAGTGTTTCAGGAGTTTAGGACACAGAATAGGACACATGCTTATTCAATATCTTGTTTTATTTCCTATTTGGGTTTATGCATAAACTTTATTTGGTAAGATTCATTTTTTTTTCCAAGGCATTGTTAGATGCCAGTGTTTCCTGTCATAACTATCCAAACATGATTTCAAAACCAGTATCATAGCTATTAAACTATTTCTTGTTATGATTTCAAATCTTTATTTAACCTCAGAATGATTTCAAAGTAAATAAGGTGTTAAGTCGGAATTTGTGGTGGCTGTGCTTTAAATGAAAGTATTACACGGCTCTGTGGAATGCTTGATTCTGATTGGTCAGTCATGACATTCCAAGGTATGTTATTCCCCAATAACAACTTGTAAAAGCTAGTAACTCAGACTCATCCGGGCAACTTAAGTAAGTCGGTGCTATTTTTACTTTCTCATTTAGATTCGAGCTGTTTTTTTGCACCGTAGTTTCACAGGGTTCAAACCAGGGCTCTTACATCACCACAATGCAATGCCGTATCACGTGAGCTACCGAGCAAACTGACTGCATCAGAGAACTCATGTATATGAAGCTGTATATGTGATGACAATGATCAAAAGTATCAATTTTCAAATCGCGCAGGACATTAAAATTGTTTTACGCGTAAATTATTTTGTGTGTAAATCATACTATGCGTGAAAAGGAATAAAAGTTTTACTGCCTCTAGGGCTCATTTTAACTGGAAACTGCTGTGATTCATACATGTACGTTTTTTCAGGTTTGCAGAAATGTATATAGAGGCACGTATTTCCAATGAGCCTAAGTTGTCCTGTTGTTTCATAGAAACGCAGCAGCTGCGTTTTTTTTTTTTATTTTTTATTATAAGATAAGTAACAAACTAGTACTACTACTTAATTATTTATGTGGTGAAATGATGTGTAATAAAAGTGGTCTGACTGCACTATATCCCTTAAATGTCTGTCTAGTTTGAACTTGCCGCCTGCTAGCAACTGATTTCTTCATGGAAGCTTTGCGTTCAAATATTTCAACTCAGATCAGTGTTTTGTGTCTAATTATTTTGACATGAAACATCTAAATAATCTATCAAGCAGCTGTGTAATAAGTGGGATAATGTACATCCAGCCAGTTGTTATCGCAAAATAAAGATGTATATTATCCCTTACTTATTATAATCTTAATTCAAGTGATAAAGGATTTTAAAAGTCTGACAGTAATGACTGTTGAGAGCTACTGTAAGGTTAACTTTGTCTGGTTTAAATGTTTCAAAATGATTAACAGTTGAAAATATTAGAAATTTAGAAAAGTAATCAAAAGTAATAAGTTACATTACTTTAATAAAGTAATTGAAAAGTTACACTACTTATTACATTTTAAATCAAGTATCTTGTAATCTGTAACCTATTACATTACACCTATACATTTATTATTATTGATATAAATGTATTTTTATGATTAATCTATTGTAAATAATTTAATAATAACAGCAATACAAATTAAAATCAAATATATATATATATTAACAATTTATCAATAATATAACATTTGTGTAAAATGTTGAGATTTAATGCATTTAGTTTTTTTATTTTTAAATTTGGTAACTTTATGACACTCCGGTCAATTTTTGAAAGATCAGAACAATGTTATACTGAAATACCCCTTCACAAGTCATAATATGTGTCTGTAGCTCATAAAATGACTTCATGACTAAGTTAAAGTGAAATACGGCAGAAAATGAAAATAATACTCGTAAACAGACAAAATTCCAATGCAATGAAGGCGTTTCAAAGAATCAGAAAATGATCAAGGTCGTAAATTGATAAAGGAGAAAAAGGAAGGTGGAACTTACATAATGCTGTTTTAGCAGCACAAGCAATAAGAAGGCATATTAACCGGAGCAATTTCTATAAGTAATTTTGTCTTTGTAAAGCTCTCTACACCAAAAGCTAAAATAATGCACAGGTATTTATTATATTTAATATTAATATGCACTAAGGACAGATCCATTGTTCAGACGTTCATTCAGATTTTATTCAATGAATTCAACAGCGCCACCCACTGACCACATTCTACTAAACCGGTTTTAGACCTGCTGATTTTCTCAGATTAGTTTAAAAAGAGTTATTAACTGAAACTAAAATAACAGAAAGACATTTTCAATACTTGAAATGAAATGTACAAAAAAATCATTTTATTTCAGCTAGTTGCCAAGGCTTGATGTAATAACATAAATAATATAAAAATGAATGAATGAACAAATAAATAACCGTAGTGCTGTTCAAACAATTAATCACATGCAAAATAAAAGTTTTTGTTTATATCATATATATATATGTGTGTGTATTTATTATGTATACATAAAGACACACACATACAGTATATATTTTGAAAATATTTACGTGTATTTCTATGCATATATTTATATGTATATAATTTGTATTGTATATATAAACATAACACATGTTTCTTAAATATATACATTCATGTGTGTGTTTATATATACACAATAAATATACACAGTACACACACATATTATGTAAACAAAAACTTAACTAAACTGTAGAGATATATTTAAAATAATAAAAATGAGAAATACACACAACAAAACTATAATAATATCTCAATTATATTAAAATAACTAATAATATAGGTACATATATAATTACAATAAATATTAAGATTTCAAAACATTTCTTTTGCTAATATTGTAATATTTCAGTGATTTTTGTTCATTTAAGTGGTCAGTAGGTGGCACTGTGCACAAATTTATAAAACAGCCTATTGTCCCTGAAAATCCCTGAAAAATTGATCTGCTCACAATATAAAATATAATAATGCGCTGTGTGGATATTAATAGCTGTTTGAATTTATTCGCCTCTTCTTTTTTCTTTGTTTAAATAACAGCCTCAAAATATGACATTTGTGTTTGACTAGCGCATGAAAAAATAGAAAAACATTTACAACTGCTGTTCTGTATTTCATCAGCTTTGCTAAAATGATGTATGAAATAATAAATCAGCTGAATATTTCGATTTAATTTGAGAGAACTCGTTTTTTATTAGATATCAGACCCAGACTCTTTTCCCATCTGTCCTGCTGCGTCTTACATCATATCTGACCAGTTTGTTTCATTTATTGTTAATGAAGTATTTTCTGGAGTATCTATATGGCACTTATAATCCAGATCAGAACGGTTTCACTGCTCCGTGTGAATAATTCAGTGCTGTGTTCCCATCTTTTCTTTAGAGAGAAGAGCTGAAATCAACGTCTGCTTGTTCACAGCTCTCATAAACCCACAGCACTGCAACTGAAATCTACTGATTAGTATTTTATTTTACGATACTTTAGCACAGCCATGGGTGCACAAAGAACCACTTATTGTGGAAGTTTATGTGATTATGAATATTAATATCTGTAAGTGCTTGTTTAATTAAATCTTAAGAGATGCAGTTAATAGTTTGTTTCTTTTTTTTCTTTTTTTCGCATGAAAGCGTCATATAACATACTGACATGTGTAAAGCTACTTTTTGTATCCAAATCAATTAATTGATCAATAAATGTATTAAAAATGCAGTTCACACAGATAATTACCTGAGCACACCTGTTCTGTGATGCAATTAAGATGTCAATTCCTTCGTTAAAATTCACTGTTATATTTTATGTGGTGTTTAAATGTCGTATCATAACTGGAAAAAATCTTTCAAGGCTAAAATTCTGGGGTGAATATATTGACATCTTGAAATCTGCAAGTCTCTGAAATATAAATAATTTAATTAAGTTCAGGTTGTCAGACTGGCTCTAATAAAAGCTGAAAGAGAACTTGGTATTTATTTATTTAATTTTATTGCAGACATTTAATTGATTTTAAAAATAAATGTGTAAATTCTAAATGTAAAAAAATAAAATGCATTATTATTAATATAAATGTATTTTTATGATTAATCTATTGTAAATAATTTAATAATAACACCAATACAAATTAAAACCAAATGTTATTTATATAAAAAATAATTTTATATTAACAATTTATCAATAATATAGCATGTGTGTAAAGTGTTAGGATTTAATGCATTTAGTGTTTTTATTTTTAAAAGTGGAAAGAGTTAAATTAATAACAAATATTTAATTTACCAAAGTGATGCATCTTTCACAAAATAATTTGTCCTAAAATAATGTGAAAATAAAAGCAATTCTCAATAAATCCAAATAAACTTGACTTCTGTGTGCTTGTTTTCAAAGCATATTATTGCTATTTCACATGCTGCTATAATATTGTAGCTTCAGGAGTGTTAAATGTGAAGCCAAAGCGAGCAGGTGACATTTATTAGTTGAGCGACTGACTCTCCTTCGTCGCCATATGGCTGACATTTCCGCTGAGCTGCGCTGCAATTAGCCCACATGTCATCAGGCATCAGCGTGCTGCTCTTCTCATGACTATATTTATTCATTAAACTCACATGTGAGAACACACACGTCAACTAACACACTCAGTCAGTCTGAAGATCCTCATGCAAGTCACAGTATGTCTGAGACACCTGTCACCACTACATCTACAGTCTCAGGCTTTGAACGCAGGGGTTAATTTGCTGGAAAATGTACAAACACACACAAACGCGCGTACACACACACACACACACACACACACACACATAAACACAAATACACACACTCACGTTTAACTGCTTATATAAACGCACATAGAATTCCATGGTTTTATATAAAGCTAATCGTATTATACACAAACCTGATGTCTTTAAAAAAATTCCTTAGCAACTCCCTAGCAACCACCCACGACACCTTAGCAACCACATCAGCAGTTCAAAAGATCATTATTTGCATTCAAATGGTGAAAAATGTTGAAAAGTAGTAAAAAACAGTTTGGCAACTCCCTAGCTAGCACTCAGGACAGCTTAGCAACTCCCTAACAACCTCCCAAGAAAACTTAGCAACTCCCTAGGAACCACCCACGACACCTTAGCAACTGCATCACTAGTTCAAAAAATCATTATTTATATTTAAATGGTGATAAATGTTGAAAAGAAGGTAAAAACACATTAGCAACTCCCTTGCCACCATGCAGGTCACCTTAGCAACTCCTTAACAACCACCATGGCGACCTGAATTTGATTCCCCTCTCGTGGTCCTTTGCCGATCTCATTCCCTCTCTCCACCCAGTGCTGTCCTGTCGTGTCACTACTGGTCTATCATAATAAATGGCATAAAAATCCCATAAAAACAACTTTAAAGACATGAAAAAACACCTTGGCCACTCCCTGGCAACTACCCAGGACACCTTAGCAACTCCCTAACAACCACCCAGGATACCTTATCAACCACCCCAGCACCTCAAAAGATAATTACTTACATTTAAATGGTGAAAAGAAATCAAAAACAACTTAGCAATTCCCTAGCAACTTTCCAGGACACCTTAGCAAATCCCTAGGAACAACCCAGAACACTTTAGCAACTCCCTAACAACCACTAGGACACCTTATCAACCACCTCAGCACCTGAAAAAAACAATTACTTACATTTAAATTGTGAAAATGTTGAAAAGAAGTGAAAAACACCTTAGCAACTGCCAAGCAACCATCCAAGACATCTTATCAACCACCTCAGCACCTCAAAAGATAATTACTTACATTAAAATGGTGAAAATGTTGAAAAGAAGTGAAAAACATCTTAGCAACGCCCTAGCAACTACCCAGGACACCTTAGCAACTCTCTAGCAACCATCCAAGACACCTTATCAACCACCTCAGCACCTCAAAAGATAATTACTTACATTTAAATGGTGAAAAGAATATATAAAAACACCTTAGCAACTCCCTAGCAACTACCCATGACACCTCAGTAACTGGATCAGTACCTCAAACGATAATTATTTACATTCAAATGGTGAAAAATCTTGAAAAGAACATACAAAAAAACACCATCAAGGACACCTGCATAATTATCTATCTAACTGTAAATCATATATAATTGTAAATCATAGTTTTTTCATATAATGGAAGTTAAAATGTGCTCGCCATGTTATAAATGACATATATTGATGAGTTTGATCTTATAACGAACTGCAGGTGTTGTGGGATTACAAATTTAAGAATCTGTTTAAAATATGCTGATCCTATGCTAGGTTCCAATATAACAGCATGAACTGAAAAAGTTATGTATATTGTGACATTCTAAGAGCAGGCAGCCCAGGCCCTGAGACAGTAACCTTTTGTCTGTATGCAGTTCCTGAACATCTGGCAGGTTTCCCAAGTTAAGTATGAATTCTAAGCTCAGTTACTGACTGGATGGCTACGTCTGTTTCAAAAAAAGCTTGTAAGTCAGGATAATTGTTATCAGGCTGACTAACTTCCATATCAGTTTTTTCTGAAGCTTTGTTGCGGTTCAATTTTTTAGTCAAAGCGGATATTCTAGACCGGTTCCAATGATGATCCTGAAAGTGTGCTAGATGACAAGGGACCCCTAGTCCGCATCTGGTCAGATGGCCTTGTAGCCGAGTACAGAGGGGCATTGCCATTCCTAGATCTAGCTTGGTCTAACAGAACCCTCAGAAGTAACCTAGACTGCTTAGCTTCATGGGAAAGAGACTCTGATGTTAAAGATTGTAGCAGCATCCTTTCAGGTCAACACAAAGAACCAACAGAAACGTAAATGTCCTAAGAGGGAGGGCAGTTGTCATTACTGTGGTAAACCTGGACACTGGATGAAAGAGTGTAGGAAAAGCAAAAAGACATTAGGAGAAGTGAACAGCTTTACTCAGCTCTTACTCAAGTCTACTTACCACTTACCCCACTTCGCCGAACTGTTGGAGCAGCTTGCTCAGGTGTTAACTGTTAGGGCTGTGAGTGCTTAATTTCCCCAGTACTATACAAGATGAAAGATTCTTTGTAAATAAAACTACAGGAAGGTGACTGTCACTCCCTTCCACTGAGAGAACGCCAGTTAAGTACAGCCTTCAAAGCTGTACTACAGCACACTCCAGTTACTCACCCATCCTCTATGGGTTTTGATGTTTGCTATGACTGATGTTTCATTAGAGGATGGAGAGATTGCACAATTAAGTTCGCACACCGATTACAGGGACAGACTAGAGGCATTTTTACACAGCCGATTTAAGTCTGCTCTAAAGCGGGTCTGTGTCGGCTCAGAATTCAGTGTAAAGACTCAATGCCGCATTGAAGCAGACCTAAAGTATGCCGGGTCTGACCCGCCTCAGTCCCTAGTATCAAAGGCAACGCAATGCTGTTTTGATTCAGTGTAAATGAAACGTGAAACAGTCATGATGAGAGCCAATCATGATTTCATTTTCAATTCATTTTTTCATTCATCTTATTATTTTAGTGGGTAGAATAAGTACGTTTTGGGTAAATTAATTTCAATTTAAGCCCCATATCCTTGCGACTCGTGATTCTCAGCTTGTCTTGATAGAAAGGACTCTCTTTTTGTCATTTTCCTGTGTCACGGTTCACAGATCTGCCGTGTTCTCACGTCTCGTGATCTGTTGGTTTGTCATGTCAGTCCAGCACAGGTGTTTCCCATTACCTCAGCCTATAAATACTCACCTCATTCTCTCTCCCCTCGTCCGATAGTTCAACTGGATGTCGCGGTGTTGGTTCAGTCTTCGTGTGTGTCAGTCTTCAGTTGGGATCACTTCGTGTTGGATTTCGTCGTGTCTTCGTGTCTGCACCACCTGGACTTCTACCACCACGGGACTCACGCCACTTCACAGCCTGCCATCTAACCTCTGCCTCACCCAGCCGAGAGATTTCAACATCAGACTTTGTTCACATTCCGTCTTCTCAATAAACCTCCATTTCACCTGCATTTGCTTCCTCCCTCATTTCAACCCGTCACAGAACTATTGGACCAATTATGGAAGCAGCAGGCACCCCACAACCCACTCTGGAGGATTACATTCAGGACTGCATCTCTCGGCTGGAGAAACAGGAGAAGTGCACGAGCGATGTTGGTTCCGCGATCCGTGCTCTTGTGGGGCAGGTGTCCGAGCTGACCCAGCGAATGCAACAGCTGCAACTTCCCGCTGCGCCAGTCATGCCACCCACGCCGCCCGCCCCTCTCGCTGCGGTCGGATCATCTGCCGCGGCTCTTCAACCCGAGCCCCGCCTTCCCCCGCCGGAGGTCTATAGCGGTGAGCCGAATTTCTGCCGAGCTTTCCTCACTAAATGCTCTATGCATTTCGCTCTCCAACTGCGCACGTTCCTTAGTGAGGAGAGTAAGGTGGCGTTCGTGCTCACCCTATTGACGGGGAGAGCGGCACTTTGGGGTACGGCGGTGTGGGAAAATCAAGATCCCTGTTGTGCCTCGTTCGCGGCTCTCTCCGCCGAGATGAAGAGGGTGTTTGACCGCGCGGCTTCAGGAAGGGAGGCCGCGCGGACATTGATGGATCTCCGACAGGGGGAGAGATCCGTCTCAGATTATTCTATCGAGTTTCGCACCCTGGCGGCAGAGTGCAAATGGAACGAGGAGGCGCAGTGGGATAGGTTCCTGCATGGGTTGGCTGATCGCGTCCAAAAGGAGATCTACGCCCTGGATCTACCCGCCGACCTCAACGGACTCATAGACCTTGCTTTGCGGGTAGACTCTCGTCTCTCCCGAGCCGAGCGGTGGGGATTATCCGCTCGGCTTCCCCCTGGGGAGGGAGTTCCACCTCGAGCCAGCGGCCGCGACGCGATCAGCCAGTACGACGAACACGAGCCCATGCAGGTGGGTCGAGCTCGGCTTTCTTGGGAGGAGAAGGAGAGGCGGAGGTCCCAAGGTCTTTGCCTGTACTGTGGTGCTGGAGGACATTTTGCATTTAACTGCCCGGTAAAAGGGCCAGCCCGACAGTAAATTTGAGGCTACTGTCGGGTGGGATCTCTGCTAAGAAGACCTCATCCAGCTCGACCTCCACGCTCCTCCCGGTCAGGTTAAGATGGCAGAATTACGATCATCACTGCACTGCACTTCTGGACTCTGGGGCTGAGGGTAACTTTATGGACTACAGTTTTGCACTCCGTAATCATGTTCCCCTCTCTTCCCTCACCAATACCATCGCCGTCTCCGCACTCAATGGCCAGACTCTACCCAAGATCACTCTCACCACAGATCCCATCACTCTCACTGTATCTGGCAACCACAGTGAGAGTATCCCCTTTTACATTTTGGACTCCCCTCATGCACCCGTTGTTTTGGGACACCCGTGGTTAGTCAAGCACAATCCCCGGATTGATTGGCAGCTTAAGTCTGTGTCTGAGTGGAGCATTAAATGTCATGAGTCTTGTCTTGTGTCTGCTTGTCCCTCTGTTTCTACTTCTATGTTTCAGGAGAAGGCGGTGGATCTGTGTAACGTGCCCGTAGAGTATCTCGACCTGAAGGAAGTGTTCAGTAAGTCTCGGGCTGCTTCTCTTCCTCCTCATCGTCCCTATGACTGTGCGATAGAGTTATTGCCAGGTACGTCTCCGCCTAAGGGCAAATTATATTCGCTCTCCATTCCTGAGAGAGAGGCTATGGAGAAATACATTTCTGATTCTCTAGCAGCCGGGTTCATTCGACCCTCCTCTTCTCCAGCGGGGGGCGGGGTTCTTTTTTGTGGGGAAGAAAGACGGATCTCTGCGACCTTGCATTGATTACCGAGGGCTGAATAATATCACGGTAAAGAATACCTATCCTTTGCCGTTGATATCTTCAGCTTTCGAGAGGTTGCAGGGAGCATCAGTCTTCACTAAATTGGACTTAAGAAATGCATATCATTTGGTCCGCATCAGGAGGGGAGATGAATGGAAGACCGCCTTTAATACCCCCAGGGGGCACTTTGAATACTTGGTCATGCCCTTCGGGTTGTCCAACTCCCCAGGGGTCTTTCAGGCACTTGTCAATGACGTGCTACGAGACATGGTCGATCAGTTCATATATGTCTACCTGGATGACATATTGATTTTTTCCTCATCTCTCCAGGAACATATGCAGCACGTTCGGCGAGTGCTCCAGAGGCTGCTAGAGAATGGGCTTTTTGTCAAGGCGGAGAAATGCGTTTTTCATGCACAGTCTGTTCCTTTTTTAGGGTACATCTTGTCGGCTGAGGGAGTTCGTGTGGATCCAGAGAAAGTTAAGGCTGTGGTGGATTGGCCAACTCCAGATTCCCGTAAGGCCCTACAGAGGTTTCTGGGGTTTGCCAATTTCTATCGGCGCTTTGTTCGCAATTTCCGCCAACTAGCCTCACCTCTGACCGCCTTGACCTCCCCCAGAACTACGTTCAGGTGGTCAGACGCAGCGGAAGCTGCGTTTGCCAAACTAAAGAGCCGCTTTGTTTCGGCCCCCATTCTAGTGACCCCTGATCCATCACGTCAGTTCGTGGTAGAGGTTGACGCGTCAGAGGTGGGGGTAGGAGCAGTCCTGTCCCAGCGTTCGGCCACGGACGACAAAATGCATCCCTGCGCGTTTTACTCACATCGTCTGTCACCTGCAGAGTCAAATTATGATATTGGTAATCGAGAGTTGTTGGCAGTCAAGTTGGCATTGGAAGAATGGCGTCACTGGTTAGAAGGGTCGGGGGTACCTTTCATTGTATGGACCGATCATAAAAACCTCGAATACATCAGAACTGCTAAAAGATTGAACTCTAGGCAGGCTCGGTGGGCATTGTTTTTCGGACGTTTTAACTTTACACTTTCGTACCGCCCGGGTTCCAAAAATGTCAAACCCGATTCTTTATCGCGAATTTTTGACCATTCCGATCGCCCGTCCACTCCCGAGAGCATTTTTCCAGAGATGCTTATCGTTTCAACTCTCACATGGGAGGTCGAAGCGAGGGTTAAAACAGCCTTAGAAGGGGTAACGCCTCCGGTCGCTTGTCCACCGAACCGCTTATTTGTGCCAGAGGAATTACGGTCCGAGGTTATTCAGTGGGGACATTGTTCTAATGTGGCTTGTCACCCAGGAGTTAATCGAACCTTACATGTGGTAAAGCAACGATTTTGGTGGCCTCTCATGGCTCGTGACGTTCGCAGTTTTGTCTTGGCTTGCTCAATTTGTGCCATTGGTAAGACTTCTAACAGACCCCCTGATGGGCTCCTTCAACCGCTGCCGGTCCCTTCGAGACCCTGGTCCCACATCGCGCTAGATTTTGTCACCGCCCTCCCGCCCTCCCAGGGCAACACGGTAGTTTTGACCGTGGTGGACCGATTCTTGAAGGCGGCCCACTTTATTCCCTTGCCCAAATTACCCTCAGCCAAGGAGACAGCGGTGACTCGTTGATCACGTTTTTCGGTTACATGGCCTCCCGACGGACGTGGTCTCCGACAGGGGACCCCAATTTGTGTCCAAATTTTGGCAAGAATTCTGTAAATTATTGGGGGCAACTGTTAGTCTCTCTTCAGGATTCCACCCTCAGACCAATGGTCAAACTGAGAGAGCCAACCAAGATTTGGAGAGAACGTTGCGATGTATGGTCACCAGAAATCCTTCCTCCTGGAGTCAACAACTCTCAATGGTGGAGTATGCCCACAATTCATTACCAGTATCATCTATGGGCCTATCACCATTTGAATGTAGTTTAGGGTACCAGCCACCAATTTTTCCTAGTCTGGAATCCGAAGTCGCGGTCCCCTCTGCCCACGCCTTTGTTCAGAGGTGTCATCGCACTTGGACTAGAGCCCGCGAGACTCTACTCCAAGTGGGAGCACGCACCAAGGCCAAAGCTGATCGCCACCGGTCGAGGCCTCTCGTATACGTCGTCGGCTCTAAAGTGTGGCTTTCTACCAAGAACATTCCGCTCCGATCCGTGTCGAATAAACTTGCTCCTAAATTCATTGGCCCATTTCCTGTCACCAAGATCATTAGTCCGGTGGCAGTCCGCCTCAAACTTCCTCCAGTATACAGGAGGATCCATCCCGTCTTCCATGTTTCCAAAATTAAACCCGTGTTTTTCGCACGTATTAATCCGCCAGCCCCGGTTCCCCCACCGCCGCGACTCGTAGACGGGGAAACCACCTATTCGGTCAATCGCATTCTGGACTCTAGACGGAGGGGACGCGGATACCAGTACTTGGTGGACTGGGAAGGTTACGGTCCGGAGGAGAGAAGTTGGGTACCTGCCAGGGACATCCTGGATCATTCTCTTATTGATGATTACAATCAACAGGTAAGGGGCTCTGGGAACGTCATGGGACGTTCCTAGGGGAGGGGGTACTGTCACGGTTCACAGATCTGCCGTGTTCTCACGTCTCGTGATCTGTTGGTTTGTCATGTGATCGTGTGCTCACTCAGCTGAGCTGCCAATCAGTCCGGCCCAGGTGTTTCCCATTACCTCAGCCTATAAATACTCACCTCATTCTCTCTCCCCTCGTCCGATAGTTCAACTGGATGTCGCGGTGTTGGTTCAGTCTTCGTGTGTGTCAGTCTTCAGTTGGGATCACTTCGTGTTGGATTTCGTCGTGTCTTCGTGTCTGCACCACCTGGACTTCTACCACCACGGGACTCACGCCACTTCACAGCCTGCCATTTAACCTCTGCCTCACCCAGCCGAGAGATTTCAACATCAGACTTTGTTCACATTCCGTCTTCTCAATAAACCTCCATTTCACCTGCATTTGCTTCCTCCCTCATTTCAACCCGTCACATCCTGCTTTTGCAAGTCAACTGTTTGGTTACATCAGAAACAAGTCAGTCATGAAGAAAGTAGGAAACTGGCTCCGAACTTCAATGGCACATATCTTCAATTTCCCTCTTTTCACTCGCTTTCCTTCGCTTTTATATAGCTAATGCGCAGTGCACATTTTACTTTTTTACTTTTAAATTAGCGGCATCCTGTGTCAATTGCTTGAATTCAAGCAAAAACAAAATACAATGTTAAACTCACTTAGCCTATAAATTAATCATGGAACTTTTAGTAACAAAACGAATACAAATAGCTTACACCATGCTATATGCCTAATATAAAATAACAAATAACTTAGGTTAGGCCTACATAAAAGGAACCAAATAAATATAAGAAACGTAGAACGTTTATTAGCAAAACGAATAAGAAATAAATGACACAAAGTAAAATCCGCAAACACCATAGAACCAAATAAATAAGAAAAGAATGTTCCAAAAAAAAACAACAAAAAAAAAAACTCTCAGAAATAACCATAGATAATGGCAAAAGTCAACAGGCTTTTAAAATAAAAACACTGCCAAACATCCACCCTCGTCTTGTCTGTCATCTTGTATGAAGCTAACATTGTGACAAACCGTCCAACGCAGATACACTGTAGCACGCGCAGGAAATTTAAATTTATTGCCGTTACATTTTAAAATGTCTTGTTTTTATTTATTTCGTGTTTTAAATTATTTGTTCTTTTTTGTATTTGTTATTTAATTTTATAGCATTTGTTTTTGTTAAAACTAATTTTAAAATTGTAGTTATTTTAGAAGATGTATGTGTCCCACTATTTTAATTCCTGTGTAAATGCATTCATGCCGCTTCAGAACAGCATTAAACGGTCTGTGTAAATGCACATTCTCATGGTTTTATGCCGCTTTAGATTCAGTTTCTGTGCTGCCTTTGCTGTGTAAAGATGGCATAGGACACACACAGACCAGTGAGGAGCCCAGGAAAGAACCGAAGTGCAGCAGGCCTCGGGGGCCAACCCTGTGGTGAAGACTTCCTCATAGGTTTCCCCTATCAGTAGTTTATCCTCACCTCACTGGTCCATAGGTGTCAAATGACTTAGGACTAGTTCAACAAAACCACTATACGATCACCAGACTTAAAACCACTATACGATCAACAGAAGTCTAAAATTGTCCATGCATGAATACTGCTGGTCTGCTGTTTCTGTGTTTTCTTGTGTTGCAGGTATGTGTACATGCCATGATGTCTTCATAAGCGGCACCCTGGTGTAAAGAACAGAAAACAGACTTCCAGATTTCCTGTACCGCATTTGCATGCTTTGTTTAGATTGATTTCACCTCTATGTACTCCTCCCCTATGAAACCTATATACTCTACTGTGTTGAGCTTTTGTAAGATGACTTTTGATGACTTCAGCGATGCAAAGCTAGCATCTGCATAAAGAGAAACTTCTGCTTCAAGATATCTAAACGTCTCCTGGTTTCTAAGAAAAAGTTTACAACAGTGTGAAACCGCTGGAAATGTCATCACACAGAAATCACATCAGATACTAAATGAAGATCAGAAGCCATCGCCCTTTCCTGAGAAGAATTCATTTTCTTTTATCAATACAGGTAAAATCAGGTTGCATAAAAGCGGTTAGATGTGTAAATGCTGAAGGTCCTTCATGATGTGTTTTCTAGCACATCAAACTTTTACATGTGAGACGGACAAACATTCTTCTTTACAAGCCATTCATGAAATATAGTTAAGCAGAACATCATCTCAAATTTGTGTGAATAACTTATTCGTGCGAAGCCCTTCGTATATCACATGCTCTTGTCTGTATGGATATGACTTCTCTTGAACAGCTTTTATTATTTCTTGGTCACATGCTCAACAGAATGAAAGTAAAAGGTTTTTCCAAAGTGAAAGTCATAATTCTCAAGCCAATCTTCTGGTTTAAAAATTAACATAAAACAATAAATTAATTAATTAATTAAACACACACACACACACAGTGCACAGCATTAATGAGTACACCATTTCACACAAATTTCTGGTGTAACTTTAAGGCAGGTTTTTATCAACAGGTATTGCAAAATTGTTAAAGATAATTAATTTCTTTACAATTAAAAGTGTTTTATAACAAAATCTGCCCAACTGCTTTTCAAAACTAGCCCAATCGCGTATCGAGGGGGCCCCCGGTAAAAATCGCATTTGCGGGGATAAAATAAACGTTTTTGTCGGGGTTCCCCTGTCAAATTCGTATTTTGGGGGCTAAATCTTTAAATTATTAACTTAGACACACACACATTAACAAATACATTTTAACAATTGTAATAAATTATTAATTATTAAGCAACTACCCAGCAGACTTTAGCAACTGCCTAACAACCACCCAGAACACCTTATTAACCACCTCAGCACCTCAAAAGATAATTTATATGTAATTGGTGAAAAGAAGTGAAAAACACCTTAGCAACTGCCTAGCAACCACCCAGGACACCTTATCAACCACTTTAGCGCTTCAAAATATAATTATTTACATTCAATGGTGAAAAAAAAAAGAAAAGAAAAACACCTTAGTAACTCCCTAGTAACTACCCAGGACACCTTATCAACCGCTTTAGCATCTCAGAAAAAAAATAATTATTTACATTTAAACTGTGAAAATGTTGAAAAGAAATAAAAAAAAAAACCTTAGCAACTCTCTAGCAACCACCCAGAACACCTTATCAACTACCTCAGCACCTCAAAAGATAATTATTTACATTCAGTGGAGGAAAAAAAACAAAAAAAAACACCTTAGCAACTCTCTAGCAACTACCCAGGACACCTTTGCAGCTCCTTAGAAACGACCCCAAACACCTTAGTAACTCCCTAACAACCACGCAGGACATCTTAGAAACTCCCTAGCAACTACCCAGGACACCTTAGCAACTGCCTAACAACCACCCAAAACACCTTATCAACCACCTCAGCACCTCAAAAGATAATTATTTACATTTAAGTGGTGAAAAGAAGTAAAAAACACCTTAGCAACTGCCTAGCAACTACCCAGGACACCTTATCAACCGATTTAGCACCTCAAAAAATAATTACTTACATTTAAACTGTGAAAATGCTGAAAAGAAATAAAAAACACCTTAGCAACTCCCTAGCAACTACCCAGGACACATTAGCAACTCCGAAGCAACCATCCAGGACACTTTATCAAGTGCCTCAGCACCTCAAAAGATAATTACTTACACTTAAATGGTGAAAAGAAGTGAAAAACACCTTAGCAACTCCCTAACAACCACCCATCACACCTCATCAACCACCTCAGCACCTCAAAAAATAATTATTTACATTTAAATGGTGAAAAAAAAAATGTTAAAAACAACTTAGTAACTCCATAACAAACACCCAGGACACCTTAGCAACTCCCTGGCAACCATCCAAAACAACTTATCTAGCACATCAGCACCTCAAAAGATAATTACTTACATTTAAATGGTGGAAATGTTGAAAAGAAGTGAAGAAAAACCTTAGCAACTCCCTAGCAACTACCCAGGACACCTTAGTAACTGCATCAGTAACTTAAAAGATAATTATTTAGATTCAAATGGTGAAAAACTCTGAAAAGAGGTTAAAAAAAAAAACACCCAGGACATTTTAGCAACTGCATAATTAACTATATAATTGTAAATCATATAATTGGACATGATAAAATTTTTTCATATACGAAAAATTATAAAGTGCTCGCCATGTTATAAATTACATATATTGATGAGTTTGATCTAATAACAAACTGCAGGTGTAAAACCACTGGAAATGTCATCACACAGAAATTACATCTGATACTAAATGAAGGTCAGAAGCCATCGCCCTTTCCTGAGAATAATTCATTTTCTTTTAATGATACAGATAAAATCAGGTTGCATAAAAGCGGTTAGATGTGTAAATGCTAAAGGTCCTTCATGATGTGTTTTATAGCACATTAAACTTTTACACGTGAGAAGGACAAACATTCTTCTTTACAAGCCATTCATTAAATATAGTTAAGCAGAACATCATCTCAAATTTGTGTGAATAACTTATTCGTGCGAAGCCCTTCGTATATCACATGCTCTTGTCTGTATGGATATGACTTCTCTTGAACAGCTTTTATTATTTCTTGGTCACATGCTCAACAGAATGAAAGTAAAAGGTTTTTCCAAAGTGAAAGTCATAATTCTCAAGCCAATCTTCTGGTTTAAAAATTAACATAAAACAATAAATTAATTAATTAATTAAACACACACACACACACAGTGCACAGCATTAATGAGTACACCCCCTCTGAAACGTAACAAAATTCAGCAATTACTCTTTACTTAGAAGATGTTGGGGTTCTTTAGAGACATAATATTCCAGCAAGTCTGCTTGATCAGTTACCAAAGAAAAACAGTAAAATTATTCAGGGAAATACAACTTTCTTATCAAAGTGATAAAATGTTGTGTTGCAAAAATGAGTACACCCTCCTGAAAGTTACTAAATAAAACTGAATAAAAATTTCTGGTGTAACTTTAAGAAAACTTTAAGGTTTTTATCAACAGGTAATTATGTTGAACCAAAATTGTTAGGACACCTTAGCAGCTCCCTAGAAATGAACCAGAACACCTTAGAAACTCCCTAACTACAGCTCAGGACACCTTAGCAACTCCCTAACAACCACTCAGGACACCGTATCAACCACTTCAACACCTCAAAAGATAATCATTTACATTTAAATGGTGAAAAGATGTGAACAACACCTTAGCAACTCCCTAGCAACTACCCAGGACACCTTAGCAGCTCCTTAGAAACGACCCCAAACACCTTAGCAACTCCCTAACAACCACAAAGGACATCTTAGCAGCTCCCTAGAAATGAACCAGAACACCTTAGCAACTCCCTAACAACCACCAAGGACATCTTAGAAACTCCTCTTAGCAACCATCCAGGACACCTTGTCAACCTCCTCAGCACCTCAAAAGATAATTATTGACATTTAAATGGCGAAAATGTTGAAAAGAAGTTAAAAACACCTTAGCAACTCCCTAACTACCACCTAGGACATCTTAGAAACTCCCTAGCAACCATCCTGGACACCTTATCAGCCACATCAGCACTTCAAAACACAATTATTTACATGTAAATGGTGAAAAGACATGAACAACACCTTAGCAACTCCCTAGCAACTACCCAGGACACCTTAGTAGCTCCCTAGAAATGAACCAGAACACCTTAGCAACTCCCTAACTACAACCCAGGACACCTTAGCAACTCCCTAACAACCACTCAGGACACCTTGTCAACCGCCTCAGCACCTGAAAAGATATTTATTTACATTTAAATGGTGAAAATGTTGAAGTTAAAAACACCTTAGCAACTCCCTAACTACCACCCAGGACATCTTAGATATTCCTTAGTAACCATCCAGGACACCTTATCAACCACCTCAGCACCTCTAAAGATAATCATTTACATTTAAATGGTGAAAAGATGTGAACAACACCTTAGCAACTCCCTAGCAACTACCCAGGACACCTTAGCAGCTCCCTAGAAATGAACCAGAATACCTTAGAGACTCCCTAACTACAACTCAGGACACCTCAGCAACTCCCTAACAACCACTCTGGATACCTTATCAACCACCTCAGCACTTCAAAAGATAATTATTTACATTTAAATGGTGAAAAGATGTGAACAACACCTTAGCAACACCTTAGCAACTCCCTAGCAACTACCCAGGACACCTTAGTAGCTCCCTAGAAATGAACCAGGACACCTTAGCAACTTCCTAACTACAACCCAGAACACCTTAGCAACTCCCTAACAGCCACTCAGGACACCTTGTCAACCGCCTCAGCACCTGAAAAGATATTTATTTACATTTAAATGGTGAAAATGTTGAAGTTAAAAAACAACTTTAGCAACTCCCTAACTACCACCCAGGACATCTTAGAAATTCAATGCATCAGTAACTCAAAAGATAATTATTTAGATTCAAATGGTGAAAATGGTGAAAAAGATGTTAAAAAACACCACCCAGGACACCTTAGCAACTGCATAATAATTGGACATCATATAATTTTTTCATATACTAAAAGTTATAAAGTGCTCGCCATGTTATAAATGACATATATCGGTGAGTTTGACCTAATGACGAATTGCAGGTGTGAAACCTCTGGAAATGTCATCACACAGAAATCACATCTGAAGATCAGAAGCCATCGCCCTTTCCTGAGAAGAATTCATTTACTTTTAACGATACAGTTAAAATCAGGTTGCATAAAAGCGGTTAGATGTGTAAATGCTGAAGGTCCTTCATGATGTGTTTTATAGCACATTAAACTTTTACACGTGAGACAGACAAACATTCTTCTTTACAAGCCATTCATGAAATTTAGTTAAGTAGAACATCATCTCAAATTTGTCTGTATGAATGACTTATTCCTGCAAAGCCCTTCGTATATCACATGCTCTTGTCTGCATGGATATGACCAGCTTTTGAACAGCTTTTTTTGTTTTTTGGTCACATGCTCAACAAAATGAAAGTAAAAAGATGGGTATGATAAACCTCCTTGATCCATAACATAAAACATTTTGGATATTTAACAGGATGACTTGCTCTCTTGCAGTCAAACCTCTCAATCAATCTGTATAATCTCAAAAACCTCACAGAGATTTTCTTCCCTGAGGATCTGGTCAAATAAATCCACATGGCAGGTATGAAATTGCCATGAGGAAGTGTGTCACTTCAGCAATAACAAGAGCTTGTTCTGGAGACATTAATACAGCGCTTTCATTTCTTCATCATTACTCTGTTCCTGGAGCTCTGAAATAATAGACATCTAGGACTTGCTCTTTAATTGGAACCGTGCAATAATGTTTTCCCACGGAGCGTCGTTTTTACATTTGTCTTATTTCCCAACGCCGCTGACCGTACAGAAAGCCACACCTCCGAGAAACAGCACTGACACTCGTGCAACACGAGCAGACTTTAAAACCCTGCCATTAGATGCCATATTTGCATTTGAGATCCAGTAATTGCCTATGATGTTAAATTAGCAGAAAGCTCATAACTTTAATTGCCTAAGGCTGGATTGGATTAATGAAAGATGAGTCTGACCACGTTTGCTGGAGGCCACATTTGATTAAAGCAGCGGGTCGCCACTAGGGGGTGTCCGATTTAATTTCACATTAATGAAAAGTATTTAAAGACCCTAGTAATACAAAATTGGAATTTGGAGGGATTTAGTCCATGCATATTAGCATTGAGACCATTATGCATTTGCTTAGATGCATTTATCCACAGTGACTTACATTGCATTCAGAGTTTACATTTTATCAGTTGATGCACTCCTTCAGAATCGAACCCAGGACCTTGCCGTTGCAGGCGCTATTACGCTACTGCTTGAGATACAGGAAGATACTGACTTCGCAAAAGACAGATACACAATCACTGTAAAACATAAAATCATAAAGTGCACCTTTAAAGTGTCACATCAAGAGTGTTATTTCAGTATCACTGAGATACTATTATATTTTAATATTTTGAATTTTTTTTTTTGCAAAATTGTCATTGAATTTGAGTTATGTTTCTGATTTAATTTTAGTAAAAAAATATTTTCAAATTTAGAAATTTGATTGTTAAATTTTCTGTTTTCATTTTAATTTCAGTTACATTTTTAGCAATTTTGTTGCATGTTTTTGTACTTTTTTTATTTTTTAGAGGAAATGTTTATAATTTCTCAGTACATCAAGTTAAACTAAACTGAAATGACGAAAATTGAATTCATTTTCATATATCTGTTTTTATTTTAAAGTGAAAATGTTAGTAATTTTGTTGTGTTGTAAATTTTAACAGTTTTTTTATGTTTATTATTATTATTATTATTATTTATTTATTTTATTTCACTTTTATATATTTTAGTACAATAAGTTAAACCAAATGAACATGCAATATTTTGCCTTTTTAACCAGATTAAAAAAATAGATATTTTTTCTGTTTTCATTTTAATTTTATTTAGAAACTGTAGTATTTTTGTATATTTTTTGTCAATTTTAATTATTATTTTAAAAAATGTTTCCCAAGTATTTTACTTACTTTCATTACAGTTTTACAATTAATTATTTTAGTACATCAGGTTAAACAAAATGAAAATGAGAAATGTTGTCTTGAAATATTTCAACAATGGTTTAGTTTTTATTTTAGTTAACTTGTTAACATTTTATGTAAATTAACTGATGATATCTTCACATTTGCCTTCAGCTACTTTTGCTTTCTTCTCCCCTGGTCTTTCATCATGTCAAAGCTGTTTCCTCTTTGCATTTTTGCTGCGGTTCTGCAATATACGTCGCCTTTTTATAAAGCAATTTCCAATAAAGTCAGCTTTGTTCTGGAGCCGGCAACACCATCTGCCTTTGTGTCAAAATAAATGCAAAGAGCTTTTTAACTGCTCTCCACTCGGGCTTTAATGACACCGGAAAAATGGTGAACACGACAAAATCCAGGCAGCGGTAATTTGAAGGAGCAGAGCGCACTTATTATTTTTATCCTCATTGATTTATTACAAACCCTTTTTTCTCAAGCCTGACATGTAATATTGACGTTATTAGATATAATTTAGTGTTCTCGCCTCAGCCTTCTTTTGTTTTTTGTCTGTCAGCACATTAGGACGCGTGTGTGATGGTTTGCATCCATGTGCTTTGAAAAAGTGCTTGCATACGCCACAGTATACACTGAATACTGCCTATATATTTAAAAATTCCTTTTAAAGGAACAGTTCACCCAAAAATGAAAATGTACTCATCCCTAGGTCATCCAAGGTTTAGATGAGTTTGTTTCTTCATCAGATTTGGAGAAATGTAGCAATGCATCACTTGCTCACCAGTGGATCCAGTGAATGGGTGCCGTCAGAATGAGAGTCCAAACAGCTGATAAAATCATCACGATAATCCACAAGTAATCCACACCACTCCAGTCCATAAGTTAACATCTTGAGAAACCAAAAGTTGTATGTTCGTAAGAACTTATAGCTAAAATATGAGTCATTTAATCTGAATCAGGAGAGAAATCTGCACAGATCAAGTACCATTGACAAGCCAAAACAGTCCAAAACAAATATGTGGGTGGATTTAACTGTGGGCTTTTATTTTAATTGAAAACACCTTGATGGATTTGTTTCCGCAGCTTTTGTCTTCTTAAGATGTTAACTGATGGACTGGAGTGGTGTGGATTATTGTGATGTTTTTATCAGCTGTTTGGACTCTCATTCTGACGGCACCCATTCACATCCATTTGTGAGCAAGTGATGGAATGCTACATTTCTCCAAATCTGATGAAGAAACAAATTCATCTACATCTTGGATGGACCAAAGGTGAGAACATTTTAATTTCTGGGTGTGATTGTTGCATCATCCTCCTCTAAACATCCATAATGTTTCCATGAAAAACTGTTTGTGAGAGTTAGTCTGATGTAAAGGTCTGATGTAAAGGTGAGCAGTTATGACTTCGCCCTCCATGTGACTCTCAATTTAGCACCTTTGTGTTTTTTACAGTGTCACGCCAGCACCAATTAGCATTACGCTGTTAAACGCTCTGGATAAGTCAGCCAAGCAGAGCTGAAGCTGTTAATGTGAGTCTTACTGAGAATTAAAACAATGACCTTTTGCATAATCTATTTAAAGTGCTGTAGATCATGTGACATTTGATTCAACACAACCAGACTGTGCTTCAGACATAAATCAATCTAAAAGACCAGCACATTGTTAATGCAACTTTACCAAATTTACAATTTAAATGGCATTTTATTTGCATTTGTTGCAGGGCTTGTAATTTATGCTGAACATTAAATGCAATAAATGCAATAAAGATGCACAATTCACAATTAGTACAAAAATGGTGGCAAATTTGCCTGTGCTATAATCTCCATGCATCATTTTTTGTTTATCTATGCTAAAATCATGCTTTTTGTACCATTCCTACACAAATAAATAAAGTCAAAATCAAAGGACAATAAATAGAGTCCGTTTTTAATTCACTGTTGACTCAAAGCGATAATCAGGATGCATGCAAATCTTGTAACTACAAATGTTTTATCAAAGTGACTGGATCTTGGCAAAGCGTCTGGATTTATTCTGTGTCTAATCCAAAGTAAATGCTGGTGAACAGAAGTAAATGAAGAGTATCTGGAGCACATCAGCACAGGTTAAGCGCGGCGTGTTTTAATGTGCTGTGGTGTACAAACGCTGTGCTGGGTCAGACGGCGGCCGTTCTGGTCAGCGATCCTGCGCTCAGAACTGCAGCCAGCGGCTTTCTGACGTGATTAATGAACATTGATTTCTAACTAAAACCACAAAAACAGCACCTACTGCTCATCATGTCGCACTTTACAGACCCGACCTGGAGAACCTGCTCAGCAGATGAATCTTTTCTCCGTTTGGTCAATTACTCATGAACCAGCTGATGAAAGAGAACCAGAAGTTAAATTTCTGCATTGCTACTACAACTTAATTTACAGATGTTTAGATTAAGGACTGTTGTGCAAAAAAAAAAAAAAAAAGTCATAATAATAATAATAATAAATTTCATATATTTTAAAATTTATTTTTATATTTTGATGTTGTTTTAATTTTAGTTAAAGTTTTAGTAATATTATTGTGTTTTTTAAATATCTCTGTAGAGTTTTTATAATATTTTTTTTTTCAGTTCTAGCTTGAGTTATTTTAGTACATCAAGTTAAACTAAAAGAAAATGATAAATGTTGCCTTGGAAACTAGCTGAAATGTTATTTTATTTTATTATTTGTTAATGTTTATTTTATTTCAAGTACCTAATTTTTTATGGCTTTCAGTTTTAGTTAACTATAATAAACCCTCTCATGAGTTAACCTAAGATTTTATTCATTTTCATTTCAGTTTTAGTTTATAATTATTTCAGTACATTGAGTTAAACTAATTAAATGAGATAAAATAAATAAATAAATGACAATTAAATAAATAAATGTTGCCTTAGAAAGTAGCTAAAATAAAATACATTTATTTTGTATTTTTTCAATTTTATGTTTATGTTAATTAATTTAAGGATTTTACGGCTTTTAGTTTTAGTTAACTATAATAACCCTGTCAAGAGTTAAACTGTTCAGTTTTTATTTATTTATTTATTTTCAGCTTTAGTTTTAAAAATGAGAATGAGAAATGTTGCCTTGGCAACTAGCTTTTTTTTTTTTTTAAATATAAGTTTACTTTAAATAATGAAAATGGTTTTATTAATTATAATAAACAAGTTAAGCCTTGTCAGGGTTCTGTTAATGTATGATATTTTCTACCTTATGTATGTCATTTGCTTTTAACTACTTTTATCCAGTCAAGTCTCAATAAAACACTATATTTTTATATTTTTGCGTACAAATGTGGGAGGTGTTTGTCTATATACACTGTAAAAAAATAGTTGTTTCAACTTAAAATAATTTGTTACCCCGCTCATTTTTAGTTTAGTCAACTAAAATATACCAGTTGTCACTTAAATTAACACTAAGCAACTTAAAATTTCAAGTTGACTAAACTAAAAATTTTAAGTCAGCAGGGTAACAAATTATATTAAGTTGAAACAGCTATTTGAAAGAATTATTTATTTATTTTTTTTAAAGCGTAGGATGCAATGGGTGGTTGCCAGGGCGTTGCTATGTGGATGCAAGAGTGTTCCAAACGGTTGCTAGGTGATTTAAATATCATTCTAATAACATTTTTTTAAAAAGTGGTTCAAAACTGCAAAGTCTGCACGGTTAACTGAAAGCGTGATTCTCCTGAGACGCTTTATAATGCAAATGAAACACTGTTTTCCATATGAGATGCGTCTCTGTCCTCAAGAAGCACTTTGATGTTTTTAACAGCCCTGAAGTGAAAATATCATATCCACTCTCCCTGTGTTTCTGCCTTAAAGCACAGCATCTTATTTCCATATGAAAGCTGAGATTGGCCGTTTGACGCCGTCCCAATATGTGATAATTGACTGCTGGGGTTACAGATGAACATACAGGTGAGCATTCATGATGCTAATGAATCTATTCTATAACTCCACACTGGAAAAAAAATAGCGTAGGATTTACTTTGAAACCATTTTCACTTAGAAATTAACAGTAGAAGTAGTACAGGGTCACAAATACCCCAGGTAACACAACCTAAATAGATTCATCATAATATTAAAAATTAAAAAAATATATATAGTCTGCACTTGTCATTTCCAGGTAAATTTTTGACACGGCCGCACTAGTCTATATTTACCAGTTGTGAAAGCACATATTGATTTATAATTTACAGAAAGTGTGCACTATAAACTCTGCCGTTCAGCGTTTATGACCTCCTGACATCAAGAAAAACACAGTTTGACGAATCAGCGTTTGTTTTCATCAACACACACACACACAGTGATGTAATGCTCTGTTACACACTCATCAATTGGCCTTCAATCAACGTATAACATCTGCTCATATCCCACTGTCACACCCGGAGCAGATGCTTTAGTAGTTTCACTCTCCACCCATCATAAACACCCTAACGAGAGTCATATCCAATTATATCTATTACACGTAACTGCAAACAGCAGTTAAGGGCCAAACACACCAGTGGCATGTGCGGCGGAAGAATGAGGATTTGTTTGTCACCCTGGTGGTGAAATTAGGAAGAGAAGTTCAACTATGAGTAGGCTTTACATGACTTAACTTCAACTTTAACTTGATCGGGTGGTTCAGACAGAAATTTAAATTTGCTGTTAATTTATTCACCCTCAGGTCTTCCAAGATGTAGGTGAGTTTTTATCTTGAATAGAGCAGTAAAGAAGATGTTTAGCTGAAACCGTAGGCATGGTGATTCATAAAATGCAAGTAAGCAGCTGCACGTTTAAAAAAAAAAAAAAAAAAACATTTCAAGGAACACTAAATGAATACCCGTCGCTCCTGATGATATATTCAGGTCTTATGAAGCAAAACGATCGGCCTGTGCAAGAAACTGAACATTATTTACAACATTATTACCTCTAATTCAAAGCCTGAGGCAAATGGGGAAATCTGATTCTCCCCCATGAACTGATTTATTTGAACAGATCGATTCAATGAACTGATTCAGTTCACTAGTTCATTTGCGTAATCACACAATGATGTAACGCACAGACCAATTTGGAGTAGATGTCACAGTTATGTCACCGGCAGCTGTGCTCGCGTTGTATTGTTGTGCCATGGGATGTCAGAATCGGAAAGTAAATAATTTTTATAGATCACCGTCATCAAAAACGCCATTTGAAGCTAAACGTAGACGTTCAAATGGACAAACTATGGATGAAACTTGCTATGATTAGTCTACTTTTAAAGCATAAATTTAATCGAAACAATTTGTCGACATAATATTCACATGTGCAGTTCAGAGGGGACATATTTTATTACAGTTACAGCATGAAATACTACTTAAACCTATAATATTTTACATAACATTTACCTATTTTATCTCACAATTCTGACGTTTTTTTTTCTGCAAATGCAAGTTTATATCTCCTAGTTTGAACTTTTTAACTCGATTGATTTCAACAATAGCAAGTTTGTCAGTGTTGAGGAAATAAACTATAAACTCATGATTTCGAGGGAATGACAAGTGGATTTTTCTTTTCAGAATTGCAAGAATAAAGTCAGAATTTTTAATTATAAACTCAAATTAAGTTGTCGATGGTTTCCATAGACCGCTACTTGAAAACGTCTAGGTTACGTACGTAACCCCTCGTTCCCTGAAGGAGGGAATGGAGACGTTACATATGTAACATCGAAGTGAAACGACTGAAGGGGAACTAAAATTTCTGCCACCAGATAAGCTACGCCCACAAAAAAACAAAACATCATCACTGTTTGCAAACACCATATTGGTCTATATGCAACTACATTATTAAAGAACCCAATAATGATGTGAAACGTGGATGTTTTACATGTCTAAAGCATATAAAGTGAATAAACTAGTCTTCATCAGCTCATCTTTTTACATAAACAATGAAAAACCATTTAATCTTTCATTTGGCCTCTTTATTCAAGTGTTATAGGTTCACGCATGCACATTTCAGCGGCTCATCGGTCTTCGGTCCGAGTCAGATTGTTTCCTCAGTTCAGTGACTGCTGGAGGAACTGGAGCGCTGAATGATTCATTTAGCAAAAAATCAGTATTTTGGCTCATTTTGTGTTGGAGTGACTGTCAAGTCTCTGAAAGTGAGTTTTGATTGAGCCACGAACTGTTTCAGACGGTATAAACTGTTTGGTGATCTGGTTCAACTATTTCATTCAAAAGAATCTGTGCAAAAGAATGATTCGTTCGTGAACCAGGCGTCACTCTGGACCGCTTGTCTGAGGCTCAGGATTACAGGGAATAATGCTGTAAATAATGTTCAGTTTCTTGCACATATTGATCGTTTTGCTTCATAAGAACTTGATAAATTCATTTTGTGCTGCCCGATATAATTTTCTGACTATCAAAGTGCCGGAAGCTTCTAAATTGCATTTTATGAATCACCAAGGAGCACCGTTTCAGCTAAAAATCTTCTTTACTGTTCTACTGAAGAAAAAAAGTCACCTGCATCTTGGATGACCTGCGGGTGAGTAAATTGACAGTTAAATTTAATTTTTGAGTGAACTATTCTTTTAACTCAACTTCTGACCACCTGAATTTCTTGTTTTCAGGACATAATATTTACAAGGACTCATGTCACCATGCAAAAAGGTAACATGTTTCTGAGAAAAAGAGCAAAAAATAACAATAGAAGAGCAGTTTCAGTGTTGTGTAGGCAGATGTCTGCTGTTTTCTGATGCAACACCTGCGTGTTTATCACTCAAACTCACTCAAAGACCAAATCAATGTCACACTGCAAAGATCCTCTAGACAAACACAGCTGCTAAAATTAACACAGAGTGTCAGTCTGGATTTAGCAGAGTGTCCACACATGATGCGACGGCACCAGAAATAATGCAGCGGCACGCACAAAAACAGACACTCGCCGTGTGACAGAAATGCTTATATCTTAATTAATGACTCAACGAGGAGCTACGCAGCACAACGCCAGTCCATATGCTCGCCTGCTGTTTGACACAGAGTTCAACTCACGGCCAGAAATACATTCAGTCGTCTTAATCTCATGAAACCTGTTGAGAACATCATATTTCACCTCAGACCTGAAGACAGTGAAGCTATTTAATGCATGCTTTTACCATTCACGTCTGTTCGAAGTCCTTATGCGTAAGGAAAAGAGATGATACAAGACTAAAGATGTAAATAAACATGCAGATTTGGAGTTTCTTTTCACCTTGAAGGCAGAAATAGATTCAGACGGCATGACAAAGAAAGGTTTAAGCGTGAGATTCAACTGCACCTTTGGGTTTTCCAACATCCATTTCATTTATTTTAGTAAACACAGCAACTCATCTGGGAAATTTACTGCGTTTTCTGTGTTTTTCATCAAGGAAGATATTCAATTACATCCTCATGATGCACATGTTTGGGTTCAAAGTTTTGTAGACTTTAAGGCTTTTAAGAAATTGAGGTCCGGATCCAAAAAGAGTGTATTTAATCATATAAACCTATATAATATTAAAACTAATGCTCAGTTAACAGGATAGCTCACCCAAAAATGAAATTCTGTCACTTATTCACCACCCTAACACCATTCATTCTTCTGTCAAACACAAATGAAGATGTTTTGAAGAATGTTGGGCTTTACAATTATACAAACTATGCTAGACCCCGTTGACTTTCATTGTATGGGCACAAAACACGGAGTCATTTTTCAAATGATCTTTTTTTAAATATCTTATTTAATATCACCTTTAAACAATCAAACTGTAATTGAAATGTCAATTAGATTTACATTACTGTTCAAAAGTGTATCTGTAAGATTTTTTAATGTTTTAAAAATAAGTCTTTTCTGCTCACTAAAGCTGCATTTATTTAATCGAAAATACAGTAAAAATTGCAAAATATTTTTTCCATTAAAAATTACCATTTTCTATTTGAATACATTTTAAAATGTAATTTATTTCAGTGATCAAAGCTGAATTTTTTAGCATCATTAGTGTCACATGATCCTTCAGAAATCATTCTAATATGCTGATTTGCTGCTCAAGAAACATTTCTGATTATTATTAGTGTTGAAAACAGTTGTCCTGACCAATATTTTTGTGGAAACCATGACAGATTTTGTAATTCAGGATTTTTTGATGAATAGAAAGTTCAAAAGAACAGCATTTATTTGAAATTGAAATATTTTGTAACATTATAAATGTCTTTACTGATCAATTTAATGCATCCTTTGTGAATAAAAAAAGAGAAAATCTTTTCTTTTTTTTCTTTTTTTAAAGTTTGTCCACTCAGAAGTTACTGTATCTGTTCTATATAAGGAGGTGATGATCTCTAGGTCACATGTTGAGAAAAATGAGAAAAGGACCGCTATTTTCATGATTATACTGTAAATGAAGCCGCTTTACACGTGTCACCTTGACACTGACCGGCCGCTCCTCCATTAGAGACATAAATAGCTGCTGTCCGTGCCATGAAGGGCTTCGCGGAGACAGCAGCGCTGGTGTGGAGGCTGCGAGCGCGTCCCGAGGATCCTTCCAGATGTCTGCGTGTGACGCGTCCCTCCCGCCACACGCTGTTGACGAGCACTGTCATCTCTCTGACATCTCACCGCCATCACGTTTCATCAGCACCATAATTAATCACCCCTCTAACAATGCGCCGGCCGGGACCGATCCGACCGCCGTGACAAGGAGAACGCGGGCTCTGCCAGGTCTGCTGTGCCGCGCGACGCCACGCCAGTGAAAGCCTCGCCAAATCCGGCGCGCTCGTGTCACGCTGTCTCACCTCCACAAGCGCGCTACGGCTACATTCTTATTCATTAGCCAGTATCACATTGTTCCTCTGCTCGCCTCTTTCATTTGTGCTTATTTTCAGCTCGCTTCTAAACCGAGCATGCTGGGAAACTGACAATGTCATACAATTAAGATAATTCGCACCTGTTTTGCTATTCCAGGTCAATCCGGATTTGTTCGTATTATACTGCAATAGTAAAAACTGATTTTGATTTATGCTGTACAACCATTTCACTGCTTCAGTGGTCAAGAACAAATGAATAGGGATCATTTTATGCCATAAATTACTAAGTAGCAGCAAATTCCTGTAGGTCAAACAGTTTAGGTTGTGGGTTTGATTCACAGAGATTGCATGAAATGTGAGCCTTTAATATGGAAACTTGTTTATGCCACAAAAAAAAAAAAAAAAAAAAAAAAAAAAATGAGAAAAAAATAATAGTTTATTTTTGAGAAAAAAGTCAGAACTGCGAGATATAAACTCATAATTAAAACGTTTCTTCTTGCAATTCCAAGTTTCTCTCACAATTTTGAATTTTCTTCTCAAATGTGTGTGTATATCTCAAAATTCTGTCTTTTTTCTTGTAGTTAAAAAAAAAAAGTCAGAACTGCTAGAAAAAAGGCAGAATTGTGAATTAAATGTCAAATACCCTTTCTTTTAATTAATCCCGTAGCAGAAGCAAACTTGTAAGTAATGCAATGTAAGTCTTTTTAAATAATAGAATTTAGAATTGTAAATATAAATAATGTATAACCTATAAAACAATGTCTGAATTTTGGCAGTCTAAGTTAAGTGCATTGCATTATGGGATACAGTATGCCACAGACTGGCTTTGTTCAGCTTGTGAATTGACTCAGTGGTGTTCAAATTGATTCAGAACACTGAACATTAGTTTGATTTTTTAATTTTAAAATTATTTACATGAAATATTCCATAAATGTAAACAAGTTCAGACTATGCATGTACTTACTTTAAATACTTTGTTTAGGCTACTACTGTGTGTTTAATTCAGCATCCAGTTAATCTTTCCTCTTAATCTTGGGAGTAACAAAAACTATTTCACATTTTTAATCCAATTTTGTGAGAAACTTTCTAAACATTTTAATGTTTAAAACTGGAAACAAAAGTTTAAGTGGAGTGCATTACATTCAGTGTAGTGTATATTCTGTTTACACTGTATACTGCATGAAGAATGTGAGTAATACAGTAAGATGTTATTTAGAACACAGCTAAACATTCATAAATAAAGCATTCAAAAGCAAGGCTGGGCATATGAAAGAAAACCCTGAATCATGAGTGTCAATTACTGTTTTCTGTTTAGCTCCTCACTTTGTGGCCGTGACCTTTTCATGCATTGTTTAATGTTTAGAAAACTAAAGTAATTCACACAGCTCCAGTCGTTCAGTTAACATGCAACCACCATGATTATGCATGGCACACGATTGTGATTCCACTCGGTAACCTCTCGCATCTGGACATGTTTTTCTACTTTGCATAGAACAAGAGATCAGGTCGCAACATGATGAAAATTAATTCTAGAACTTCAGAAAGAAAACTCACAGGGTCTGATAGTTTAGCAACCTCTAATGGGAACAGATGGAGGCGGATCACAAGGTTCACATAAGTGATATCTGTAGAATTTTAAAATGGCACAGAATTCATTACCTGCCCACTGCAGCTGTGAACTCTCGGCTAACCAAACCAGATGAGGTCAGATTATTATCAAACTTGCTGAAGCAGAAACTTGCTTTCGCGCCTGAAGGGAAAGATACTGACAGTCTGAGACCTTGGCGTTGGCAAAAAATGATTATTAACGTTTAGGTGTGGAGTATTAAAAACTGTAAGCAAAAAGAGAGGAAGGGCTGCAGTGCTGTAAATCATGACGCTCGCATGCTTTCACGAACCCTCTAAAGACAACGTCTGTATAATTTCCCTCGACAGTCCCTCATAATTCACACACCAATAATCTTTCCATATATCTGATCAATCTTCTTAGAGATGGCAGTGTTGAATGTTAAAATTCTACGAACACAAGTATGCGAATAGAAACACTTCCAGCTACGCAAGCTGCATTTCACACGTCGTCGCATTACAGGATGTCGGAACACGATTCATAACACAATACAACTTGGTGTTGCATTTACTGCATGGCCACAAGGGGGACTACAGTGGGCAGTAATGTTTACGCAACTCAGCAGCAACAAATCTGTTCATCAGAGACAGTTATCACATGTATAAACCAGGGTTGGGCAAAATTCAGATTTAAGAATTGCCTCCTTTTTAATTTATATGTGAACAGCCTACAGGAAGTTCATTTAGTTATCTATCCATCCATCCGACCAGAGATGGCCAAAGTACACACATCCTTCACTCAAGTAGAAGTACAGATACTCATGTTTAAA
Source organism: Cirrhinus mrigala (assembly GCA_036247105.1). Classification (NCBI taxonomy): domain Eukaryota; kingdom Metazoa; phylum Chordata; class Actinopteri; order Cypriniformes; family Cyprinidae; genus Cirrhinus; species Cirrhinus mrigala. The sequence continues at coordinate 7,785,471 of CM070023.1, read as the reverse complement.
AATACTCTGGTAAAAGTAGAAGTACTGACTACCCTTTTTTACTTAAGTTAAAGTACAACCACCATGTAGAACAGAGCCGGACTGGGCCAAAATTTCAGGCCGGGAAATCTCACACTCATCCAGGCCATCCCATATACACACAACAAATTCTGAAACCATGGACAACCCTATTTTTTTTTTTTTTTTTTTTTTTTGTATGGCCATCACATTTAAATAAATGTTTAAAACCTTAGGCTGGGGCCATGCAAAATAAGAAAAAGGTTCTCTCTTGAACTGCACCTTCACTTCCATTTTCCTTTTCAGTCTCTTCATTGTCCATGATATCTCTCTGCATGTCACTTTGTCTGTGTTTGCTTTTTTCACAAATTTTCTTGTACCTGTCACTTTTCCTATCAGCCATTTACTATTATGAGCAGAACTGTCTCCACCTTGTTGCAAAACAATCACTGCATTATATTCTATTTGCAGTAGCAATTTTAAGTTCAATTAAAAGTAACACATTATAACCAGGTGTTGTTGTTTTATCTTAAAATGGCTTAAATACTATAGATTTAACAAAACTATACTTTTTAAATTGCCTAAATGTCAAAATTAGTACAATAATGATTACATCATGACAATATCTTTACCAAAAAATCCTAATACTGAACATGTTATTGCATTATCATGAGTCATATTTTTCTCTTACCAAAATTAACCATGATTTATTACAGTAAAAGTACAGTGACCATGTTTTTGTTTGTTTTTGGCAGATTGATTACAATCTGTTTTCATTTAACTACAACCACAGGTTTACTACACATCTCATGGTTAGACTATGGTTAGTGTAGCAAAACCATGGTTCATTTGTGGTTACCATGGTTTAACTATAGTAAGCATGGATTTTGGTTTTAATTTTTCTAAGGGTTGTGTTATTATCTGCCCTAGCTCCCTCTGAAGGTATTACAAAACAATGTTTTATAACATTTGTTTGCTAAATTACTACTGTAACTTTACAGTAGATAATAATGATGTCCTTTAGCAGAGAGTATTTTGAGTGATGATAGTAATTTAGTTTCCTTTGTAGTACTACTGCTGTAGTTTTGTCTTTGTTTACTTAGTTGAGCATTAAACTGCTAGCAACTCTTAGCAGCCTGTTTACAGATGAAACTGACCTGCACTGAAGTCCTGAACAGGGGTGCGTTTCCCAAAAGCATCGTTAGCTAACTATGGTGGTTAGGTCCATTGAACTCTATTAGTAACGACGGAACTTGCAACCATAGTTGATTTTGGGAAACGCGTCCCAGGTCAGTAGTTTTGCCTCTATGATCCACCAGGGCGCTTCCACTTGAGTCACTCGCTTTGATTACTCTGAAAGAAACCGTTTGGCGGAGACGCGGAGCGCGCGCGAGGCGTATCGCGTTGCCAGTCAAGACTAACCGATTCATGATTTTTAGAGATTTGTTTTCGAATGGTGATCAAATGCTGATTAAAACTAAAGTAACGAGCCTGGTTTGAAAATGTAAGAAGTAGAAAGTACAGATATTTGTGTAAAAATGTAAGGAGTAAAAGTAAAAAGTAGTCAGAAAAATAAATAGTGAAGTAAAGTACTGATACCAGAAAAAGCTACTTAAGTACAGTAACGAAGTATTTGTACTTCGTTACTTCCCATCTCTGCATCCGACTATCTATTCGACTATCCATCCATCATCTATCTATCTATCTATCAATCCATCTCACTATCTATTTATCTATCTTTCCATCCATACATACATCTTTCTGACTAACTAGCATACATCTCACTATCAATCCACACATCTGACTGTCTATTCATCATCTATCTGACCATCCATCCATCTGACTTTCTATCAGCTATCATCCATCTATCTGACATCTATCTATCCATCCACCCATCTGATTATCTAAATATCTATCATCTATCAGTCTATCCATCCATCCATCTGACTATCTATCCATCATCTAACTGACCATGTATCATCCATCTGACTACCTATCCATCCATCCAACTGTCTGATTATCTATCCGACTATTCATCCATCCATCTATCTACCCATGCATCCATCCATGCACCTATCTGACTATCTATCCATCCGACTATCCATCCATCCGACTATCTATCCAACTATCCATCATCCATTTATCTATCTATTCATCCATCTATTTATCGACTGTCCATCCATCTATCTGACAATCCATCCATCTGACTATCTATCCAACTATCTATCATCCATCCGACTATCTATCCAACTATCCATCCATCCATCCGACTATCTACCCATGCATCCATCCATGCACCTATCTGACTATCTATCCATCCGACTATCCATCCATCCGACTATCTATCCAACTATCTATCATCCATCTGACTATCCATCCATGCACCTGACTATCTATCCAACTATCTATCATCCATCCGACTATCTATCCATGCATCCATCCATGCACCTATCTGACTATCTATCCATCCGACTATCTATCATCCATCTGGTTATCCATCCATGCACCTATCTGACTATCTATCCATCTGACTATCCATCCATCCGACTATCTTTCCAACTATCTATCATCCATCTGACTATCCATCCATGCACCTGACTATCTATCCAACTATCTATCATCCATCCGACTATCTATCCATGCATCCATCCATGCACCTATCTGACTATCTATCCATCCGACTATCCATCCGACTATCTATCCAACTATTTATCATCCATCTGGTTATCCATCCATGCACCTATCTGACTATCTATCCATCCGACTATCTATCCAACTATCTATCTATCCAACTATCTATCATCCATCTGACAATCCATCCACCCGACTATCTACCCATGCTTCCATCCATGCACCTATCTGACTATCTATCCATCCGACTATCCATCCATCTGACTATCTATCCAACTATCTATCATCCATCTGACAATCCATCCACCCGACTATCTACCCATGCTTCCATCCATGCACCTATCTGACTATCTATCCATCTGACTATCCATCCATCCGACTATCTATCCAACTATCTATCATCCATCTGACAATCCATCCATCTGACATCTACCCATGCATCCATCCATCCATCCATCCATCCAAATACTGTCTATCTATCCATCATGTATCTGGCTATCTATCTATCTATCCATCCATCCATCCATCCATCCATGCATCCATCCATGCATCTATCTATCAATCCATCTGATTACTATTCATCTATCCATCATGTATCCAACTATTTATCATTCATCTTACTATCAATCCATCCATCCATTTGACTATCTATCAGACATCTAGCTATCAAATATTTTTCCAAAACTTTCAAAACAACATTAATCAATTTGCTTTTCTAAATAACAATGAAACTAATACAAATTTCTCAGATTTGTATAAGTTCAAATTGCAATTCAGCATTTAAAATGAACCCTCAGCTTAGCTGTGAATGATGCACTACCCTGACATAAACACGTTACTAACAGCGCTAATACTACTAAAATACACCATGGCAAAATACTGTACCATATTCCAAACACACATCTGCATCTCTTTGTTAGACGACTTTGCAAGAGAATGTTGAGGAAAATTGGACCAGTGAAGGCCAATGAACTAGAATGACTCTTAGACAACACCACACTCCTGTTTTTCAAGGCTAAAACAACCTAGGGACATAAACACAGCGTCTAAACAGCGGCTGATGAGCGTGAGCGCTTGTGAGCGGTTTAAGATGGAATCGCAGAACCTTCTGGGGGATCCGGAGGTCTGATGGATGAGAATTGAAAGGCAGATCAATAGAGATCACAGCCCAAATGAAGAGTGATTTTAATTGGCTTAGTGTTATTGACTGACGCACTTGCCTGCCGTTTGTTTGGCTCAGTTTCTACACCAATTTAATGGATTCTCAGTGGAGATGCGCTAATAGTCACCTCTTCATTAGACAGACCTTCAATAAGGGACATCTAAAGTAACTCAGACAGGTGTCTGTCACATTTTAATTGTGATCTGAGACTTTAGATTCCTTTGGAAAGCCTGTGAATTGCAAATACTGCAATGTTTTTCATGCACAAGAAATTAGAGTTTACTCATGGACAGTGCTGAGTAGATTACTTACAAATTGTAGTACATGCAATCCAGATTTCATGTAATCAGTTACTACCCAGCACTGCTCATGGAAATGTTTTCAAAGAGTTTCTCCCAAATATATAAGAGCATTTTGCATGACCCAGGTATGAAAGCATGTGAATTCACAAGTCTTAATGGTATTTTTATGCAAAACATTGACGATGGACAATACGAGCGCTCAGTGCCCAAACAACACTCAATTTCAGGACTGTAACTGCAAATATCCACTAACTACAGATATAGACTGAGGATTAAAATAGATAAACATTGTAATGGGATTCAAGGAAATTATTAAGAGGAGGGATATGACAGTCAGTGTGACCCATGGACCTTAATGAATTCTTTAAAAGGTGCTGATGAAATCAGTTTTGCAGATCTTCAAGAGTCTCAAAGGCTTGCTATTATGGAAAAGAGAAGCAACGTGCACAGAATCTCAAAATGCCATTAGACACTTCAACTTTTCGAGAAGCTTCTAATGAACATTTTAAATGAAGATTGTTCATATTATTCACCCTGGTTGAGATGTTTTAAGAACATTGAGGAAAGAATGAACATTGTTCAGCCGTTATTGAGATCATCCCGGTTTCTAAACCACCAGCATGTCATACGTACGACTTCATGTCAACTTAAATAGTTATTTATGACTCATATTTAATAGCTCAACACGGAATATGTTGATTTAAAGAAAAAAAAAAGAGTCACCAGATGTCACGAATGATTTATAGCGGCCAAATAATGCGGCATTAAAAAGCACACTAAATTCTCACAGATTCTGCGATGAATATTAATAAAGGTTATTGCTGATGCAGGTTTTAATTTTGGGCTCTTAATAAATAATGGATAAGGACTCTAAAGCTTAAAGTAAAGCCTGTTTAAGTAGCAAGTGCTCACCTGAAATGCAGTTAGTGTGAGATATTCAGAACTCCATCTCATTAGCATCTGCTGTCACAGGACGTCATTAAAACACCGAACACACACACACAGAGCAAGTGCACAAGCCGCAAGCTGTTTCACTTGTGCTGTGTGCAATCGAAATATCATCTGCTTTTTATAGTTTCTCTAGAGCACGTCTGGAGAATATAATCACATAGTGGGTCAAATATATTGATACGACTCTGGTTTGGTAGTTCTTGGGCAAATAAAAGGCTTAAAGAGATTGTTCATCCAAAAATGAAAATTCTGTGATTCATGTCATTTCAAACTGTGCTGTATGACTTCTTTCTTCTGTGAAACACAAAAGGAGGTGTGATGTTTTTGTTTTTTTCCATACAGTGAAAATAAGTGGTGACAGACGCTGACAATAAGCTCCAAAAGGGAGAAAAACACCACAAAACTAGAACATATCACTGAAACAAGACTAAAAAGAGCGGCATGAACATTCTGCTACATGAAGGTGAGTAAATATTTAAGGAATAGTTCACCCTAAAATGAAAATTTGCTGAAAATGTGTTTGCCCTTAGGCCATCCAAGATGTAGATGAGTTTGTTTTTTCAGATTTGGAGAAATGTGTCATTCCATCACTTGCTCACCAATGGGTCCTCTGGAGTGAATGGGTGCCGTCAGAATGAGAGTCCAAACAGCTGATGAAAACATCACAATAATGCACAAGTGATGCAAGTATTCCACTATCTGCTTGTTTGTAATAAATCAAACTGTTATTAAGCCACTTTTAACTTCAAACCATTACTTTTGGCCAAAACACAACTCCATAATCCATAATAAAGCTTTCTCCAGAGAAAAAATCATCTTGTCTGAATCAGGAGAGAAATCTGCACAGATCAAGTACTGTTTACAGCTCTAAATTAATTGATGACTGTTAATTGATGGACTGAAGTGGTGTGGATTTGCCAAAGTCAACAAAGGAATCTCAATGAGAGTTTAAACATTTATATATATATTCATATTTGCACTCTATACTGTATGAGAACTATTGACTCATTTTTGTCAGTTTTTCTTACAAAATTTTTTAGGAGAAATATTTGGGAAAATATGCTAAAAATGTGCTCTTTCAATATGTAGATGAGTTTGTTTTGTCATTACAGTTGGAGAAAACTAGCATTCCATCACTTGCCCACCAGTGAATATGAATGGGTGCCGTCAAAATGAGAGTCCAAACAGCTGATAAAAACATCTCAATAATCTATAAGTAGTCCACACCACTTCAGTCCATCAATTAACACCTTGGGAAGACAAAAGCTGTGTGTTTGTAAGAAACAAATATATCATTAAGACCTCTTTAACCTGAATTTTTTTCCTCCAGTGAAAAAGTCCATCTTCTGTTGTCTCTCACAACAAAATCTCCCCACATATATTTATTTAGAGCTGTTTTTGCCTGTAAACAGTGCTTGATCTGTGCAGATTTCTCTCCTTATTCAGACCAGATGACTTTTTCTCTTTGAGAATGCGTTATTATGGAAAGTAACAGTTTGAAGTTAAAAGTGCCTTAATAACAGTTTTGTTTATTACAAACAAGCAGATGGTGGATTACTTGCATTACTTGTGGATTTTTGTGATGTTTTTATCAGCTGTTTGGACTCTCATTCTGACGGCACCCATTCACATCAACTGGTGGGCAAGTGATGGAACGCTACATTTTTCCAAATCTGATGAAGAAACAAATACATCTACGTCTTGAATGGACTAAGAGTAAGAACATTTTAATTTCTGGATGTGACATTTCTCCAACTCTGAAGACATATTGAAAGAGCACATTTTTAGCATATTATCCCAAATGTTTCTCCTAAAATTTCTTAAGAAAAATTAACAAAAATTAGTCAATAGTTGTCACACAGTATAGAGTGCAAATATGAATGTATATAAATGTTTAAACTCATGTTTCCTTTGTTGACTTTGGCATCTTGGCAAACCTGAGCACAGTTTGAGACTGTTCTCTTCTGAAACTCTATAGAGGAGATGTGTGTGAGATCACTGGAGTGTTTTCAGGGTTGGATCAGTGGTCAGGCTCTTATTATGGTGCAGGGCAGTGCATCGCATCAAAGCAGATGACCAGGTCTCCCCTTCGCTTCTAGCTATGAAATATGCAAACGCTGCACGCGATTCTGATATAAGACTCGAATCACAGCACTGTACTTCAGCTACACGCGGAGTCAGCACAAGGGAACGCCTGCTAGATTAACAGAGAAACCAGCGCTTACCGCAGCACAGCACCTTTAATAATGCATACCCACTCATGCATATTCTCCGCATCTTGTCAAGCATGCCGGAATTAAACATGTTTATCATCTCAAAAACTGACACGTTTTACACTGGGATTCTTTATTGAGCCACGGCTGAATGGCCATTTCTCAGAATTCATCCCGATATAATTCCAGACGAGCAAAACGGGTGAAACTTTAGTGCTGGGACATCCATTCTGTCAGACCTGTAATTAAATGGGCAGTGCTGACAAAGTGGACGACAGTGAAGTAATCAGCAGCATATTCTACAGGACGTAATTACACGTCTCGTTCGCGGCCGCGTTGCATTTAAAGACTTCAGAAGATGATGTACAAAGCGTAAAGATTTACATTTAATGTGCTCAGCAGCTCTGCATAAGGATCCAGAAATGTGATTTCCCCGGAGAAACACAAAGAAATGGTCAGACTAGTAGATTTCAGCAAGTCTTTTACTCAATATGCATCGCTGGCTTGGTGAATTATGCTCGCTAAAAACTTCTGGATGAGCCATTATGTGATGTAGGGAGATAAAATGCGGCCGACTGACAAAGAAGTGGGTCACTTTGCTCCAAAACAATCGTTTTGATTTCTTTTATGATTTAAAGCTGTAGGAATGAAAGATCACAAATGAGATCTCTTTAATGTCTTAATCGTTTCTCCTGCAGCCATGAGATAGAGCCAGTGGAGAATTTGCTGAAGTCTGAGAAAAAAAAAGTCTCCTCTAGAGTTTCAAAACAGATTTCAATGTCTCAAACTGTGCTCAGATTTTCTAACATGAATCAAGATCAAAAGATCTCAAAACAATTCAAGCATTTCTCATCAGATCTTTCCAAAAGCAAATTATCTGAGCTTTTATTTTATTACACTCTTTTTAGCAATTTAGAACTCCATAAAAACTAAAGATTTCAGCTGCTTTTCATTTAATGCCTTTGCACTTTTGGTGATCAGCTTTGATAAGCAATATTTAAGTTACATAAACTAAGGCATTTTTTTTGGTTAGTTTTTATAAATTGGCTTTTATAAAATGATGCTGTCCTTCTAAAGAACTTTTAATTGTGTCTAATTTTAAAAAATACCATTCTATTTTGAATATTTATTTTTGTATACAATTATTAACATATTCAGCAAAATTCTGTTAATGTATTTTAACACGAAACCTGATATAATTCTGTCTTCAAGTGCTTCTAATAAGCTCCTATATCAAACTTGAGCATTCATTTTTATTAAATTCATAATAGTCTATCATTTTTGTATTCAATTTTATTTATTGTAATATTAATACATTTTTATGTCTAGTTTATGCATGGGATCTAACAAAAGCATTTATTTACCATCAATCAGAGGTGAAAGGTGAGTGATTAGCTTTATATTTATTGTCTTTACATTTTGTAGCGTCAAAAATAAATAAATAAATAAATTTAACGTTACTTTATTATCAAAGCATTCACTACCGTTCTAAACAAACTTGTTTGCCGCCTTGTTTCACATCGACATGCCCAATCCAAAGGCAAAACTCGGAAGCTCCGGTTTTCCTCCACTTATAAATGCAACTTTAGTCATTTAACCAATTTAAGTCACGTAATTCTGGCGAACATAAATCATACGCTTCCCAGTTCATTCTGAAGCAGAAATAACGATCTTAGTTCACTGAGCGAGTCAGTTGTGAACTCTGAATAATTCGATAACTGAGTCTGAATCAAACTGTTCGAACCTGTTTATCTTTATAACCGAATCATTACAAAAGAACCGGTTCGTGCCGAAAACAAACATCACGATTCGCGCTTTGTTCTAGTGACAAGATAAACAAAGCTTTTCAAAGCTCTGATTCAATTGAACATTAAACGATTCGCTGCTTTGAAAAGTTCGAAAGCCAACAGGTTGGCGCCAGCTGCTGGTAAAAACAGTGTAAATGCAACAAAAACCCAATTAATGACACCCTTTTATAAACAGATTGCAAGTGTTTCCATGAAAGTGTAATCAGTTAAATGTGATCTACAAATAATTAAATACCATTTAGTTTAAAGCTTTGTTTTGTGTGTTATTAGGCAGGGGCTTGGCAAAATAGGTCCATATTAAAATAACATGTTAAAAATTAACCAGCGGAATTTTAAATTGAATTCGAAACTGGTTGGAAACAGTTTAGCCTTGTTTGCTGAAATCACGTGACTAGGCGAGTTCGGCACAAGCTCCGAAGCACTGATTCAAAACAAACGATTCATACATGTTTCAAAAGTGCCAAACACTATTTTAAGTTGTTTTTCTCTGTAAACATGTGCTAGACATGCTAGATCTTCTCATATTTAAAGACGTTTAACTTTTACAAAGCGTGTCTCGAAACATTGTTTTTTTTTTTTTTTTTTTTTTCGTCTCTCGGCTCTGGAATACATCCTGTGTATTGTAGCACTTATTTAAGACAGTGAAAATCTTGTGTTTTGAAAATTCTGTATCTCCAACATGTCCAGGTTTCCTCCGGCTGAACTCAGACGGTTCTCTGGTGTGAAAGTCGATACTCCACCTGCTGAGGTATTGACGCACTGGAGATCAGGAAGAGCGGATTGAACCTCTGCCAAACTGGCATCCTCTAATCTCGAAGGCTGAGAGAGACGAGCCTTATCTCGGCTGGATAAGTAGCATTGTTAAACCCTCAGAATTATCCCGTATTCACAGCGGTCCAGTCGGCAGGTCTGGGATTTCTCATATCGTTTTTAATACCCAGAATCTTCAGATGTATCTGGGTTTGTGTTGCACTAATCCTGCACTAAGACAGATTCATGTTTTATGGTAATATCTGCTCGCTCCAGATCATTCAACTAGAACCTGACAGATTCTTCCACATCCATTTTGGTTTTGACAGATATATATATGCAAACATTTCCAAATGTTTCTTTATTATTATTATTATTATTTTTAAGTTACAGTTCTTCACATGATACCATTGTGAATATTGCAGTAAAATATATTCGGAAATTTTTAAATGCTATTATATATTTACTTATGATAAATATGAATCATATTTTCAAGTAAAATTGGTTTACTATTATATATATAAAAAACATTAAAGTCAAATATTTTAACATTAATACGTTTTCTGTCTTATTGCTGTAATGAACTGGTGTTCATAAGGGAAAAGAAATTGAATATTAATAAACAATATTAAATAAGCAATATTATTAAATTACGTTAAAATAAAATTATACTATAATATTAAATATAGAGTATATTTAAATATAACAATGTTATTCTAGTAGAAGTTATTTTCATATCATTGTATCATACTATTACAGTTTTTGTGAATATTTTGAATCAGTTTTTATTTTTATATTTTTTTATTTTCATTTTAATTTTAGTTAAAGTTTTGGTAATTTGTTTAGTGTTTTTATCTTTTTTTTTTTTTAAATATATATGTGTTTTAAATATATGTCTATATAGTTTTTATATTTTTTAATTTCAGTTTTATTTTTTTTTAATACATTAAGTTAGATAAAAATAATAAATGTGAAATAAGTGCTTTCTTTTTATATTTTATTTCAGTTAATGTTTATTTTCACATTAGTAATTATTCTAATGGTTTTCATTTTAGTTTTAGTTACCTATAATAACCCTGGTAGCAGTATATAAAAGCAATAGCATGATAGTAAATTGATCTTGCTTTCTATTGTATAAAACCCATACTGTGAGTGCGTTTGATTGCATGACATGTGAGAGTGAGAAATTTCATACAGGATATCCTGGATGGGTCAAGTCTCCATGTCTGGATTGGTTTCAAGAGAATGAAAGCATCTCAGACGGTGTGAGTTTTCCAGCAAACACACTTTCATGTTCTGAGTCTGACAGCCGTTTGATGTTTCAGGATGTGAGATGCAGCGAGAGAAACCAGCGGACGATCTGTGGAGAATCAGCGTTCACGCATCTCAAACATTAAGGCTTTCTCCAGACAGAAACCCACTGTGCACCGAGTCAGAGGAAACATTTAAAGCAACGGTCTACCCAAACAAGACGATTCTGACATTATTTACTCACCCTCACGTCAGAGCCTTGATACGCGTTCGTTGTGATTGCATGGAAAGGAGCAACCGGTACAAATCTGAAGAAAGACACAGGTTTGAAACGAAATGAGGGTTGGTTTTGGTGAACTATTCTTTTAACTTGCTTATGCAAGTAAACCTGGCCTCATTTCTAAGATGTTTTTTCCATTTATGACTGTTAGCTGTTGTTTTGGTGTTTTAATCGAACAGCTCTCGCTCTGAAATAAGAAACGCTTGCAGATACAGAACAGAACAGTGTTTTACTCCAGGGATAGAGACTTTCCTGGGGCCGAGTGAGTGTATAACAACCATCCAGACATACAACTGCTCATACATAATGTCCCATTGGAGTTCAGAAATCTCTGATATGCTGACATGTAAGGAAAACAGAAGAGATGTGGGCTTTAATGAGTATTTTGGGTTATCTGCAGGTTCTCTGCTGAAAATAAGGGTACATTTACTCAAGAACAATGCACTAAAAACTAAAAAGTTTTACCTTTGTGTTTTTGAAAAGTTTTGTTTGTCAAAACAATCTCCATTCACACAGATCTATGAAAAAGACTAAAAATGCTGTTGTATGCATGCTAGGCCAGTATTTGGCAGTCACTTTTTTAAAGAAAAACTAAATCTGCAGATATACCCATAGCCTGAACATAAACAAAGGCTCCTCCAGTAACATTCAAAGTTGTTCAAAGTTATCTGTTCTTTTATAAAGTTCTCAAAACATTACTTATACAGCGTTCATGAAGCGTTATTTCTGAAGCATTTCAGTTGGATGTTCATGTAAAGTAATTAAATGTTACTACTTACAAGTTTTTTCAGAACATTCCGAAAAAGTAACAAATTCAAAAACATATTTAAAAGTAACATTCCCATAATGTTGGCAAAGTGATAAAATGTAACATTCACCAAATGTTTCCCATAACGTTGGAAAGAACCAAGAAAAACATTTTTTTTTAAATTTTGAACATTCAGAGACCGTTCAGAAATAATGTTTTCATACAGTAATGTTTTAAAACTTTCTTAGAGCATATTTTTGTTAGATGGTGCATTGCCTAGCAAATAACTAACTAAAGGTTAGTAAATGGGGTCAAAGTTCAGCTTTTATACCCTCAAGTTGATTTAGTTGTTGAATAGATTTGTTGAAACAGCTGCTGGTTCCCATTGACTGCCATAGTATTTTTTCCATACTGTGGAAGTCAGTGGGTACCAACAACCGTTTGGTTACCCGTATTCTTCAAAATATCTTCTTTTGAGTTCAACTGAAGAAATAAACTCATACAAGCTTGGAAAAACCTGATTCATTTTTGGGTGAACTATCCTATTAAGACTTCACTCATACTGAATGTCAAATAATGCACATTCTCACAGGAGAAAAGACTGAATGACAAAAATCGAATTTGAAACGTTTTGTATCTTGTTATATTCAGAAGAAATGTCTTTCATTTCTGTTTTGTTTATAAGTCAATAGCTTCTGAATCCAGGTCGAGTTCCAGTGAATTAATCTCTCTCAGTATAAAGTTTTCCGTCTATTCAAGATATAGATTTATGAGCATTCGCTGGGAATAAAAGCCATGACCTTCATGTTGCAACACAACGCTCTTCCATCTGAGCTACAGAAGCATCTATTATTGACGCCTGAACAACACGAGGCACGAAGAGCAACAGACGTGGGACTTTTCTCAAGATGTGATTTGGATGGGTTTATTTGTTTATCTGGAAGAATAATGTCTTTTCTTCATGGATAGAGGTGTCTGGGACTGGTGTGTTGGCTGTTCCCTTCACAGACGTCTGTCACTGGTGTCATTTATCCTCATTAGGGCTGAACATGACATGGCCATATGTGTGTTCATGAGCGAGTGCCGTACAGGATCCTGCTGTTACCAATATCAGTAGGAGAAGATGGAAAATGATGCATTAGAGTGATTGAAACTGAGCTTTCGTGGGACTTTGCCATGTGTGTTTGTGGACTGAAGAGAAACAAGACTTTTCCAGAGTTTTCAATAATTCAGGATTGGATATCATATTATTTAATGAGGAATAGAAATGGACGAAAGACATTAAAAGCAATGAGGCTTTTATTTCTAGGTTTAATTCTACAGACGCTGCAGCCTACCTAGCACTTTAAAGAAGTATTTTGGGTTATTTGCAAATGCGATTACCACTGACAATAAATCTGAGTCACTTCTCAGTTTGCAAAATGAAAATAAAAATGATATAAAATTTTTAATTAGAGTTCATTTTTAGATTTTGTTTTCACTTTTGAAATGTACTTTTATTTATTTATTTACTGGTAATTTTGTTGTGTTTTTGTAATTTTCATTAGTTTTTATTTATTTATTTTTTAATTTTACTTAAAGTTAATTAAACTGAGAAATTTTGTCTTGGTAACTAGCCTAAATAAAATACGTTTATTTAAATTAAGTTTTTTTTCTGTGAGAATATGCATAATCTGCTTTTCAATACGATTATTATTATGGTTTAAACTGAACTGAATTTACTGACCTTAAGGAGTGCAGTTAATGATTTACTTTTAGTTTATTCCAGAATTATTAATGTCAACTAAAGCCAACATCAAATCAAATGTATTATTTATTATATGAAAAAACAATGTTAAATGCAAATATTAAAATGCAACTAACATATATAGTTAGAATAGCAAAATGGATAGCCTACATTTTAAAAGAGAGGAAAATTCTTCCATATATTTTCTAAATGCTTCTATATTGTTTTGTTGTTGATGTTAAAGGTCATGTGCCAATCAAATTCTATGGTATTTTGATTGCTTGAGACATGTGACATTTCATCATCCCTAAAACCCATAAACAAAACTACAAAAGGAGATCCAGACTACATTACATACGAGTTCACAGGCAGGTGAGGACAGAGTTTTCTGCTTTGTGATGTGAATTACTGGCTGCTGAAAGCATGAAAACATTGAAATTCAACTTTGTATTATAAAAAATTGGGTCCTGAAGCAAAACCAGTTGAGATTCAGTGCATTAGAGGATAATACTGTACCGACTGTATCCGTTCTCCTGGTTAAAAGTGTTTCCAGTGCCCCATGTTTTTTTAAACACTCCAGGATAGAGGCCTGAAAAGTCTATGGTAGCTTTTTACGGTTTGCAGCAAGGTCAGTGTTTTTAGATGTGGCCAAGTGAAAATTGCGCTGTACGCGTTAGATGGCCAGTTCCCCCTCCTCTTCTCCTGAGCCGATGCTTAATGTCTGCAATGCCCTTTTCAACTTGGTCAGAAACACTTAGGATGAAAGGACTAATCGCATTGCTCTGGGCCATTTCAAGGTCCTGTTGTCTTTATTCTGCAAACACATGCAAACTTCTTTCTGCTGCGTGGGTCGACGCGGGCACGGGCAGGTGAGTCCCACGGCTCTGAAAGCGCTGGAGAACTGTGGGATTTTTTTTTTTTTTAAACAACATGGCATGCTGCATGCATGGAATTTGGCTGAGCTGCATTTCTAAATCAGTCCTGCGTGATTAAGACAGCAGTTTGTTCGGTCTGTTTGTGGGAGTGAACCAGTTGTTCTGTCTGATTAATTGTTATAAATGTACCAGTGAAAGTCGTTTTGAAGTAAGTTCATCTCAGACAGGAGAGGACACAGAGTAAGCAATAAAATTATGCGTGCTAGTGATTTTAGTCGGGCAAATGTTTCCTTTGCATTTCCATTTTTATTGCCGTCTATTCCGGCCCATTGCATGGCTAGAGAAAGGCAAGCTGATTTTTTTTCTATGCTAAACTTTTCCATTTTTCCAACACCCCACACACAAAATGAATTATCATGCATTTAAAAATGTCTGACGTACAGTTTGTGTAACGCATAAATCTAATAACATCAAGGATCAGTAAGTCTGATTTGTATTAACGTTATGGAGCAGAAGCTTGCCTTCGATTGGTGTCATACAATTAAAAATAAAATCTACTCAAGCAGCTCTACAGTTTTTTGTTTTTTATTAAGGGAATAAATTGTCTCTATTCTGTAATTTTGGACTTCTGAAAACACACGTAATTGGTGTGTACAAATAATATGTTTCATTAAAATTAAATAAAATGGATTAAAGTACACTGCAACTAAATACACTTGAAGCGTTTGCACAACTGCAAAGCAATGAGGTTTTATAGTGTATATACAGAATATATAATAGAATTGTTCAAAACACCGTCAGTCTAGTGATTTTCAGTGCAAGTTACATCATTGCACCAATAGGTGGCAAAAAGTGTCTGTTTTATAACTGAGTAGTGAATCATTCACTCAACTCATTTGCTCAAATACTGAATCCCTACTGAGTCACTGAATCATTCACTCAACCAATTCTTATAAAACACTGGATTTTTCGACAAGAAACAAGTGAACGACAGAGTCATTGAATCAAACTGATTAGTTCAAAACATTAAAACTTTCAGGAAGTAAACAAGCGTGTGACTGAGTCACTGAATCATTGACTCAACTGATTTGTTCAAAACACTGAAACATTCAGGAAGTAAAAACATGAGTAACTGAGTCATTGAATCATTCACTAAACTCATTATTTTAAAACACTGAATCATTCAGCAAAAAACAAGTGAACGACCAAGTCACTGAATCATTCACTCTACTCATTCGTTCAAAACATTGAATCACTCTGGGAGAAAAAAAAAGTGAGTTACTGAGTCATTAATTCATTCACTCAACTGATTTGTCTAAGACACTGAATCTTTCAGCAAGAATACAAGTGAACGAGTCAAGTCATTGAATCAATAACTCAACTGATTTGTTCAAAACACTGAATCAGTGAGTCAGTGAATCATTCACTCAACTGATTTGTTTAGGTGCTGAATCTTTTGGCAAGAAAACAAGTAAACGACCAAGTCACTGAATCATTTACTCAACCAATTAGTTTAAGACACTGAATCTTTCAGTAAGAAAACAAGTAAATGACCAAGTCATTGAATCATTCACTCGACTGATTAGTTCAAAACACTGAATTATTCTGGGAGAAAAAAAAATGTGAGTTATAGAGTTATTGAATCATTCACTCAACCGATTCAGCAAGTTAACAAGTGAATGACCAAGTCACTGAATTATTCACTAAACTGATTCAATTAAAATACAGATTCATTTAGAAAGTAAACTGCTTAAAGAAATTCTGCTTCGACTCTGTTTAATACACAGAAAATACACAAACTAACAATGTATAAATTGTAAGTTACTGAATATTTACTTCTTGTTTATTGAAATGTTAAAGAAATGCAATATCACTTATGATATTGATTACCTAAAAATGGTGCAAATGCCACCTTATTATTTTTCGCTGCTGTAGAACTGCTATTATAATCCACACAAAATTGAATTTTGACTTTTATATCATTTTGAAAAGTTAAGTAGATTTTATTGCAGATTTCTAACAATAAATGTACTTTACACTTTAATTCAAACAGAAAACCAATCAACTCTTCCTTTTTACACAAAGACACAAGAAAATACTGTTTTAAAATATCGTTACAATTGTGTATATATGTGTTGGGGTAATGCAAGTTACGTAATCAAATTACTTTAAGTACCTAGTAAAGTAACACACTACCTTTTAATTAGAAAATATCTTTGAATTCTCATTTATTGGTTGACAGCTCTCTTATTCCCATGTTCAGAGAAATTAGAAGCAATATGTACACAAATAAATCTGCGTGATTTATATATATATATATATATATATATATATATATATATTATATTTATTTATTATGTATATGTATATATATATATATATATATATATATATATATATATATATATATATATATATATATATGTATATATATAAATTAATTATGTATATAAAGCAGCAAAAACAGCGCTGAGGGCGGGTTTGCTTCAGGTTTTGGGTTCCGCTCTCTCTCACCCGCGCGTCTCTGGTAACGCTGACAGCTCCCAGCAGACCATGGGAGCCTTAAAAGCAGAGAGATTCAGGAGCGCTGGAGACCCTCCCCCTCATAAAGGCCCCTGTCACAAACGCTTCTTGTCGTCAAACGTTGTGTGGCGGTCCTGAGACGGTTGCCAGGCAACCTGCACTGCATTGATATGCGAGTTGGAGGGAATCAGGGGAAGCCTTCTGCCTCTGGAGCATCAGTGCTGGGCGGTGCGACTCCCACCAAACACGAGCGCTCTCGTCTGTCTGATAACACGCACTCAAGGCGTCGCAGCTCGAAAGATCACTTTTGCACTCTGAGGTACTTAACGTCCTAGTTTTGAGCATCTTTTTAACCTCGGAGAAGCAGAACGAGGTCAGGAACTCTTTGAACACCTGAAGTTCTAAAGGACTGAGAATCCGAGAGCATATGGAGTTTGTTAACAGGGTTTTGGCTAATTAAAAAGAGGTACTGCCAATAACTGAACCGCCCTCTCTCATCTGTTCATCCACGAGAGAACAAAGAGAGAGAGCGTTCCGCACGAGGAGCTCATGACAGCTCAACTCGGGAACAAGTGAGATGAAACTGGGCAGGAAAACACTGGAGCGCCGTGAGAAACGACACGCGTCAGACACCTGGAAAGCGCAGCCTCTCTCCTTCAATCTGGAACTCCCTCCTAGCTAAAGGATGATGGGATACGACTTCTCTCTGAGCGGCCAGGGATGTGTGTGCGTTTCAGAAAGACGGTCCCGCTCAGCATGTCTGATGCTATGTTCCTCCTGATGCTGTGCAAGGTAAGATGATCCCCGTCTGGTGGGATCCAGAGGCGTCTGACAGCAGGAGAAATGAGTTTCATGTTTTCATGTTTCACTGAGAGAATTTTCCGCAAAACTTCGTCTGTGAAATTTCATGCATACAGATGTGACAGTAAATACTGTAAAACAAGAGTGCAATCTTAAAAATACTGAAAATTAATAATGCAAAAGCAATGTGGTTGTTTATTCCTTTAAATTATAATAAAGTTACTGGAACTTCAGATGAATTCGTGCAATTTTGAACCAACATTTCAATAAAAACAACATCTAAAAGAATTTTTGAAATCAGTTCAGCTTTAACATTCTTGCACTGTAAACATTATATGATCAACATGTTTTCCCATAACTTTAACACATAAAAATAATTTCAACATTTTTAAAGCTATACTAGATTTTCGAATTTAGTTTAATGTAATTTAAATGAACTAAAAAAATAAATTTAGAAACAGTAGAAATGTAGAAACAGTTTTCACTCAGAAATGGCTAGTAAATTTCACAAATTTAAAAGAAAAAGCAAGAAACCCATGGAATTCAGTGTAAAATTTTGAAGTAGAAAGACTGAAACAGTATTTTTTTTTTTGTAAAATGTACTCTTATTAATTTTTGTTTTATTTATAACTTTAAAATAATCATATCAGTAAAGAAATTATTAATATCACAAAAACAGTAAATACATTAACTTGAATTGTGCAATTTATGACAATTTATTAAAAATAACATCTGTGAAAAAGAATCTATTTCTGAAATCAGTTTAAATCAGTTTTTATTGCACCATTAAAAAAATATATATATGATCAACGTTTTTCCAATTTCAACGTTATTTTTAAAGTTACAGATATCAGATATCTTGAAAGATAAAGATTCTCCAATTCTAATTTATACTTCTAATGTGTCAGTTTAATGTAAATTATAGAAAAAAAAATTGAAATGACTTGTATAACTAGTTTGATTATATTTAAGAAAAATAAGGCAGCAACTGAGGTTGAAGTAGCTTTTTTTTCACTGGAGATTTTTTGTTTAAAAGTTCATTTTTATTCTTACGCCAACAAACAATAGTAATCTAAAAATAGTAACATCTTAATTAAATGTTTTTTTCAAGTCAGAATTATTTAACATCACTGTACCAACCTGTAAATGTTAATTTACACTATTATATCAACAAAACACATTTTTATAGGTTGAATCAGGTAGAAATAGCTCTCTAAGGTAAAAACTGCAGTGTATTTATTCTGAAGCATAAGTTTGAAATGTTTTGAGTATTTGTGGCCAAATATGTGTTATGAAAAAGTGCTTTTGGCAGCATTATGTGCTCTGGATTAATTCAGTTCCACCATATAAAACAGCTCCCGGTCAGATATAAAACAATGCTCGAGGAGTGTTTTCATCTGACATGTATTTGCTCAGGAGTGTGTGTGTGTGTGTTTATTTGAACTCATTTTAAATCAATGCCAGCAGCAACACTGTCAGAGCAGCTTAATGTCTTCAAACATTTCATATGCCCGAAATAAGTCGAGTGCGAAAAGGTTTGACCATTCACTTATCCAGAGAGCTTTGCGTTTTCTGCTTAGGAATGAAAGTTCATCTGATTGGTCAAATGTCAGACATGATCTGTGTACATAAGTGGTTGCATTTAACATGCAACATGGCCAAAAGTATTTGTTGGGTTCAAACCCTTGCGTTATGATCATGTTGATCATGGATGCAGGGATTTCAGTATAATCTAATATCTAATGATATCCAGTTTCAATTCATCTCAAAGGTGTTCAGTGGAGTTTAGGTTAATTGACATTTAAGGGCCCAGAAAAGCCAATTCATTAGAAAGCTGTCCACATATTTTCTGTCATACAGTGCAAATGCAGTCAGGCAGCAAAATCTTTCAATTTGTCTTCTGTCAGGCTGCTCTTGCAACTTGGTTGCGTCAAGTCTGGTTATGTTGGTTCTCTGCAGGAAATGTAATATTTACCAATGCCAAGAAATGGGATTTAGAAAAAGAAATTTGTTCAAAAAGACATTTAGAATAATCTCCAAACTGACATTTTCACATTTGTTAAAGTCAGAACATTTATAAGCTATGGGTTTAAAATTAAAAATGCATATTGTTTGCAAAATTGTTTGTACACAATATTTTTTTGCAGTATATAACCTTCTCACTTTTGTGAATCACAAAGGACGATATTTAAAAAAAAGTCAGTTTTTCCTCATGCAATGAAAGTAAAATTTTATGCAGTGTTTTATTTGTCATTTTTTGCTAATGTATTCTCAAATTGGACTTTTAACAGATATATACTGAAAAAACTGTTGTAGGATTCACTTTGAACCAATTTTCACTAAGCAACTGCTAGTAAATTTCACAAATAATTACATAGAAACAGCAAGTACACTGTAAAAAGTGATTTTTCTAAGTTGTAAGATTACTGGAGTATGTTTTGCAGTATATTTCAGTACTCAAATATATGGAGTATATTTTAGTCTTTCTACTTTAAAATTTCATGTTTAGTTCAATGAGTTCCTTGCTGTTTTGCAATTATTTTTGAAATATACTAGCAATTGCTTAGTGAAAATTGTAAATCATACAGTGACATTTTTCAGTGTCACACTGAATAAAACATGAAATTCTCAAGCAGAAAGAGTAAAAGAGAGTAGAAATACTATTTTGTAAAACATACTTCAATAATTTTTACTTACAACTTTGAGAAGTCATTTTTTTGCAGTGTGCACGTTTAAAGTTTCAACAAAGTCAAAAAATATTGATCGTCAGTAGAGTTTACAAATGCCCTACAAGTATGTCAAACGAGGAAAATAAAGTGATTTCATGAAAAACTACAACAAAAAAGGATGCTGAAATCTCTCAGATGTTGAAATGAAACACTTTGTGTAAGTTTTTGTGACTACAGAGCACATGAATATTTAAAGAGGCCTTTTATGATTGGTTCTTTGTTGCTAAACCACATTTGAGCATCATGTTGTTTCACTGGCAGCGTCATTCGGGGTTTGCAACACATAAAGTGTAGCGTGAAACACCCTTTTGATTTCTAAAAGCATCATTTTTCAGCTTTCTGGCACCTGCACTCAAATGTGCAACCCTAAAACAAATAGCATTTGAATTCATAACTCGAACTCTACAGATGGCTAGGCTTTATTCTTAGGTTTTTATCAAATAATATATCCAGAGTACCTCATGACCAATGTTCCTGGACTAATGTCACACAGCTTGGCTGGCTCGATGTGGTTTTTGTCCCAGTTGGCCAGTTGGTAAAGTGGTTTTGGATGCCGTCCACTTTGTTTCAGAGCGCCGCACAGCTGCTCTCTAGTGAAGCTGTTTCCAGCCTCCTATTCTGGCACGTCTGACACTCTCTAGCATGTCTTCTATCAGCGTGGAGCAGTTGTCTTCATGCATGAGAGCACATCTAGTGTACAATAGGAGGGTTCGCTTCAAGAAAAGCCCTGTTTATGATGCTCTCAGAGGATCTGTGGCCTAAACAAGCACTAAACAAGTCTTTTTGCTTCGAAAATGATCTGAAAAGTCAATTTTGTTTATAATAGAACAGATTATTGAGCCTTTAAATCAAATGCATATGTGACCCTTGACTACAAAACCAGTCATAAGGGTACATTTTTTGAAACTGAGGTTTATAACTTTAAAAACTTTCCACTGATGTATGATTTGCCAGGATAGGACAATATTTGGCCGAGATACAACTATTTAAAAATCTGAGATCTGAAGGTGAAAAAAAAAAATCAAAATATTGAGAAAATCAACTTTAAAGTTGTCCAAATGAAGTTCTTAGCAATGCATATTAGAGATGCACGATATTGGATTTTCACCGATATGCCGATATTTTTCATCTCATTTTGGCCGATACCGATATATATCCTTTTGTTTGGAAAGTTAGTTTTTAACAATAACTTATTTGTTAGGATTAAATAAATAGTAATGCGTGATGAACATTCAACCCCTTCTTTTTCATCAGTAGGCTAGCATTATTTATTATCTGAATTTTGCAAATTAAGTTCACTTTTGCTATGTTATAAGAAGAGCTTCGGATGCCTTCACTTTCGAATTCGCAATATGAAAACATTTCAAAACGAAAACAAAAAGTTAAACTAAACTGGGTGAACCTAACGGTGCTTTGCATTTTATTTTATTTTTTGTTTGTTTGTTTGTTTTTTGTTTTTTTTTTTTGAACAAGAAAACCATGTGGGACACGAACAGGACTTAATTCATTACTACAACTTAATTCGTCCCTACGATTTATTAATTTATTAATTTGTAAAATGAGGGAACAAATTAATATGTAGTATTAACGAATTCTTAATTTATTGCCAGGAAATCTTTTATTTTTCCACCCGCAATTTATCAGTAAGCGATACAAAAATATAGATTAAAAGTGAATGACAAGAAAATAAACCTGCGAAATTAAAGGCTGAGAGGGTGAGGATCTGGGAAAAGAAAAATATTATTAAGTTCGTGGCAATTCGTGACCAACTGGCAAAACAGAACACTTTTTTTTGCACAAGAATACCAACATTTTCACCTTCTCTGGTTTAACAGGTGGTCTTTTAACCTACTTGAAAACCAAAACCTCCGTCCGGCGTCCGCCATCGTTTCCTCAATATTCGCGTCATTTTTGCCGTCACCACCGCGCTCGTGCTGACCCTGCAAATACAAACCAGGCTCTACACCCGAAGTGCTCACACCGAAAGCGCCTCTTCACGTGATCAGTGAAATCTGACTCTTGCCACAATGTGCCACGGCTCTGTAACTCTGTGACTCCGGCTGTATGGAGCAGACGCTCCAGCACTGCAGATCATGCACTCGCACAAATGCGACCACGTCAAATTTTAACTTGCACATTCTCAAAAAAATGATCTAAAATGTGACAGTTTTTTACGAAGGCAT
This sequence comes from Cirrhinus mrigala, assembly GCA_036247105.1. NCBI lineage: Eukaryota > Metazoa > Chordata > Actinopteri > Cypriniformes > Cyprinidae > Cirrhinus > Cirrhinus mrigala. Next base: position 7,762,541 of record CM070023.1, on the reverse strand, counting down.
TCAACATGGAAAGTAATAGAAATGTAGTCACTACGTAATTATAATTTCCCCAGATAATTATTTGATACAGTACACGGCGCTTTGACAGCTCTGCGGGATACGAACAGGACATAATTCATTCCTACAACTTGTTAATTCGTTTCTACGATTTATTAATTTATTAATTTGTAAAATGAGGGAACGAATTAAAAAGCCTATTAACGAATTCTTAATTTATTGCCACAAAATCTTTTATTTCCCACCCGCAGTTTACCACAGTAAAAGATACGAAAACATGGATTAAAAGTGAATGACAAGAAAATAAACCTGCGAAATTAAAGGGTGAGACTGTGATGATTTGGGAAAAGAAACTATAAATATTATTAAGTTCGTGCCAATTCGTGACCAACCGGCAAAACAGGACACATAGCCGCTTATGGCTTTAAATGTATGGGCTCGAACGGCATTAAATCTAAAAGCATGGTCGCTACTAACATTTGCCTGCAAACCAATTATTTATCTTATAAAAAATGCTTTGTACCTCACTTGTGTCATTAATATTCACGTAAAAATGTTTCATATGAGCAACAGTGTGTTTTGCCGTTGCGCTGCCGGAGAAAGAGAATTCACTGACCGTGTGCCGTAATTACCTTTGGGGTCATTTTATTTTAAATGCCGATCATGTCATTTGCAAACATAGCCACTGTCATGTCATTTGCAAACATAGCCAAATACGACAAAGAGCACCATGAAACCATGTATGTGCATTTATGGTCTAGTGACTGAATATGAAACAGGCAACGGTAAATTATCCCAGACGAACAACTACACGCTTTCTCCAATAGCCGCTGCTGCCACCACACATGCTATTGCTATGCCTCATTCTGTATGTGCATTCTCAGTTTAAATGCAGTGACCCAAAACAGTAAATCTACTCCTCATTCAGGCAAAACTTTGCTTCAAGAATGGGCCACACTGCTGACATGATCTAATCCCTAGCACACTCTCAGCAAATGTGAGGTAACATATTCCTCTTATCGGCAAGACATATCGGGATAATTTTTCGTATTGGGCCGATGCCGATATTTACATTTAAAGCCATTATCGGCCGATTCCAACATCAGTCCGATAATATCATGCATCCCTAATGCATATTACTAATCAAAATGTCAATTTTAATATATTTATTGTAGGAAATTTACAAAATATCTTCATGGAACATGATCCTTAGTTAATATCCTAATGATTTTCGGCAGTAAAAAGAAATTGATCATTTTGACCCATACAATGTATTTTTGCCAATTGCTACAAATGTCCATGATCACACACGTGTTTTTTGTCAAAGTCATATTTGATCCATCAGGCTTTTATGGCTCATATAGTCTGATATAGTGAAAATATGGACGAAAAAACAGCTCAGTTTTATTCAGAGAATCAAACTTTGAAAAAATATGCAATTTGCTGCAAATGCTGATATTTATATGATGAAATTCTGATGCTTGTAATGTAAGACAATGAGATCTTTACAGCAGATACTGACATAAAATGGTTTAAATATCACTGGTCACTCTAGATCTCCTATAATGTGTCTTAGTAATGAAATTAAACCAATGATGATGAACAAATAAACATTGCTCAAAAGATGTGAGATGTTTTGGAGGCCTGGGAAGATCATTCCTCCACTGACGAGCAACGAAAGTAAAGCTTCTGGAAACAAACGCTCCTCAAAAGATCCTGATGATCAGATTTGAGACTCTCAGAATTTTCTACAAAATGATTTATGGAGAATCAAGTAAAACCAAGCCGCTTCAGTCCAGTAAGTGTTCATCTGAAAATATTACAAAAAAATCGACAAAGATTTGACAGCAAAAAAGACACGTTAAGCACCAGCTGAAGGTGGGTGTTTGTACAATTCCACTAATAGAGCTTTTACTTGATAAAAAACTCTAAACTATCAATCAGACGCCAAAAGGCATGGAGTAGATTGAGTGCAACAGGATTAACAGCAATAATTAGACTATTTAGAGAATATGATCCTCATTATGACTGTTATGATGATCAAAAGCATTAAAACAATCCCTTTAGAACAGTGAAAGTAATTTGAAAAGAAAAACTGATTTCCTTTCATTATCAACAATTGTGCAATACGAGGCTCTTTTAGAGATACTGTAACACAATATAGGATTCTAGGAAAGATGGTTCAGGATAAATTGCAATTCTTGCAGGCATCTATTGTTCCAATGTTCACGACAAAAAGGTCTGGAACACTGTTGTCCGGCCCTTATGGACCGACTGAATGCCAAAGCACATGAACGACTGCATTCATCATGAATCTGGACCATGAATGAGTCCCCAGGGATCCCGAAATCACATCATCCAGCAGTATAGCGTGTCAATCTGCCATCAGACACCTCCAAAAATGAGAGAAACGACTGATTCTTCAACTACGAGGGTTGATTTTACTATTATAAACTACAAATTTAAATTTCATTTATTTGTCTTTTTTGTTCATTCATAATTGCTATATGAAGGTCACATTAACGTCTCATCATGCTTTCACCATTTATTTTTTGATGCCTTTTACGTATAGATGTTTATATCATTCTACTCTTATCCCCATATATTATATATTGTACATCCCAGACATTCAGTCTTAAAATATGAAAATATTAAATACATCTTAAACCATGTCAGTATTTATTTATGCATGTATTGTCCAGTGTTGGACATTATTAGTAGATAAATTAAATGAATTCAAAGTGCCCAGATTTTAAGCTGAATTTTTTTTTTTTTTTTTTTTTTTTTTTTTTTTTTGCTGCTTTTAATAATTTTTGCCTCCAGACTGCACACAACTTTGTCTATAGTATGCTTGTAATATTTGTAACATTTATACATAAATTATTAAAAAGGATAAATACTAAATAGGGTGAGCAACACTAAATACATGTGCAGTCTACATCGTTTTTCTGAGTTCAACCACATTTTTTAGCAGCTGATTATGTTTTATTCAGGGGACGATAGAAATGAATATATTTTTGATGAAAAATCTCTTTCATGGCCCTTAATAAATCATTACTCTAAAAGCTTGAGGAGAACCAGTGCAACTGAGCAGAGAAATGCTGCAATGACCATTACACTTTGATACGCAATACTATTATTAATTTGAATATCGCTAGTATTTTTATTTTTTTAAATATATAATTGAAAAGTATTTTAATTATTAATTTAATTAATTAAAAATATAGCATTTTTATTTTGCATAAAATATGTATATTAACAACAAAAAAACTATATATTTTTAGGTGTAAATTAGGGCTGTCAAATGATTAATCGCGAAAATAAAAGTTTGAGTTTGCCTAATATGTGTGTGTGTACTGTGTGTAATTATTATGTATATATAAATACAAACACATTCATGTACATATTTAAGAAATATTTAAAAGTATATGTATTTATTATAACTTTTAGATAATTTATATATGAATAAAAATATTTAGTACATAGATAACATATTTCTCTTAAATACATACATTAATTTGTGTGTATTTATATAAACATAATAATTACACATAGTAAACACACATATATTAGGCAAACTCAAACTTTTATTTTGTATGTGATTAATCGTTTGGCAGCCCTAGTGTAAATATAAGGTTGTTCCATAATAAATAAATAAATAAATAAATAAAATTAAACAAAAAAAAAATGAACATTGTACAAACAAACATTGAACAAATTTCTTAAGACAATAAGAAATACACTGAATTAAATTAATTTTAGAAATTCTCCTTAAAAAGTACAGTTTAAAAAGTTTTTACAGTATAAGTTGCTTTTTTGACCAATATGCATATACTTGTTTTATTCTTTTACTATAATACCTTAATTCAGTTTGTTAAACGCATTTATTTAAGTCTTGATGAAGATTTTGCCATTTATATCAACTGATGGTGAGCTGGTGTGTGTTTTCCCAGATTGGTGTGAGAGGAAAACTGCAGACTTCTCCAAGGAAAATGGTAAACACTGCTCTGAGTGATGAGGAAAAGGGCATTCAAGACAAGGAAAGCAAGGAAGAGTCCATTCTGGCCATGCTGGGAATCATCGGGACGATCCTCAACCTTGTCGTCATCATCTTTGTCTACATCTACACCACCCTCTAAAATCCACAACACTGGAATTCACTGGAACTATGATCGACAGTGAGATTCTGGCATGGAAAAACCAGGCCGTTCCACCAGGGGATCATGGGAATACAGACACTGCTGCGATGGAGTCGCGCATCCACAGGGAAAAACACGGAGAACAGATTCCCTTCAAACACAGACGATACCAGGAACTACATAAGCTGTAAATATGCACGTTATTTCCATATTCCCATCCCGGATCTGGCGAAACAGGAGCGTTTCTATGCATGGCTCAGTCCACAGGACGTTCCCATTCAGTGGTTTTTAATAGCAAACATACAGTGTTTCTTACAAACTTCTGCAGGCGACAGTTTCAGGTTTATACTGTATTAAAAACGTTGCTGTTTACAATAACTTGCTTATTATTAGACCTGAGCTTTGAAATAGATCTTGATATAGACTGAATTTTGTCATGAGCATTTTAATACACAGTACATATGTACAGCATTCAGTAGTTTGGCTGTAAAGCGTGTCAATCAGCTCATTTGGCAGTGTACTTAATTGAATTATTTAACTATTTAGTTATTTTTGTGCAATGCTTATTTGCAGATCTTGTTCAGTATTGTTTAGTGTGGGTTGAAGCAGTTTTAGGATGTGGGGTGGTTTATTGAAACAATTTTCTGTGAAGGTGTTTCTTATGTATGTGGATTTAAATATATATCTGTTTCCCATTGTTTTGAATGAGAGAAATCTTTGTTTACTCAAACAGACAGACAGTGTTGCCTTAAGAACGATCGACATTCGTATCTGCATCATTTCAGAGTGTATTTAGTGATGCACAGAAGCATAAAAGACCACAACAGCATATTGTTTTAGAAATTAAAGTAAATCACTTAATTTATTTCATGCAAACTGTTTTTTATTTCTATATTTTGTCCTAATACCAACATGAGACTATACTAACGTTATTAAAAGCACAAGAATATTTGCAGAATAAATGAATGTACATTATGTCAGTGAAATAAGAAAGTATATGAAATGTAGTTATCAGTGCATAAAGTGCCTGTATTTCTGCAAGATATTCTCTAGCTTCTTTGTTTAAATAATCTTACTGTATATTATTAATATGATTATTAATAAGTCTTACATTAACGGCAGTTTTCCTACCTTGCAGCTTCTGTTTTGAAAAAAATCAACAAAGCTTATAATGACAGCAGGAGATGAGAATGGAGTCGAAGGTTTTATGGCTGATCTTCAGATACACAATTTGAAATCATTCACTTGCAGACTTCTTGGTTGTGTAAATTATGTCAAGTTATGTTCATATTGTATTTTAGTTAACTTTAATTTCATATCTATGAGGACAGAATGGCTCAGCATTATAGTAAAACTCCTTTGTACATGGGCGATCTTGTCTAAAACTCTTTTATGTATTTGAACATGTAATATTGCTACTGCTGATTTAGTAAAGATTATTGGAAAATGTTCTTGTTAAATAAATGGACTTGCTCATTTCTTCATCAAACTGAACAGACAAAGTCAAACACCATCTGGTTTTATTCAGTATTCCGAAGTTTTCCTGTAAAATCCACTGTACGGATCGGCTGTAGCCATCTGCATTTTGTGTAATTATGGGATGGATGTTATGCACGGTTGCCTAGCGAGTAGTTAATAGAGCAGTTTCCAAAAGTTGAACATTGCCACCCTGTTTGAACTCAAGCACTCGATTTCTGAACGTCACACGATGGAGTGAGTTTCAATGTTTTGATGCAGAGATGACTTATGGGACTGCCAAATCTAAAATATAATTTAAAGAACGGAACACAACAAAGCACTTCACGTTATACGTGTGTCAAAATAATTAGGGTTTTTTAAAGGTGTGCTGAAATAAAGCTTTTCAAAGAAGGACAGACAGAGGCGAGAGATCTAAAAACAGCTGAACGTCTCTCGATAAGTCTAATGATGCAGTCGAGCGAGTAAACAATGTGGTTTAGAGATTCACAGCTGCAGAAATACAAATGAGCCCAGGAGCCTTTTTCTAAGGCTTTGTTTTACCTGAATAAAGAGCGTCCAGATGCTAAACAGACAGAAAACCTTCAAAGTCTACATCTTGCAGAGCCTTTCAATAAACAACTGACAAGACTATTATTATTGTACTTTCCTAAACTGTTTCTGCAAGACTTTCATACAAACAACACAGAACTTTGTTTTAGGATAGGTTAGAAATACAATAAAAATTAGGGCTATCAAATGATTAATCGCGATTAATCGCATACAAAATAAACGTTTGAGTCTGCCTAATATATGTGTGTGTACTGTGTGTAATTATTATGTATATATAAATATACACAAATTTATGTATATATTTCAGAGAAATATGTTATTTATGTACACAATATTTTTATTTATATATAATATAAATTATATAAAAAAATAAAATAAATACATACACTTGTAAATATTTCTTAAATATATACATTAATGTGTTTGTATTTATTTATACATCATAAGTACACACACATATATATATTAGGCAAACTCAAACTTTTATTTTGCATGCGATTAATCGCGATTAACCGCTTGACAGCCCTAATAAAAATATATAAATATTACACTATAACTGCTAATGCATCATATTCTTCAAACGGTGCCAGTGGGAACAATCTAGTTTTAGGCTTATGTTATGATGCTTTTGGGAAACGCAGCTCTGATTAATTCAGTTCAGTAAACTTTGTCAGACTGATTCAAAACAGAAATAAATGTTTTTGATTCACTAAAAGAACTACACTGTTCACACGAAAGAACTCAAGAGAAAGACATTAATCTTAAATCTTTGAATCGGACATTCAAAGATGACTCACAGTTCAGTGAGGAAGTCAGTTGTGAACTCCATAATGACTATAAACAATTCACTGAATGAGATCGCTAAATCACAAGCAAGTTTGTGAATCTTTTTGACTGACTCATTAAAAAGAACCAGTTTATTAAAGTCACTTGTCAGGAATCGGTCATTCTGGATTGCATTTTGTTTGACTGAAACCACTAAATAATGAGCGGGATCAAGGCTACTTCATGAATCGCTTTGACTGACTCATTTAAAAGAACCGGTTCATAAAAGTGATTTTCCGAAAAATTGGACATGCGTTTTGTACATTGTCGTGCACAGGAAGCACTGGCTATGAACTCAGTTTTGTAAATTGTTTTGACTGACTCATTAAAAAGAACTGGTTCATAAGAGTTATATTTCGAGATTCAGACATTATGACACACACTGTGTTCATTGTCATGCTGATGAAACGCTGGCAATGAACTCAGTAATTTCTATGTACAATTCAGTGATTGAAACCACTAAATCAAGAGCGAGTTCAAAGCTACTTTGTGAATCGTTTTGACTGACTCATTAAAAAGAACTGGTTCATAAGAGTCATTTTTGCGAATCAGGCATGATGGCTCACACTTTGTTCATTGTCATGCTGGCAACGAACTCAGTAATTGCTATGAACAATTCACTGATTGAAACCACTAAATCACGAACAAGTTTGAGGCTACTTTGTAAACCAGTATGATTGACTCATTTAAAAGAATCGGTTCTTTGGGAAATGGACATTACAGAACGTGCTTTGTTCATTGCCGTGCACAGGAAACACTTGTGAACAATTCACTGCCTCTAGGTGCTAAATCACGAGTACGTTCGAGGAATCTTTATAAATAACTCATTAAAAAGAACTGCTTTATATGAGTAATTTTTCACCAGAACGCGTTCATTGTCATGCGCATAAAATGTTGGTTATGAACTCAGTAATGACTATAAACAATTCATTGACCAAAAGCACTTAAACACAAGTTGAGTTCGAGGCTGGTTTGAATTTTTTCAAATGACTCTTTAAAAAGAACCAGTTCACAAGAGTCATTTTTTGGGAATTAGACATTACGGATCGCTTTTTTCATTGTTTTGCACAGGAAACATTGACACTTTTAAATGTGATGTTGAATGTAAAAAAAAGCTACAATTTAATATATTTTTTGTTGCATTTGTGGCGATTTTAGTCACAATTACAGAGACATGTATTTTGAATTAGAAACCTGTAACACTACGTATTAAGTTTAAGTGTGTAAGTCGTGTTTTTACAAGGTACGTAGCAGATTTTCTTGCATTTTCTGGCCGCTTCTCACGTATAGGTGCTTTTCCAGACACATATCAAGCAGTGTGATAAAACTATTGAATGTTCCCACTTTTTTCCTACAATTGCTAGTTTGTCTCATAGCCCTAATCTGGACTTTTTTCCCTCAAAGTTTACATCTAAACATTCTTTATTTTATTATTATTATTTTTTTATTTTATTTTATTTTATTTTATTCTTTTTTTTTATGGAAAAATAAAAAGGTAATTGTGACTTTTTTTTTTAATCTCACATTTTTTTATTTTAAAAAATAAAAAGGTATTTTTTTTTTTTTTTACATTTTCCCTTGCAATTGTGAATTTATATATTGCAATTCTGAAAACATCTCAAAATTCTGTATTTATTATTATTATTTTAAAGGAAAAATAAGAATGTGATTGTGACTTTTATCTCACAATTTTCCCCTTACAATTTTTTGTTTTAAAATATAAAAAGGTAACTTTTTTACTTTTTCTTTTTTTTCTTTTTTTTTTTAAATTTTTCCTTGCAATTATAACAGTAATGAATAGATGCTGATTTTGTATTCTGTGTAACTCTCACTGCTGATTCGTGCCAGTCTCATTTGCAAAGCGTAATTGACTTCAGGTCATCCAGGTATTTGAACAAAGCCTTTGTTCATTTTTACTTTGTTCTGGGGTAAACACGATCACCTCAAACACAAACAATGCGATTAAGAAAATGAAACATCACTTGTGCATCTGTGTTCGTGTCTAATCTTGTGAAAGAAGAAGATAGTCTGGGCCTAATGCTGTTCATCTCTGGGAGTTGTATTAGAAATCTTTTGCACTATATTGAAAACTCATCTCATCTTTTCACATCTGGCTCAGGGCCGGTCGTGTCACACCTGTGAGATGATGGAGCTTCTGGTTTTCATCAGAAGGACATTACAGGTTGTCCATTGAATCGCTGTGGCCGAGTTAAGGGAGTGAAATGGTTTCGTGGTGAGCCGCGTGTCTTACATAAATTTCATGGGCTCTGCACACATTTCATCTCTCAAAACTTATTCAAGCGTTGAAAAAAAATCCTGATCTAAAGCAGAGAGACGCTGATACCCATGACCGATCCCAAATCCAACATAAACCTCAGAAAAAAAAAAAAAACCCAAAGAGGATCTAGGAGATATGAATAATAAAGTGTGTCATATTTATAGGTTTTTGAAAGATTGAAAGTTAGATAGAGAGAGAGAGAAAAAAAAATCAGTTTAGAAATAAAAGTACAGTGAAAACTAACCAACTTATACCTAAAAAAAAAGCTGTGGCTAATTGCATTCTGTGTAATTATGGGATGCAAGGGGTGTAGTGTTGCCTAGCAACAATCAGTTCTGCCAATATGTAATATATACGTTCAGATGTTTGAGGTCAGTAAGATTTTGAAACTAATTAATATTTTTATTCAGCAAGGAAGCATTAAATAGATCAAAAGTGACAAAGACATTTATAATGTTACAAAATATTTCTATTTCAGATAAATGCTGTTCTTTTGAACTTTCTATTTATCTGTGAATCCTGAAAAATAAAACGCTTCTCAGTTTTCACAAAAATATTGGGCAGCACAACTGTTTTCAACACTGATAATATTCAGAAATGTTTCCTGAACAGCAAATCAGCATATTAGAATGGTTTCTGAAGGATCATGTGACACTGAAGACTGAAGTAATGATGCTGAAAATTCAGCTTTGATCACAGAAATAAATTACATTTTACAATATAATCACATATAAAACAGTTATTTAAAACTGTAATAATATTTCACAATTTTTACTGTATTTTTGATCAATTTAAATTCAGTCTTCTATCAAAAACATCATCAACCCTAAAAAGCAGTACATATTTACATATAGTAATATATCTCAAATGTGGAAAGTAATTGGAAAGTAATAAATGTGTTAAAAATTCAAATGAGCCATGAATTTACCATGACAAAAATGCATTTATGGAATATTTCTTACATTAAAAAAAAATTTCAAAGAGCAAGAGTAAAATGCTGATGTGTTCTGAGGCTTTAGTGACAGATTTACTGCAAGACTATATGATGCAAGTGACAGTGACCTGCTGTTTACTGCAAAAATACAATAAATATTAGGGCTAACAGCTGAAAATCATCTTGCTGTACATTCTTCATCTTCTAAGATGCCAAAAATAGAAGCACTGACCCTTTTCCAGTGGGATTCCTGTCATGTTTTCCCGTTCGTTTCTCTCTCTCTCCTCTTAGCGCGTCCGTCACCTCCTTCCTCGTCATTCTGACCTCTGACGCTGATGCTGAGATGGGCTCCTACTGCAACAAATGACAAGAAAACAAACACATGGATCACTGTTGCATCAGACCTAATGGGTGTTTACACTGCAAAAAGGATTTACTTACAAATAACTAAACTTTCTTAAATCAAGATAAATCAAGATTTACTTGAGAGGCAAAATTACATGTGATATTAAAGGAATAGTTTAACCAAAATATGAAAATTTGCTGAAAATGTATTCACCCTCAAGCCATCCAAGATGTAGATGAGTTTGTTTCTTCATCAGATTTGGAGAAATGTAGCATTCCATCACTTGCTCACCAATGGATGTGAATGGGTGCCGTCAGAATGAGAGTCCAAACAGCTGATAAAAACACCACAGTAATCCTCAAGTAATCCACACCACTCCAGTACATCAGTTAACATCTTGAGAAGACAAAAACTGAAACAAATTCATCATCGAGTCCATAATCCATAATAACTGTTCCTCCAGTGAAAAAGTGGTCTGGTCTGAATCAGGAGAGAAATCTGCACTGATCAAGTACTGCTTACAAGCCAAAACAGTCCAAAACAACTCTAAACAAATATGTGGCTGCATTTTGATGTGAGAGACAACAGGTGATGGACTTTTTCACCAGAGGAGGCATTATTATGGATTATGAACTCTTATTTTAGACAGAAGCAAAGGTTTAAAACCAAAACATCTTGATGGATTTGTTTCCTATGTTTTTTCAAGATGTTAACTGATGTACTGGAGTGGTGTGGATTACTTGTGGACTATCGTGATGTTCTTATCAGCTGTTTGGACTCTCATTATGACGGCACCCATTCACATCCATTGGTGAGCAAGTGATGGAATGCTACATTTCTCCAAATCTGATGAAGAAACAAACTCATCTACATCTTGGATAACCTGAGGATGAGCACATTTCCAGATTTTTTTATTTTTTTATTTTTTTTTTTTTTTGGAGTGAATTATTCCTTTAAGTCTTGTTTTCCGAAAAATGCACCAAAAAGAAGTTAATTTAAAACAAGATCAAATGTCTGCTAATGGGGTATGAAAAATAAATAGTTTACTCTTTGGAATTAAGTTTTTTTTTCTGATTCTCTTGCCAAACATTCATAAACTTGCTTCATTTAAAAAAAAAAAAATTTCAGAAAACAAGACGTAATATATGAAGTCATTTTGTTTTAGATATTTGTACTTGAAAACAAGATAAAACCCCTAAATAGGAAAACTATTTTTTGCAGTGTACAAATGAATAACAGATGCAGCAGTAACCACTGGTATCTAGTAGTAGTTTTCTAGTAGAGTCAGTTGTAATTGTTGTCAGTACAGTGATGCACAAATTCTGACACGTACGTTGATTAACTTTAAATAAGATGCACAGATGCTGAACACACACATAGCCGACAAAAGACATTTGCGGAGCAGATGTTTGGCTGATCACACATCTGACACGTCTGATCCGTTAAACTCAAGCTAAGTGACCTTGACTAAATGAGAGTCTGGATTTGAGCTCCAGAGGAGGCTTGTGAAAGCAGTTATGGAAACAGTTTGCATAATCTTATGGGAGCTCTTGTGTTGTGCTTGACGTTTGGACAGTGATTAATTATGTTAATATTTACTCACGCCGGAGCGGCACAGGAAGTTGAGCTTGATTTTAATCACCCAGTTCTTTCACTTTTGTTTTATTCAAATTTCATTTAAATGATCTGTACAGCGCTTTTTATAATAAAGATCATTTTAAAGCAGCATCAATAAAAAAATTTGGATGTTAATACTTATGATACATCAATATTCTTATGCCATATAGTCACATTTATCAAAACAGTACTGGATGATAATAATTTTTACATTTTGTCATGAGATAAATAATCAAGTAATTGAGATTTGCTGTATATATTGACCTATATGAGTATATGAGAACATATTTACTCTATGCATCCAACTTTATATAAAAAGTTGGGCAAAAATATATTCACATTTTGCGAAAAAAAAAAAAAAAAGTATGATGAAATAAAAAAGAAATAATTTAAAAAAATCATAAAAAATAAAAACGGATAAAAAATAAATAAAACAAAAATACATAAAATAAATACAAAAATAAACAAATAAAACAAAAATAAATCATAACAAAAACAAATAATTAAAACAAAAAGACAAGTATTTTTTTGAGTATATATTTGAATATATGTTTGCAGATTAACTGGGCATACAGTACTGAAATATCCAACTTCATATAATGATTGGGCAAAAACATATTTACTTTTGCAACAAAATAATAAAAAAAAAAAAAAAATGAAGAACTAAAAATAAAATAATAATAAAATTACTTTTAAAAATGATGAAAAACAATGATAAAATAAATGGCTGGATTGAAATGTAAGAAATATCTCTGTCTCTGACCAGCAAGATGATAAATAAAAATAATGATGGTAAAACTTATCAAATACATATAAGTAAAACAAATACAAAATAAAACAAAAACACAACAATAATAAAAATAAGAATGATAAAAAATAAAAACGAAATAAATAAGTGATAAACAAATAAAATAATGATCAAATTAAATAACACGTTACAGGAGCTTTTGTCTTGCATAATATTAACATTACATCCGATATCAAATTGATCTTATTTTAAAAATCTTTAAAATTCATCAGAATTATAAAAAATATAAATATTCAAAATATTTTTTGTGCATTTACAGTAAAAAAGTTTCATAAAATACTATGGTATTAATATAGTTTTATGTTATGTTTATATATGCCAATTCCATTGTAATCTTTGTGATACACTGGAGTACCATCTACTGTCAATCAGTACTGTGGTACATATTAACCACCCTAATAATATTTTGATGTTGCATTTAATTGGTAAAACCCAATTTGTGTTATACAAGATAAACCTCAACTGATTATGCGACAAAAATCACCTAGAGATTCAGTTTAATAAGTTCAGCCTCCTGAAAGTCATTACATTATATAATTCACACGCTGACAGTCAGAAGTACGTTTTCTGCCATTTATTTATTTATTTATTTTTTATTTTTTTCAGTAAATTTCAACAACAAAACATGCATTTGTAATAAAACCACACGATTCCTAAAGCTTTGGCAGATACGAGTGCAGAAATCGCATGCAACCTGGAAAATCACCTTTATTTTGCGATATGAAGCTGTAAATAAAAGTGACACTGGCTCTGGCTGTAAGCCACGTTGTAATGAGGTCAGCAGGGACCAAAGGAGACAAGACGCAGAGAACGACAGCCGTGTTTATGACGCTATTCAACACATTCTGTTTGAACAATGACTCAGATTTAAGAAAGCGAACATCTTACTTTGAAGTGTCACAGTGATTCACAGGCTCAGCTTTCACACACACTGTTGATTCTGACTGTAAACACGTCTCATAGCATTAAAGAGTGTGTGTGTGTGTGTGTGTGTGTGTGTGTGTGTGAGAGACGCACTGCCCTCTGCTGGAGCGCTGCACACAGACAGAGAAATCGCTCCACCTGTTTGTTTGGCTTCATCAATATTTCAGCTGTTCAGACAATACTGAGACTGATGCAACATGTTGAACTTTGAGGAAAACAAGCCACAACTCAAACTAAATAAACTCATCTTAAAACATTTCATGCATTTGAGCAAGAAAAGTTAACAATTTCAACAGTACACCATAAAAATTGATTTTTTCGAAGTTTATTGGAGCGTGTTTGACAAATACTATTTTAGTTTATTTACTTATATATACACATTTCTATACAGAGTTGGGCAAAAATATATTTCCATTTAAAAAAATAAATAAATTAAATAAATAAATAATAATAATAATAATAATAATAATAATAATAATAATAATGTTAAAATAAATAGAAATAATAAAAATAATTATAATAAAATAAATACTAAAAATACAAATAAAAAAATAATGAAAATGAAATAAAAAAATAAAAATAAAAGACACAGCTGTTAGAGGAATTTTGCCTCATACTACATGTGTTCTTGCATAACTCATTTTCAAAAATCTGATATGATGACCTGTGTTTAGCTTTTATGCATCTACATCTGGAATAAAACAAAAAACAAAAACTAAATTTCAGCAATTTCAACAGAACACTGTAAAAAATGATTTTTCAAAGTGAATAATAAAATAAAACAAATATTTGAGATTATGTTTTACAAGATTTCAGTTTTTCTGCTTCAAAATTCCACTTTTTAATTCAGTGTGTTATTTGCTGTTTTTTGTAATTATTTCTGAAATTTACTAACAATTTATGAGAGAATATTGTGTCTGCATCATTTTTTCAGTGTATGTACTGCAGAAATATTTTTGTTGTTTTATTTTTATTGAGATATTAAATAAAATTGCATTGTCACTAAGCCACAGATTGTATTTTTTTAATTATCCTTTTAATGTATCCTTTATAACATTTTTATAGCAAAAAATTAATTAAAATAGCAAAAAAAAAAAAAATAATCCTCTATTTTGATTGTGATTAGCTATTCATAACATGCATTTGTCATGTCAAATTAAGAGGAAAAACACAGCAATATGTGCTTATCATCTGGAATAAATTCCATATTCACATCCTTTTCTAATTCAGTTCTACAGATAAATAAAGTATTCATGACATCTAGTGGTTAAAATGGAGATTACAGCACAGTTTCTTTACCATCTCAATTCTTTATGATAAAACTGTGCTTTAAAATCCTGAGAATAATTATGCAGATTTGTTAATTACAGAGTCATTAATTAAATCACTGATCCCTGATTGTTTTATTAGACTGAGAAATCATTATTTAATCATGTTATTATTCTCTGATGACAAAAAAATGGTGTAGGTTTTAAACAAACTATTTTCACTATTTTCAAATTGCTACATTTCACTATTTATTACAAAGAAACAGCACTGAATTAAACATTACATTTTGACGTAGAAAGACTGCATTTGTATTTTCTTAAAACATACCCCAATAAACTGTTTCTCTGTAAAAATGCATGCATTGACTTATTTATATAGCAAGGAGAAGTGTAAAACTTGAGGATGTCCTGTGGACAGTGTAGATAATCATTATTTCCCTAATCCGTTGATTTATGTACTAACTGCATTTTATTAATTTGTCTCACAACCTCAACAAGCTGAATATGAATACTCAGTTTTACAGCGATGATTTTCGCTGCCCAACTTTGAGTTTCCATCCAGGCTGTTCAACCTGTGTGAGATGACCTTCTCAAAATGACATCTGCAAACACACACTGACAGGCCTTTAGAGAGTGCTAAACTAACGCTCGCTCAGAAATCAAGCCCTACAACGTGCATCTGAGCCAGGTGACAGACCAAATCAATATTTCACCCTTAAATATTAATGTTGTTCAGGGTCAGAAACATCATGCAGTAACTAGTGCACAAGACATAAGCGCATGAACTAGCACTGGTTTGAGGTCAAGATCAGGTTTGCTGATGTTTCTGCTCATTAGCACAAACTGTGTGTTTGGGGGAAGCAGCAGAACACAGTTCGGCTTTTCTAGGCATCCGTAAACATGTTTCATGCACCAGTGCAACAAAACACTAAAAGTACACGGTGAACAGACGTTTGAGAGCAAACGCCGGCGGTCCTGAAATCGTGATGCTCAGCGCATTAAATATGAAGACGTTACAAGACTGCTGTCCTGGATTTCACGTCGTTTGAGGATGCAAAACAGACAGCGAAGAGGAATGAACTCTCACAATCAGACAATCAATCAAAGTTCAATCCAAGTTTAAAATGAGGCATCATTCATTAATCGTCTTTAAAGCAATAATTCCTCAAACAAAATTCGTTAAAAATGTAGTTGAGTTTGTTTCTTCATCAGATTTGGAGAAATGCAGCATTGCATCACTTGCTCACCAATGGACCATCTGAAGTGAATGGGTGCTGTCAGAATGAGAGCCCAAACAACTGATAAAAACACCACAATAACCCACAAGTAATCCACACCACTCCAGTCCATCAAATAACGTCTTGAGTTATGTAAACAGTACTTGAACTGTGCAGATTTTTCTCCTGATTCAGACCAGACCACTTTTTCACTGGAGTAAGTATTATTATGGATATATTAGCAATGATTTGAAGTTAAAAATGTCTTCATGATGGATTTGTTTCTTTTGTCTTCTAAAGATGTTTACTTGTGGATTATTGTGATGTTTTTAAATCAACTCTCATTCTGACGGCACCCATTCACTGCAGATGATCCATTGGTGAGCAAGTGGTGTGATGCTACATTTTTCCAAATCTGATGAAGAAACAAACTCATCTTCATTTTGGATTTCCTGAGGTTGAGCACATTTTCAGCAAATTTTCATTTTGGGTGAACTATTCCTTTAACACAAATAATGCTGAATGCGTTCAGCGAGAGCCACAGTAATATAGATGCTATTAATTCTCAAATATGGCTAACTAAAAAAAACTCCACTTATATATAATGTCTTCATAAGCATTTATAAAAGTGGAAGTCTAAAAAATAGACCAGTTAGTATCCATTTTTCTATCTAAATGTCAATTAAAATTACATGAAGGCAAGAGTGCAGCACTTTATAATCAAAACACCACTTGTCTAAAGGCATCATTTATAAAAATAAACCATGTTTGAATTTTATAAATGATACAGGGTGTGCATGTAATCAAATACCAGTAAATGAGAAAACGCTAAATGTCTCGTCTTAGTTTGTTTTCTCTCACTAATGGGATTGAATTGAGCATCCTTTGGGAAATCAGATGAGTTCAGGGTGACTTTAAATTCCCTGCAACCAATTTCATGAGTAAACGTCCACTAAAAATACACACAACCACCCAATAAGATGGGATGAGGAAGTTATGATGTCAAAATTACACAATCTAAAATTCTGAGATAAACTGAAAATGGTGAAATGATGTGTCATTTATTAAAGCGCTTTTTATATTGGTTTATAATGGTTTTGTTCAGTTTGTCTGAAACAAAAAAACGTTTAAATAGTATTTTTAGTTGTCTTGATTTATAATAAATTAGTTAAACACTGACTAGCAAAATGTTTTTAGTGAAAATTCTACTTTTATATCTAATTTAACTTTATGTCATGGTGAAATTACATTGCAAAAAGCCCAGCAATTATTATAATTACCAACATTAAGTAACATTTTGGCCTGTGTATAAAGAAAATATAGTGATCAGACCTTTTTACTTTGTGTGAATAAAACAAATATTTTTGATATTTTTGAATAAATAGTACATCGAGATTTGAAGCAAAGTTTAAACCAAACCATAAATATATTTTGCCTATATATATATATATATATATATATATATATATATATATATTTTGTTTTTTAAATGTTGTTTTGTTTGTTTTGTTTTTCCTTTCTACAAATGTTAAGGAAACATTCCATTTTCAAATTTTGCAAACATTATGACAATGTTACTTTTAAATGATCTCTGAATGTTCTAAAACCTAAAACTAAAATTGAAACTAAAATCAAAACAATAAAAAAATGTGTTACTTGAAATGAAACAAATGCTAAATGAAATAAAATAATATATTAAAACCTTTTTACTTCAACTAGTTGCCAAGACATTTCTCATTTCAATTTTAATTTATTTTCTTACTAAAACGTACTAAAATAACTAAAACTACTAATAAAAAGCATAGACATTAAATAATAATAATAATAATAATAATAATAATAATAATAATAATAATAACAATAATAAATATATATTATAAATAATATTTAAAATAATATATATTAAAATAGCATATATATATATATATATATTTTTTTTTTTTTTTTTTTTTTTTTGAAAACGAATTCAAAATATGAATAAAAAACTATAACATTCTCTTAATAATATCAAAATAACACTGCACCCAACTAAAAATATACCATAAACAATGTATAAATAACATTTTTGTGCAAATATTTTGAGAACATTAATAAAGACCAGATAACTCTGAACAAATATTTTATTAGCGTTCCTGGAAGAACATTCATTTATAACTTTAAGAGAACCTTGCCAGAACATTTTGAGGAGCTGGGAATGTGTTATTTGTGAAACCTCTTTAAGTTGAAGTGAAGGTGACTTCCATGTGAAAAGAGCAGTGGTCAGATCCACTCCAGTGAATAACTGCCATCATTGGGGATCAGAGGTTTGTCCAGCTGAACGTGGAGCTGAAAGATGGCAAGAAAACATGCTCTCATGTGCTGTTGTCAGCACTATGCAGCGGCTTTGAGCTGCAAACACTAAATGAGAAGTGAAAGGTGGGTCACGGCTGTCAGGAGACCCAACGCAAAGACAGCAAGAAGAACCAAACCAGAAGCAGCCCTATAATGATGAAGGATATGAGCGGATCCGGAGGTTCAACTGCATGAGAGATTTAAGATGTTTGCTAAGATGCATTTCAGCATGTGTTCATGGTATTAAACCAGCTATTTTGAGGAGAATCTTCCGATGAGTAAAACATCTGTTACTCTGAAGTCAAATTAAAAAAAGAGAACATCCAGTGATTTGTCACTTCCCTGACATTTCATATCAACAAGTTGATGGAATTTTTAGCAAATTGAGGGTTTATAACTTCAGATAATAGCAAAGTGGTCAGATGAAGCTGAAGTTGAAGCATGATGCGAGATGAGGACGTGACAGCAGAGCGCTGATGCATGAAATCAACTCAACACGTTAGTCACCGACATCATGTGACGCTGAACCGCAAACGTGAAGCGCACAGGAAACTGGACTTTCTGAGTCAGGAGTTTCCTGAGGAGCCGAGCGGAGTTAAGTGAACAGAAAGAACCGCGTGATGGATCCAGACCTGATTAGCTGTGACCGCGATGACGTTTCAACACACAGTGCTCCGGTACAGGATGATGATGTTCAACATCACACGAGAACACGAGAACCATCACCTGAGTAGAGCTGCAGCTAATGATTATTTCTATTCTAGACTAATCTATCGATTATTTTTTCGATTAGTCGACTAATCTATTGATTATTCTTTAATGAATCTATTTATTTTCTTATCAGTTGATGAATTCTTTAAACTATCAATAAATAATAACAGTAACTTCTGCTATTAATCTTGTAATATTTTATTCAAACGTTAATAAAATGTTAATACTTTACAAAAAAAGAAAAGAAAATAACAACAATAAATAATTAATAAAAATAAAATTAAAGAAAGAAAATGACAATAAAAAAATAAGAAGAGAGAAAAATACAAATAATTAATAATCAATAGAAAAATAAAAAAGGAAGCAAGAAAGAAAGAATTAAAACATCTGCTTGAATTCATATCTGTATGAATGAACCAACTCGATCTCATTCAGTGGTTATAGACACCAAATAAAAACAAAAAAAAAAATCGTGGTACTAATACGTAATATTTGACTTTGTCGTGTTTTTGTTATTATTTGGCGTACTATTTACGCATTTTAATGAGACCGGGCTCGAACGAACAGCTGCAGTCACAACTGCATTCAGGACACTAGAGAGACGGAATCAAAAATGGCGTCGTAACACCGCAAAGATTTATCACAGTTGACAGCACGTTTTTAAATAAATGAGACCTGCCCAGTCAAGGCTTGTCCAGTCCATTACACAGTTAAACAACTAAAAATGACTTTAAAGGGGTCATCGGATGCCAAGTTCACTTTTTCATGTTGTTTGAACATTAATGTGTGTTGGCAGTGTGTGTACAAATCTACCCTATAATGATAAAAATCCATGCAGTGGTTTTTAATTAACCTGTAAAAATAATATCCCCTTTTTCAAATCGAGCCGTTCTCAGATGCCTGTCGGTGTGGCGTCACACATACAGAGGCCGCTCCCACGATAGTTGATTGACATGAGCTCTTACCTTAGACCAGCTGTCACAGTCCAGTAACTTTCCATGTTTTGATGCCGGAGCAGGGATGTAAGTTAGACAAGAATATCTCCGATTGAGCGATTGAGGTGTTGTGTTGCTGGATGTAATAATGAACATAGTGGTCGTCATTTACTCCCGACATCTGAGCCGCTGAAGATGCAGTGGATTACGTTTGTTTGTGAATGGAATGCACCTCCGGATCTACATATATCCGTCTATGTTCGCGCAAATCATTTGTTTTTGTTTTTTTATGAATCTTTGCGATCGCCTTTCCTTATAACGTGATAGTTAGGAAGTTTAGCGGCTAAATGCGGCTAAAGTAAACAAGATCGTCTTTCCACAGAGAGAAGAGAGGGGCGGGGTGAGCAGAGCTCATTTGCATTTAAAGGAACAACCCCTTAGAATGAGATGATTTTTACAGAGCTGATTTTGACAAGGTAAAAAGGGTGTTGTTTTACAAAACCACTGAGAATTTTTTATCAAAGTATATTAGAGACTTTTCATTAAGACCCTAAAGAATCATATCAACATGTGGAAAATGGGCATCTGATGACCCCTTTAAAGAAACACTTTTTTGGAGTGTTCCTTTAAATGCTTTGTTAGCAAGTGTAGATAGCGCGTTTGGAGCGCGCGTCAAGCTCACACAATTGCGCCCACGACACCAATGGCAGCTCTGTGGATCTTAAGATGAACATGAATGAGTCTATGTTTCCATTGATGTATGGCTTTCCATTGATGTATGGTTTGTTATGATAGGGCAATATTTGGCCAAGATACATCTTTTCGAAAATCTGGAATCTGAGGGTGCAAAAACATCTAAACATTGAGAAAATCTCCTTTAAAGTTGGCCAAATGAAGTTCTTATCTATGCATATTACAAATCAAAAGTTTTGATATACAATTTACAGTAAAGAATATGATCTTATCTATAATCGATACAATCAAACAATCAATAATTTAGACCTGCACAATGTATTTTTGGCTACTGCTACAAATATACCCTTGCTACTTAAGACTGCTTTTGTGGTTCAGGGACACATATTATCATATTTTCATTATTTCTTCAAATTAGCATTATTTCAGTTACTGCAATGTTTCCAATCTTGTCTCAAATAATTCTAAATTATGATTCTTATTAACGAAAATAAAATTGCAAAAATATATATTTTCATTATGAATATTTTCATTAGTTAGAAATTAGAATTATTTTCATTAATCACATTGCATCTTTTTAATTATTCAAACTGTTTTCAATTATGATTCTCATTAAAGAAAACAAAATTGAAAAATGATGTATTAATAATAAAAAATAAGTTACCATACACTAAATGTCTTAAAACATACAAGTTTTTTTTTTTACTATTATTATTTTTTTTGAAGTACAGTAATGAGAATTTGGGGCATAAATGTAACAAAAATAAAATAAAATAAAATAAAATAAAATAAAATAAAATAAAATAAAATAAAATAAAATTCAGATTAATTTCAAATTCAGTTTCTTTTGAATCTGAAGACCGGAACATTTTCTTGACACATTTAACAACAAGTGAAATCATTCAGGCATTATGAGTGTGATCACGCATGACATGACATGAGAGAGAGAGTGTGTGTGTGTGTGTGGATGAGAGAGTAGAGAGAGAGAGAGAGAGAGAGAGAGAGAGAGAGTCTTACAGCTACAACACTGTTAGTCCGTCTGTTCTGCTCTCTCCATCTCCACTTGTTCATGATCTCTGTGTTTAATGATGGATCTCTAAGGATGAATTCGGAAGACATTTGGAGACGTTTCTGCTGTGAAAATCCCATGAGGAGCTGAAGAATCACTTTATCCAGGAATTAAACACACGGGATCATCATGGATCTTTCATTTATGGCTGCACAGGTATGAGATTTTTGACATTATGCATAAAGATACGAGTTTTACATGAACATCACCCGGTTCACTTTGAAACAGTGCAACATGTGAGTTCAGACCTCAAGATCCTCATCAAGATACTCATGACATGACTTCAATTCTTCTGACAGCTTCATGTCTTTTTGTTTACTGGCTATACTTATTCTGATATCTATTCTGGATTTATACTGGATTTATTCTGATTAACAAATGGCTGGAGCCTGTTTTCTTTATATTTGACAGAAATGAGATTTCTCTTAAGACTCCAGTAATCTCGCATATCTTCTCTAGAGTTTCAGGAGAGATCTCAACTATGTCTCAAACTGTTCAGATACTAAATCCAGTGATCAAAAGTCAGAGATCTCACTATGAGAGTCCAGTTCAGTCATGTCTCTTTTATTATTCAAAGTATTTTCAATTACGATTTAAAAAAATGTATATTTGTATATAATAATTATAAAAAATAATTATTATTTTTATTATAATTATTTGTGAAATTTGCTAAACAAACAAAAAAAATAAATACATAAATAAACACATAAAATTTAATTTAATGCGAAAATCAGTGTTACTTTACTATTATTAAAATACAAGTTGTAATGAATATTTAAAATTTTTAATGAATATTTTGAATTTTAATTTTACATTTTGAGTTACATTTTTGAGTAATTTTCTTTTGTGATTTTTAAACTTTTTTTAAAAGCTCAAACATTTCAACACATTCATTTTATCCCTCTATAATCTTACTGTATGCTAACTAGTGATTCATTTGGGTGTGTTTTTAAAGAAATTCTCATTTAAATCAAAATTAAAAATGTTTTAAAATTAATTTAAAATACAAAAAGGACTATATAATGATATATTAACTATGAAAAGTAAAGGTTAAAATGTTCTGAAATAATGATAAAATAACATAATAAATTCATAAAATAAATAAAAATTAATATTAATGTGAATTATTTATACATTAAATGAACACATACTATGATAATTAATGTTACAATTTATTTATTTAGATATTTATGTATTTTTGCTTCACAGTAATGACAAAAATGCAAAATGCCAAAAAACTATAAAATATGTAATATTATGAACATTATAAAACAAACTACACATTTAAAAAAAAAATAAATATAATTGTTTTATTGGTCAGAGTGTAGGACAGGCTTCAAGTTTTCAGAGTAAAATCTTTTCTATTTTATTAAGGAAATTTTTTTTTTTTTTTTACAGTTAAACCAATTATGTCTTTGAACTCACTTTGCAAAAACCAGTGTGGTTTCGAAAGTGATTCGACAAGAAAGAATGTGCAAATGAATGAACACTCCTAACGCAGGTACGTCACATATCAGTAAATAAGAAAAATGGATGTTTTCAAACACTCCAGGCATTTGGACTAAAAGAGAGATGTGTTTTATCAACACCAGATTGAGTGTATATCATAGTCGTTGAAATGCACATCAATGCACCTATTTGTCTTGCGATGACTTTTCGCGGCACACTCCATTCATTCACGAATCGAATATTGCATTGAATATTGCAAAAAACACTGTTGTTTACAAAGTCCATATCAAACTATGAGTAAATGCATCTGCCATTAACACACCAACAGCATCACGAGTGAGCGGACAGCAGGTGCTGAATAATCACAAGTGTCCCACATCATCACTCAGAGAAGGTCTCGCGGCGGCCGACGGCTCACGTTTCACACAGCAGGAATGAATCTGCTAGAGCAAATGTGTCAGACGGGCCCCGGCGGCATCAGTGCGGCACCAGTGACCCTCCAGTGTCACTTTCCTTCGCGCTTCTTTACTGCCGCGAGCGCTTGACAAACACACACAGTACCGTTGCTAATTCACACTTTACTCACCACAAAACCAGAACATGCATGATGAATAAGAACATGTGGGTATGAACGCATACAGAAATTATTATTGTATGAGCACTGTAAAAAAATGATAAGAAAGAAAAATACCTTCACATTCATTCCAATGTGTTGTTTTCTTTTATAAATATTCATATTATATATAATTAATATCATTTAATTACATTATTTTATCATATTTTCATGATTTTATTTTTCTTTTGCATTATTTTCATTATTACCGTAATGTCCAGTCATGCCTCATTTATTATTTTTTATTACAAATATTATTATATTTGATTATTTTTTATTATAAATTATTTTCAATTACGACACTTTAAGTAAATAAATGTAAAAATTATGTATTATATATAATAATTATAAAAAATAATAATTTTTATTATTATTATTATTATTATTATTATTATTATTATTATTATTATTTGTGAAATTTGCGAAACAAACAAACAAATAAATAAATAAATACAATTATTTCTACACTAATTTTTTAAAGTGAAAATCAGCATTATTTTACTATTATTAAAACACTATTATAGTTTCAGGGCTCTAGAGTGCAACCAATTTGGTTACATTAGGCCCATATCTTGGTCTAAACCAATCAGAGATAGTGAAGGGAGTGTGGGAAGACCATGGCCGGCAACTTGTGATGCGCGGATGGTGTTATCTGCGGGCCGGGTGGGTCAGGTAATAATGCATTCTGATTATTTGCGGGTGGATGAGATAAATCAATAATGACGCAAATATTAACTACATTTTCTAAAATGTGAACCCGTTTTAAATACTTTTTTCAATCAGGCAAACAATTTCATTTCTGTGTGTGTGTGTTCGCCTGTTAGAAAAGTTGTAACAGAAAAGGTGACATTTTAGATAAAGTTTGAAGGGAGTTACCCCTGTGTTAATGCTACTGAGTAGAGTAATATGCAGTGGTGTAGTGCAGAACCTGCGTATACCCATTTCTTTATCAGTTGGCTTTGTGCATACCCACTTCTAAATCCCCTCTGATGCGCATCATTCAGTAGTTTCCTGCATTAGCCAAAATCATGACAGGTCACCATTTCTAATTAAATCGTATGTGAATAAATACAAATATTCGCTCAAATCACCCAGGAAAGACGGTAAGGACGTAACGCCGGCTTCCTTTGAAATATGTTTGATGATTGCGTCTGATGCGTCCGCGCTCGCACCACATTATTATTGATTACTAATTTGAATCAGTACATTATAATGAAAACAGTACATTAAAAATGTAAATAATTAGATTTTTCCGATCAGAAATTTCTTAAACTGGGTGAACTCCTGTAAACTTTTGTCCAAGGATCCAGTAGGCGTTCAAACACCCAACCGATTTCATCAGAGATTGCGAAGAGTCACGTCCAGATGTCAGTTAACGCTATTCTTTTTAGCGTCGATTTGGCTTAAAAGCACGAGTGATTATAAACTTATATAAGTGTGCAGGGATTTGCAGATCAACTGAATCTGCTGTTAAAAATGAACCATCCATTCATCATATCATCATGCAAAAATAAGAATTAGAATAATTGTAAATGGCGATTAAATGCGATACGGTCGAAAATTTAGGTGCACCTATTTTTTGTGCTGGTGCACCTAAGAAAAAGGCACACCAGTGCAACCAGTGCGAAAAGTTAGTCTAGAGCCCTGAGTTATAATGAATATTTATCATTTTTGACGAATATGTTGAATTTTATTTTTCAATTCTCAGTTTGCATTTTGATTTAAGTTTAATTTTTTGTAATTTTAATAATACTATTCAGGTTTAATTTATTTTGTATTTCAGATTTAATTCATTTTTAGTTTTTATTTCTATTTTTTAGTTTTAGTGCTTCAAACTTTAACTTTTCATTTAGTTTTTCATTTATAATACCTAGATTTTATTTCATTTATTTTAAGTTTCATTTTAAATTCCTTTTTTTTTTTTTTTTTTGCTATGATTTTGTCATTTTTACTACTTTTTTTTTTTTTTTTAGTAATGCTATTTGGGTTTTACTTAAACATATTTCAATTCAGCAGCCAAGGCAACATTTCTAGTTTTAATAAACAAAAATTTAAGTTAATATTTTTATTTTATTTCAGCTTTATTTCAATTAACAAAAATTTTAGCTTACTTTTAATAAACAATAATAACTCTAGTAAAGATGCATTTAGTGACTGTCATAAAACATGCAGTGGGCCAAAATTATCTGGACACTTAAAAATGCATCATCATGCTCAAAACTGTATTCAAATCTAATGTATTTTTTTAGTATTTCAACTTTCTTTTGTCAAATGTTTTGAGTGCATTTGTGCATCTTTGTTTACAGTTAATGACTTATATATTTTGCATCTAATGCAATGACATTCACACATTTTGAATGTGTTTTGGGGTCACTGTTCAGAGGTCACATACTGTAAACTCTGATGCATTTCATGCTGTCAACTTTATTTATGACCTGCTCATGAATCCAGTACTTGATAAATGAGAACGGAGTGCTAGGAGAACAGGAATAGCTGGCATTAGTCATTTATGAATAGTGTTTCAGTGGCGTGTTGTTTAGAGATGCAGTAATGAGGTAGACACATGTTCTGCTTCCTGAGGAGCTTTGGTTCTCTGGATATGAAACTTCTGACATGAGCTTCCTCAGAAAAACCCTATTGACGCATGACACCACAACCCGTTAAATGCAAAGCGAGTTAAAGAAAGTGAGTTAAACTGCGCATACATCTGTTCACTTTTCAGAGTGCCCTTATTTTTATGAAAATTAAGCACATTTACAGCAAAATCATCATTACTGTAATGCAAAAATGTTTACATTTTTAATTTTAATTCTTTAAATTGTAACATATTAACATATTGTAACATTTCCTTTTTAATTTTTTTTTTTTTTTTTTCATAGAATGGGTCTAAAGAAGTAACAAGTTGTTCTACATAGGGCCCTATGAAGTCAGTTTTATTTTTTTCCAAATTCTGTTTTTTGTAGATTTTCTATATTATCTAGATTCCATAAAAAATTTTCCTCAACTCCTTTTTAATGGTTAAATTAAATTGTATTAATCAAAGAGCATGTCTAATTAAATAAAATCATGAAACATATACAATTTCACATCAATTTAATAAAGGTTTAACAAAAATGACATGTTTAGGGCCCTATGAAATGTTTTATTTTTTCCTCACCATGTTTTATTGTTATCAAATTCTGTGTTTTAGCTTGTCTAATTATTTGAATGCATACTTATTCAAATTTATTGTTAAAATAGCCTAATGAAAGGTTTTTTTTATCCTCAAAATTTCTGTGTTGTGTATTTAATATGTTCTGGTTATCAAATGTAGGCATAAAACATTAATTTCATTTATCTTTTGATTATTGAAAATTAAGCAGTCTTTTTTTTTTTTGGCAAACAAAGGGGAATTTACTATTAAAATTAAAACATGGAAGAAATGTTGTGTGATTATACCCTAAAAAATAATGTTTGTTTAATTTTAGTAGTAGTAGTAATAGTAGTAATATATATCTGGCACAATGTCTTCAAGTTAAACTGGACTTTTATTTTGACGGGTTGCTGTGTCTACCTTTACATTTCTGTGTGTATATGATGTAACGTTAGTTTCCCTAAAATGGAATGGTCAAATGCTCATGAAGTGACTCTCAGCAGAGATTGTTCATGTATTTATGTCCTCAATTAGTGAGACGACAGACGCTGAAATCACTGCGAGCGTCACACGCGCTTCAGTGTGTGTAGTAAACAAAACCGCTCTTCTGCTCCATTCATTAAATCAGAGACACGCAGAACATGCAGGATTCACCTTTAAATGGTATTTTTGAGACGTAATATTTACAGATATTAGTCCATACTGCGGTTTGATTTAAGTGTGATGACCTACTTTTGATTAATTTATTCAAACTTTGACAAATTCCATGACATTCCGCTTTATTCAGTAAATTCCGTTTTTATGACTGATTCTGCGATTCCGTCCGTGTTTTCCGCATCACGGAAATCATAGGGCCCTATATAAAGTAAGATTATAGAGATGTAAAATACACATGGAGAACTGCTCAGATCATTTGATGAGAAACATTTGACTTCTGATTTTTTTTTTTTTTTGCAGACTTGATCAATCTTGATCTTACACGTCACACTCACATGTTAGACATTGGGGTGTTTTTCTCATGAGAAACCTGTGAGAAGCATCTAATTTGGGATGTTTCATTCCTGTGGAGTCACTGTATTGTAATATCACTGCAGTAATCTTTTATATGGAAAGCTTTCGATTGTTCTGTGAACGAACGGTAAATTACCTTCTGCATGAACATTTGTGAAACGGGCCATAACACAAACCAAAGGAAATGGAGTTATTATTGGGACAGCTGGAAATAGAGCTATTATTCCTCTGATTGATACGGTTGTGGACTTAATTGAATCAGCAAGAGCTCTATTGAGTCACAGAGGACTCAAACTGAAGGACAAAACATGTGATTCACAACAGAGTTGAAGTTCCACGTCACACGCATGAATAACGGAGAGAAACGTCACTGTTGCAATGAAGAAACAAAATTTCTTATCGACTTAAGACAGAAAGACATGAACATTTTGGATAACAAAAATAATATCTGTACATTTTTGTTCTGGAAGTGGACTTCTCCTTTAATACTCAGTTTTGTTTTTGTTTTTTTTGTTTTGTTTTTTTAATTTGGGAGCTTATTTCCACTACAGAATAAAAAGTAAAAAGTATTTTATTTTATCTCACAATTTTGACTTTTTGTCTTGCAATTCTTATCTTTTTGTCTCGCAAATTCAGAATTATTATTTTTTTTATTTACTATTTTTATATATTTATATTATTAGTTGCAATTATCTTTTTTTTTATTCTATGGTGGAAATAAGTCTGCATAGTTGGTTGCATATGATATTGCATGATAAACAGCAAAATCCAGTGCATAAACAAGTTGAAAATTATTCTCTTGTATAAAGTTTTGAGCCGATTAAAACTGCATCAACACTCATAATATTATGCAAAAGGTTTTTTTTTTTTTTAATTTAAACAGAATATATTCTGAGTATGCTTCAATTTCACTGATGATGCGTAGGAAATAAAAAAAAAAAAAAAACCATAAGCATGTTATCAAAACCGCATCTAAACGAAGCTCTGAAACGGATATTATTCCCTAGAAATACTCCTGATGCTTCACAGTTATGCGGCGGCGCCCTCCGTCTGAATGAGTTAATGTGCATTCATGAAAATATCACTTTTAGCCTCAAACCTCGTTTCTTCTTCTCGTGGAAGTCGGTCATGTTGTTGCTGGAGGTCTGTTTCCATCTCCTCCTCTAGTTTCCTGTCACTAACATCACAACGCCTCACTGAAGATCCTGCTGCTCATCAAGTGAAGTTGAAAACTACACCGCCTGCAAAAGAAATGATATGACAATTGTTAAAGATGGCTTGTCAATCATAGTTTCTGAAAAAAAAAAAAAAAAAAAGACTGTTTAAGATCAATAATGTTTAGAGTTGTCTCAATTTTTGGCCAATTTTCCCTGAAGAGAAAGATATTTACAGTGTACAAAGTTGTGTCAACTTGACTTCCACCACAGACTAAACATCAAGCTATTTTTATTTTTGTATCTTCCACTTTCATTTTATTTTTTAGATAAAGTTTTAGTCATGTTTTTATTATTATTTTTTAACATCTGTCCATATAGTTTTTATTAATGTAGTTCAAATTAAACTAAATGAAAATGAGTAATAAGAAAATGAACTAATTTTATTTGTTCATTCATTTTACTGTACTTCAAGTAACAAAATGATTATATTTATGCATTTTAACACTATTTTTATGAAAATTAAGCAAACATACGCCTAAGTTTAAATGTAAAATTTAAAACAAATTTAAAATCTTTAAATTGTAACATCTTAGCATTGTATTTGTTTTATTGCATTTAATTTATGCTCATTTTAATTTAAAATCATATAATACCTTTTCATTTTGACTTTAATATTTTTAAAACAACATTTATTAAATTAATTCTCCCATTTAGATGTAAAAACACACTTTCCAAACCTTATTTTTTAAAATTCATGAACGAAAATATGATGTTGATGTACATTTTCCATGGTAATGCAATGTCTGATTTTAAAATGGTTTTCAAAGGATGAATTTTGAGATTAAGTTTTCAATTGATATATAATTTCTCATGATTTCTAAAGCATGATAGGGAAAAAGGCAGCAAAGAAAGTTTTTTTGTGACAAAGGTCAGAAGTCCTGTTAGGATGTAGATTTTTGAGGTGCACTCTTGTCATAAATTTATCTATTACTTTTCCTACATAATGTTTAAATTCAGGTCTCTGAATTTTGATTGCAGATATTGGCATTTTGGTGAATCTGAGCACAGTATTTTCAGTTTTTTATTGCATAATGTACTGTTTTTAACATACAAAGCATTATGCATGAAATAATAGACAGTATGCATTGAGCAGTATGCTGGTTTCATTCAAACATGTCACTGCATGTTCTGTCCATGTCTTGCTGCCCTAAAATGACCCTGTTTTTCCCCTGAAACAAACTCTCAGTCGTATCTGAGCCCCTCACTGAGGTTTAGTGTGTGTGTGTGTGTGTGTTTGCTAAAAGCCCATGCAGGAGAACAGGACACCTGCTCAGGGCTTTCCAGCACATCAGCGGCTGTCTGTCTGGAGAACATCTTTACGCCACAGGCTCATGTTCTCCTGAAACCAAAGCGCTTTTATAAAATCACTGCAGCATCTTGGGCAAAACACATCAGAGAGGATCACAGATTACAGATTTCAACTCTTATAGTATGTGATGTAGTATTTGTGAAAGCCTCTTTCAGCCACGGGATAAAAAATAAAAATAAAAAATAATAATAAGGTAATTGTGACTATTTATCTCACAATTAAGACTTTTTTCTTGTAACTAACTTGTAATTCTGGAAAAAAAAAAAAAAAAATCTGATTTATGAGACAAAAACTCAAAACTGCAAGAAAAATTGTTAGAATTGTGAGATAAACTCAGAACTTTTTTTTTTTCAAAAATTATGAGTTATGAAGTCAGAAGTGAGAAAAAAAAAGTTGTAGTTACCTTTATTTCTTATTCTGTGGCAGAACCAGAAAAAAAAATTGCAAAACGTAAACTTAAAAGAGAAAGTTTCTGAGAGAAAAAAAACAAAAAAACAATTGCAAAATATAAAATTTAGAATTGCAAGATAAAAAGTCTCATTTACCCTTTTTATTTTTCTATATTCTGCCGAGAAACAATATTAATAATAATTGTGCGAGATAACTCAGAGTTGTGAGAAAAAGAGTCAGAAATATGAGATGTAAGCTTGGAATTTTCTTAAAGACATCTTAAAGACTTAATTTAAACTTAAATATTTTAATTCTGACTTTTTTTTTCTCAGAATTGCAAGTTATAAAGTCAAAACTGCAAAACTGTTAGATAAAAAAAAGTCACAATTAACTCTGTTATTTCTTTTTTTGTGGAGGAAACAAAAAAAAAAAAAAAGAACTGCAAGAACTAAATTCGTAAACTTAATTTTTCAGTACAAACAAACAGATATTACAATGATGCAACAGATACAATGAGCATCTTAATCACTCAAACACTTTATTTGATGTTTTACAACATTCAGACACTAAATGTGCTTTCACTGTCCAAATACTGTGTAGTTTTCCCTTGAGTAATTCAGTACAGAAGTAGGTCAATTCTATTAAAAGCTCATTAGCATGACAGAGAGCTGAATGGAGTGTGGATTTAATTCACATTAAGAGCTGAAAATGCATTTTTCACATGGCTGTAATGACGCTTTTGTTTAAAGCTCTTTCCACTGCCGTGTGTCTGTCTGTCCCTTCGTGCGCAAGTGAAATTTCTTTTCCAGCTTCAAAGGCTTAAATATTGAAATGGCATTATAAAACTCAGAGTGGGGGCGTTTTATAAGAACAAGTTTAAATGTTGAATTTTTCCACAGCTAATGAGTTCAGACTGTTCCCGACAATTGTGCATAAATAAAACATTGTTTCTTTTGTTAATAATGCATGCTTCAAAAGAAAACACATTGGTTTGTAATTTTGCTTGCTATCATGTTTCAGAACGCTAGTTTTATTCTCTTCCTTTGTTTATTCAAGCCAGTGCTATTTTCGTATCACTGATATACTATTATAGTTACTGTTAATATTATGAATTCATTTTATTTTTAGATTTTCTGCTCTCATTTTAATTTTGATTTTTGGATGGTATCATCGCATCTATCCTGACCTGGCCTTGAAAATCACCTTTCACTGATGTATAGTTCAATTTTCTTTGCGTTTTGATTGTGTTTGCTTGTATTTCATGGAACAGGAAATGGAACTTGGAAATAGGAAACAGAAACAGGAAAAAGGAAATGATGAAGTTTGTACTACAGCAAGTCCTCTGTCAGCAGCATGGGTTCTCAGCGTTTGCACATAAGTCATTTATTTTACAAGCTTTCAGATGTTAATGTATTATAATTATGTTACAAATGATCAAAAAACAGTGATCAAATGAATGCATAAAACTTTAATAATTTAAGTAATCTTTAAAAATGTAAATCAACATGAAATTTGGAAATTCCATTTTTTTGGCAAACAAACATTTATGTATTTATTTATTTATTTATTTAGATTTTTTCATCCAAATTTTGCCAAATTCTGTGACATTCTGTGTTATAAAACACAAACACATAAATGCACAGCAGCATCAGTTTGCAACTGATGATCTGTAGTTTTTCCAGCTCAGACTGAACATCAATCGATAATCTGTTGGTAAACCGTATTTATACTGTGAGAGCTTTAATATCACCACAGCTGAATGATCTGAGGTCAGTGTTAAAATGTTTAAATGTTGTCTGAGAATGTTGTATCTGAAATGTATGCACATATAAACCACACCACTTATTATCCTGTCTTAATGGTGTGGTTTCATCCAGCACTCCACAACCCTTATTAGTCATGCATTTATTGATTATCTTACAGAATCAATAAGTTACATTGCTGTAAGCAGCAAGGTGTATGGTTCACATTCACTGTAATGTGTAAACACAGAGGTCCTGAAACACCTCATCATTAGCATCAGACAAATGAGTGGAGTTAGTGAACCTATTTAAATAAAAAAAAATATATATAATAATAAATAATAATAAATAACAGAACCAAAATATATATTATATATTTTTTTCAAACTAAACTCATCATTTTCATTTTGTTTAACTTTATGTATTAAAATTATACATAAAAATACAAATTAAAATTATAAATAATAAGTTATTCATAAAATAATTATTGAAAAAAAAATCAAACTGAAATAAAAGTAAAAACTATAGATATATTTTGACAAAAATGAGAAACACAAACAATTTCTAAAACTTTAACAAAAATAAAAATGAAAACAGATAAAAGAATAAAAGTGATACAAAAAAAATATCCTCATCAATACTACACTACTAAAAATGACCTTTCACAATAAAAGTACTGTGAAATTTCATTTCACATTCAGTATTGCAACTGCATATTCAAAGTTAAAAACAATATACTTCAACACAAAAGATCAAAAATGTATTTGAATATTCCTGCTTCATTAGCAAATAGTGTGGTTACACACTGATACTGACACTAGATACTAGTAAGACTGACACTAACCAACCAAACTTTTTCTCTAGAGCATGAAGTACTTGTAGTGACAATCATGTTTGTGAACGTTCATTTCTCTACCACGCATCCGTGTTCTCTTCACGGATGAATCCCGGTTTTCACTGTACAGGGCAGATGGCAGACAGCGTGTATGGCGTCGTGTGGGTGAGCGGTTTGCTGATGTCAACGTTGTGGATCGAGTGGCCCATGGTGGCAGTGGGGTTATGGTATGGGCAGGCGTATGTTAAGGACAACGAACACAGGTGCATTTTATTGATGGCATTTTGAATGGACAGAGATACCGTGACGAGATCCTGAGGCCCATTGTTGTGCCATTCATCCACGACCATCACCTCTATGCAGCATGATAATGCACAGCCCCATGTTGCAAGGATCTGTACACAATTCCTGGAAGCTGACAACAGTTCCTGCCAGTATCCAGCAACTTCACACCCATTGAAGAGGAGTGGACCAACATTCCACAGGCCACAATCAACAACCTGATCAACTCCATGCGAAGGAGATGTGTTGCACTGTGCGAGGCAAATGGTGGTCACACCAGATACTGACTATTTTTTTTTTTTTTTTTTTAATTATTTCTTTTATTGTGGCCAGCCTAAGGCACACCTGTTCAATAATCATGCTGTCTAATCAGCATCTTGATATGCCACACCTGTCTCAGCAAAGGATAAGTGCTCACTAACATAGATTTAGACAGATTTGTGAACAATATTTGAGAAATAAGCCTTTTGTGCACATAGAAAAAGTCTTAGATCTTTGAGGGGGCAAAAACAAAAGTGTTGCGTTTATAATTTTGGTCAGTGTAAAAACACAGTAGACATGAGACAAGACTCTATCACTCTAGTGACCAGCACTGCTGTGCTTTAATTGTCCCACCCAATGAATCACTCGCACTTCCCTCTTTCTAAATATTTATGGCATATTAATTAAGTCCCAGTTCCCACCGCAGGTCTCGCATGTGTTTGAGGCCACAAACACGCTTGTCGTGTGCAACAGTTGCCATTCAGAACAGATGTGAAAACACTCTGAGAAACATTTTCTGACAGAACAACAGTTCTGCTTTAGTTTGATGGCTGTATGCAGATATTCCTCACACACAACACAAATTAAATTTACAAACCCAATGATGTTGTTTGTGGCGTTTGCTAAGGCAAGTAGCTGTCACTGTTTCCATTACTCAGTTAGCGTTAGTGATGTATTGAACGCTCTGTCTTTCAGCTTCCGGTGATGAGCGGCGCATTCATGGACGCGTCCCCTCTGGACGACTGCAGCACGGAGCACTCGCTCTTTAACTCCTCGGCCAGTGTGAACGCAGCGCCTCCTGCATCATCAGCGCCGGTCCAGCAGGAGGAGACACAGCACGTGTCCAGCGACGCCGTCTGGCTTTGGATCGCTATCATCGCCACCATCGGAAACATTGTGGTGGTTGGAGTTGTTTATGCCTGTACTTTCTGAGGACGGAGCAGATATATAAGACTCACGGTGAAGGACTCCAGGAGAACTGAGTCGTGTTCATATGAGGAGACCAGCTAAAGGACTCAATTCACTGAAAAATTTTACTCTGTTGTTTTCAACATAATAATAATAATAATAATGATAATTATAATTGTTTTATAATCAGAATATTAGAATGATTTCTGAAGGATCACGTGACTGGAGTAAAGATGCTAAAAATTCAGCTTTGAAATCACAGGAATAAATTACATTTTAAAATATATTCAAATAGAAAACAGTAATTTTAAATAGTAAATATATGTCAAAATTTTACAGTTTTTGCTGTACTTTAGATCAAATAAATTCAGGCTAGGTGCGCAGAAGAGACTTCTTTAAAAAACATTAAAAATCCTACTGTTCAAAAAATTGATATACTGTTATAGTTCGGGTAAAAAAAAAAAAATTGAAGTAGACTTTATTTTTATATTTTCTTTTTTTAATTCAATTTTATAGTTTTAGTAATGTTTTGAGTTTTTGGCATTCTAGTATCATATTTTATATATATGTTTCTATAGTTTTTGTTTAATTTGAGTTATATTTAGTTAAATTAAATAACTAAATTAAATGAACTATATAATTTTAAATTATAAATTATCTTAATTATAATCATTAGTTATATTTAGTTATATTGAACAATATTGAAATAAAATAATATGTTAATATATTTTACAAATATATTTAAATCTATTTAAAATGACAAATAATACAATAATAAAATGAAATACAAAACAATTTTTAAAATCTTATTTCAGTTACTGTTTATTTATTTTATTTTATTACTTTTTATTTATTTTTTAATTTTATTTATTTATTTATTTTTGTTAACAATAATAACCCTGCTTTCAGTCCACTACTTTTACATTTGTTTTCTACTTACATGGTAAATTCAAAACAATATTTAATGTACATTTAGCTTCTCATTTAACAAGCGGCCGTATAATCAGTCAGATTCCGTTTTCACTTATTAATATCAGTTTAATCTGATATGATAACGAGAACTGAATCATGGCATCTCCCATCTGATATAAACGTGTCTGAACACTGAACCGGCTTTGATCACCTCTGGTCCAGTAGTGGCTGTTGGCATGGTGATTAATCCTTTCTAATTAAGAAAACTAACAGACGCTTAAGAAAATGCAAATAAGAGTTACTGTAGGGAATATTCTCATTATCCAGTTTGAACAGGGACAATATGAACTCAAGTGACTAAGTTACCCTTTATAGCTGAAGACACAATGATTTATTCTGGATTTATGATGGATTATATTCAGACAGGCATCCAGACTACAGTAACACAGTAACACTTACACATGAAACGTGCATGATACTCCGACATCATATTTTTATCTTACAAGGTTTTGGTGCTGTTATTCATTTATCTGTAGAGCCTGTCTGACTGTATTCATGTATTTATGTATAGTATATTTGAGAGAACAGTCTTTATTTTTCAAAATCAGAGTTGAATGAATCTGTTTCTGTAGCTTTCTGGGTGAAAATGCCATTTACTATTAAAAGTTTAACTTCCAATATCCTTCAATTTCCCTGTCGCCTAATTCCGAATCAGAAGCGACGCACAGATAATTACGGCTGTATCAGCGGCGTCTGATAGAGTCAGTGATGAATTTAGACCTCAGCTGGATGAAATATTACCCTGATATTCTCATAATGAGCCCATATGATGATGTTTTCCTTTTTAACAAGCTCTATTACAATACAATACAATATTGGCGGCTCAATCAATCTAAAGCCAATCATGAGCTCTCAGGTTCCTCAGCCTACATGATATCACTCTCCATATGCATTATGGATCAACATCGTTCGTAAATCTCCCAGAATGCATCAGTGCTAACAGCTCCGCACGTTAAAGGAAAAGTTCACCCAGCCACCCAAGATTAGGATGAGTTTGTTTCTTCATCAGATTTGGAGAAATGTAGCATTACATCACTTGCTTACCAATGGATCCTCTGCAGTGAATGGGTGCCGTCAGAATGAGAATCCAAACAGCTGATAAAAACATCACAATAATCCACAAGTAATCCACACCACTCCAATCCAAAAGTTAACATCTTGAGAAACCAAAAGCTGAAACATACCCATCCTTAAGATGTTTTAACAGTGAAGATGTCTTTTGTAATTATCTTTGGTCAAGCAAAAGAGAGTTAGGTTTCCTTACAAGGGGCAGAGTTCAACAAACACACAAACAAATAACCACATTTAATTATTTAATAATAAATAAACCACTTAAAATACATTTAAAGAATTTAAATCAACAATATATAAAAATAAATAAAATCATTTAACATGTCTTTAATTAATTTAAATAAATAAATTAAATCAGTAAATATAAATTATGTTCATTATAAATACAAACATATTACAAAAAATAATAATTCTAAATTATTTATGAAGCTTTTACTGTATTTATTGCTTACAGACAACACTGATGTGAGCCAGAAGGGGGCGATGATGCTTAAAGGATTAACTTTAACCAGTATAACCTGAAGTCTGCAGTGTAATATTGTTTGTTAATGACAATAATAATGACTGTGATCAGCAGTAATAATAGTAAGTGATGATGATAACTTCTGTAAGCAAATCCTGAATTAAGTTTCTTCTAATGACAATGAAAATGATTTGCTGAATGAACAGAAAGCAATTTAAGGAATAGTTCACACAATAATAAAATCACCATTAGTTAAGAATAACGCCATTACTGGCAATAAAACATAACAGCATAATTAAAGACCATAAAAGCACCATATCAGTAGTTCATAAGACTCATTCACTACTTTTAAGTCGAACTTAAGGTGCAAAAACTAGAGCCTTTCAAATATGTATACTTTTATGTACTTTATATGTACTTTTACTTAGTAAAATGTACCTTTCAGGGGTAAAAAAGCTACAAGAATGAATCGTGTACCTTCTTTTGAGAGTGTTTGTGCGAGTAAACGATTCCATTGAGATGTGAATGACATGAGGAAGAATAAATAATGGCAGTGTCTTCATTTTTGGGTAAGCTACTACTTGAGTAAAGCAAGAGCTGAAGTTTTCCATCACAGGAAAGTTTGTATACCATCACTTACATAACATGATGAGTGTGTTTGTAAACTGAAGTGACATTACAATCATCACAAACACTTCCTGACACAACCATATACCTCTCACTAAATCAGCAGAGAAAGCCGATTACAACATCTGAACCACTCACAGACACAGAAGAGATTCACGTACAACATGAAGATGGTGCTTCAGAGATTACTACACAACTACCATGGTACCGGATAGATCCACATGCACTACTCAGTGTTGCCATGGTTTTGTGACCAAAAACATGGTCTTGCTTAGGTAACACTACCTAGCCCTACAAGCCCTTTATATTATATATTTATATATATATATATATATATATATATATATATATATATATATATATATATATACATATATATATATATATATACAAAATACACAATTGTAATACCATTTTTATTGTATGCTGTCAAAAATACATAAATAAATACTCAACGAGGGAACACAGAACAAAAATATTTATATTTACAAATGCAGCACTTTTTTTTTCAATCAGAAAAAAATTGGGCATTTTAAAATAAAATAAAATAAAATAAAATAAAATAAAATAAAATAAAATAAAATAAAATAAAATAAAATAAAATAAAATAAAATAAAATAAAATAAAATAAAATAAAATAAAATAAAATAAATCTGAGGGTGCAAAAAAAACAAATAGAAATATTGAGAAAATGGCCTTTACAGCTGTCCAAATTAAGTTCTTAGCAATGCATATTCTAATCAAAAATTAAGGTTTTGATACATTTACGATAGGAAATTTACAAAATACATTTATGGAACAAGATCTTTACTTAATATCCTAATGATTTTTTACAAAAAAGAAAAATTGATCATTTTGACGCATACAATGTATTATTGGCTATTGCTACAAATATAACCGTGCTACTTAACACTGGTTTTGTGGTTCAGGGTTATTTATATATATATATATATATATATATATATATATATATATATATATATATATATATATATATATATAAACATTCATGAAGAATCTAGACACCAAATCCACACTCAAAAACATACAATCTACACTTGACCCTCTAATACTAGTTCTCTACTGTAGTTTTATTCCATCTACTTTTCTTTCTTATATTTAATGCTATTATTAAAAAAAAAAAAAAACATGCTATGTACTGGTTGGATGGTAGGATGTAAAAAACAACAACATGGTATTACAATTCTTACATATATATATATATATATATATATATATATATATATATATATATATATAGGACTTTATATGACTTTTTCTGAGCAAAGATGGAAAAAATAGCACACAATAATGTTAATTATTGTGCAGTTTTATAATGCAGTATTGTTTCTATTTCAGAACCAAACAGAGGATTTTATATTTTTAAACTGTGGTTTTGAAAAACATACTTATGCATCATCATGCTTCTGACATTGCAATGTCAAAAAAAAAAAAAACAAGGTAAGACCCTGGAACATGTCTAAACATCATTGTAAAAGTTGGTGAGTGTTACTGGCAGAAGGCAAGTCAGGTTCATGAGTGTTTCCTTCACAACGGTAAAGTCAGCACGCTGTGGAAACCGTCTTGTGTGTGTTCTCTGGTTTGGTGTGGCAGAGAGCCGGTTCACTGTGGTGCGTCTGGCGGAGGTTTATTGAGTTGGACAGGCGGCATTACAAATCATTTGGAAACTGAAGCTTAAGATGACTCCACGCCGTCCAGCCGTCACACCCACTATAATGAATTTCAAACATGTTTCTAGACTTTGTGGTTTTGGGTGCTGGGAGAAGTGGGGAATGACTTTGAAAACAGCTGGGAAATTAGAGCCAATAAAGTTACGGCTTCTTTTATCTGGATGATATTCAAACTCTGGATGTATTTTAGTGTAAATTTTAATTTTTTTCCTAGATTGTGTCATTTTGATGAATTAGCATATTGCTGCAGCACTTCAGTGTTATTTTAGGATCACTGATACACTATTATAGCTTTTGTTAATATTTTAAATGGATTTTATTTATTATAACGCTAATATTTATTAGTTAACGATAATAACCCTGGTGTACTTGCTGTCATTTTTTGTGTAAGTGTTGACATCTAATGTGTCAACATGATGTGTTTTGAAAGCTGTGATGTGCCCTAAAACTTTCCACAGCTCGAGACCATTTCAAAAACCACAGGTTAAAAATATATTCATGAAGAAACCCAGACACCAAATCAACACATTACTCCATTCCGTTCTGAAATAAACACACACAGCATCATAAATCTGCACCATGAATATTTTTGTGTGCTATTTGCCCTTGTTTGCTCAGAATAAGTCATGGTTTATTTGTCTTTATTGTTTTTGATTGACAGAAGAGAACAAATAATCAGAATTTCTTTAAATTATGCATCATAAAGATGGAAAAATATGAACGGTGCTAGGTTTATTTTTTGACTCTTAAATGTTTATTTTTGTCTCTTTTTGTCCAGAAATTGTAATTCAGGCAAAAACTTTCTAAAGCTTTTGTTGTGTCTGAACTACAACTGTTTATTTGTCTGGCCTTTTCATCTCCAGAGTATGTGACTTTCAGAAGTTTTCTGAACATTCGTATTCACGCAAGAATAAACAAACAAAATCAGTGTGCAATCAATAAAATCTAATACACTTCAACAAAAATTAACAATATATTAAGCAATATTCAGCTTGAGAGCATTTTGTACCATTAAACTGCTTTATAAAACTTCAGGTATGTAAACTGAATGTAAATTAAAGCATTAATAGTAAGATACTGCACCAAAAACATTGTTTTTTCACGCACTGATCAGTCTTTTTACAACATATTGTTTCAGAAGTGGAAAGAAAACATGCAAAATACACTTTTAAGTATTCATTTCATTGTGCTTTATCTATTTACGCCTGTAGGTTTCCATTACAGCACATACTTTCATACTTTGTTTTCATCTCTACTTCAGCAGCACTTACATCAAAATTTACACTTTTATTCCTATATTGTGAAAGCTTTTACTGAGGGTTTTGTTAATCTATCATTCACCTGGCTTTATACAACATTTTATTCTGTAAAAAAAAAAAAAAAAAAAAAAAAAAAGTACTTTTTCTGTCTGTCGCCGGTATTTTCTAATTTGGAATGGAATGATAAAAAGAGGAATTCAAAATCCCCTCTGTAAAAACCTAAACTCTACAATGTCAACAAAATAAAACAGGAATTTAGAATCTGGCCTCATCCAAAGTTCAGATTAAAACAACACCTCAGTTGTATATTTAAACATTACATTTCTGAAAACTATATAAAATATTTAATGTAATCAATCAACTGGAAACGTATGGTAATATTGTATAAAATATTTACCCTTTCATGTGTTAACACGTTTGTTATGTGTGAAGTTTCCACAGTCTGACAGGTAAAAGTGTCCCATCAGTCCCTAGTGATCCAATAGGATGTTTGCTTATGAACAAAACATCTCAGAATTTCCATCATACATAATGAAATTTGGGAATTTTAACATGTTACTCATACAAACATTTACACAACATGTTGACTGTGGTCAGTCATTGTGTTTCTTAGCAAACCACAGCGCTTCAACAACTGTGATTTACGCCTGAAAATATGATTTCAAACTCTGCAAATCATTTCCATCTGCTCATGTTGCCAAACATGTCCAGTATTTCCTGGACTCTCTTCACTTATTGCTTTTAATAAAAGCACGCATCTCTTATAATGCTGAGAATGTCACCGATATTGGATCAATATATTGAAATCTGGAGCTCAATTACCAGTAGCATTTACTTTCTTTGTATGCTCCTGGTCTTACTGTGTGTGGATGATTGCAAAGAAAAAAATGCTTTCATAATCTTTCAAAATAAAATGCAATAACTCACTTTCCTTTTCCACTAACATCATGAAATGTAAGCAGGAAAATTTGCCAAACCTGTTTCAGCTTGTTTCACAACTCGTTTCACAACACTGTAAACAAAAATGTTTATATTGACAAATGCAGCACTTCCTTTATCAGAAAAAAAACATGCTGATTATCATTTATGTAAATTATAGACTTTGTACTTCAGTCGTGTAATAACAGTGACACAATGAGGCGGGTGCGCTGATGTTTGGTTCACTGTATTTTATTTTGATAAAGTACCAACTGCGCTTTCAAGTCAGCAATACTGGAACTGATATGTTTTGTTTGTGTGTGCGCCGGCGTGATTACTTCAACTGTTTCCTTATACCAGCAAAATCAACTGAAAAAACTCTCATTTAATGTCTTGTTAATAATGCATCACTGTAAAATGTCTTTTGTAAAATAAAGAAAACAAATAGGATGTCGCCTTCTGCCATTTGAGTTTCCTTGCTGTCACAAAATGAACTGAAACTCAGCATATATAGTCTACGTTATGTGTGGCACTGTTTTTCAAATATATTTCAAGTATTTATTCCTTGTATGTATATAGGCTATGTACTGCATAAGTATACCTAGCATAGTAGATTTGTTGTTTCTCTCCTGTACGATACCGAAATTGTATCGAAACGTGACCCCCAAACCGAGGTACGTACCGAACCGTGACATCTGTATATATATATATATATATATATATATACACACACACACACACACACACACACACACACACACATATATATATATATATATAAAAATAATTAAAAATAGTTAAATTAAATTAAATTAAAATGTGACCACTAGTGATGGGTCGTTCTTGAACAATTCGTTTTGAACGAATCTTTAATGTGACTCGGGAAGAACGAGTCGTCTCAGGGAGTGATTCGTTCAGTTGCGGATGCACAACATCCTATTAGGTTCTGTACTGGAATTAGTTCACCTGTTTGTTATGGTACAACCTTTTTGGTGAGAGTTGCAAAACTGGTTATGTTCCAGGGATGTTGAATTTCCACCATTCGATGTGAAGGTAGTCAGGTTTGGTATTTTTCTTGAAAACAAAGACTTTGAATTTGTTATTAATTTCCTGTTATGTTTTGGAAAGTTTTTTTTTTATTCACAAGTGCAGATAATTTAATCTTTACCTAACTTTATTCAGTGGCGGAATGAGGTAAAACTCTTATACAAATCTTAAAAATTTGTTAAGAATAAGAAAGCCCTTAAACTGACTTTTCTCTTGGATCTGTACAATTTATTGTAAAAGCCCTCTTTGTTGTATTTTACTTTTTAGTTATCCTTTTCTTTTGGTTTAGTTTTGTATATTTTGATGCTTTTTTTTGTTCTATTTTTGGTTATGCTCAACCAAGGCTGAACAAGATTGGTTGTTTTCTGGATTGTGATTATGTACCTTGTTTGGTTGTAAAGTGTTGCAATTTAAAAAAAAAAAAAGTTGACCTGTTTCGAGTCTTCGGGTTTTTTGAGTCATTCGTTCATCTTCTGGGGCTGTCACGTGATGAACGAACGACTCAAACCCAAAGATTCGAGAGATTAACTAATCAGTTCTCTTTCCGGCTCAGACTACATAGCTTAAGCTTTTTATTTTTTGTTTATTTTATTATTTTTTTTTAATAAAGCTTTATTTGATAACAATTTACACACATGTGTAAAAATAATAACAGCAAGAAGTCATAGGTTAAAGGAACACTCCACTTTTTTTGAAAATAGGTTCATTTTCCAACTCCCCTAGAGTTATGCAGATGTGTTTTACCGTTTTTGAATCCATTCAGCCGGTCACCGGTCACTTTTAACATAGCTTAGCATAAATCATTGAATCCGATCA
Source organism: Cirrhinus mrigala (assembly GCA_036247105.1). Classification (NCBI taxonomy): domain Eukaryota; kingdom Metazoa; phylum Chordata; class Actinopteri; order Cypriniformes; family Cyprinidae; genus Cirrhinus; species Cirrhinus mrigala. Next base: position 7,718,406 of record CM070023.1, on the reverse strand, counting down.
GACCATTAGCATCTCACTATAAAATGACTGAAGAATTTCTATATTTTTCCTATTTAAAACTTGACTCTTCTGTAGTTACATCATGTACAAAGAAGGACGAAAAAAGAAAAGTTGCGATTTTATATGCCGATATGGCTAGGAACTATACTCTCATTCCGGCGTAACAATCAAGGAACCTTGCTGCCATATCATCTGCTGCACCCATGGTACGGCAGCAAAATTCCTTGATTATTACGCAGGAATGAGAGTATAGTTCCTAGCCATATCGGCCTATAAAATCACAACTTTTCATTTTCCGCCAGTCTTAGTACACGATGCAACTACAGAAGAGTCAAGTTTTAAATAGGAAAAATATAGAAACTCTTTAGTCATTTTATAGTGAGATGCTAATGGTCTAATCGGATTCAATGATTTATGCTAAGCGACGCTAAAAGTGCTACCGCCAGACCCGGCGATCGACTGAATGGATTCAAAAACAGTAAAACACATCTGTATAACTCTTGCGGAGTTGGAAAATGAGCCTATTTCAAAAAAAAGTGGAGTGTTCCTTTAAGCTTATGGGGCTGTCACGTGATGAACGAACGACTCAAACCCGAAAACATGTCAGATAAGAGGTGAGGTGAGCTAATATAGACTAAAGACCCAGGTAAACAATGAATTAATCTTTTCTGTCTCTTACAGCATTATAGTTTTGTCTTGTTTGTAGTGTGATCAACGTTTGTGTAAGCAGTAGATGTGTTAGGGAAGTAACACACGTAACATTTTAATTATATTTTGCTAAAATGAACAAAATGACTCGAAGATTCACAGGGCTCAATGCTAAAGATTTTTCTGCTGGCCCGATTGGGCCAGTGGTTAAAATTTTTACTTGCCCGGTCAAATTTTTCACTGGCCCTGCCACAAAATAAATAAATAAATAAATATTTGCAGTAATCATTGTTTTTGAATAAATAAGCTTATATGACACCAAAATGTTACATACCAATTAAATTGCACAATTCACAATTCCAATTTCGATATCACAGCAAAACCTACTAGCCTAACAAACAAAGTTCAAACATTATTTGTTTGTGAACCGTGATCTTGCTCTGTCTGCTACAGTATTCTTTTTTCTCCTTATTCTTCGTTCGTCTTCAGCATTTCTGGCCTCTGTTAACAGATGTTTAAAGGGTTCGTAATATTTCCACATGACATTCTGAAAAGTGATTGCATGCAGTTTTTGTGCAAGCCTTGAACACAGATCGGTTGAAATATCCAGTCGATCGGTGCATCTGTACTCCACTGTATAAATTAGATTAACCATTGTTAAAGCTACAAAGTTACTCTCAAGACGGGTATTTTGACATAGTCTTGTAGGCAATTTTTCCGTCAGAGACGTGTCTCTCAGTGATCGCTTGAAATTGTAAATTAACCAGGCTTAAAACCCGTGCAAATGATAAACTTTCGTGACGACGCAGCAGTGGCCCGATTGGGCCAGTGACAAATTCGTCAACTGTCTCGAGCATCCTTCACACTGGCCCTGGGTCATCGGGCACTCCTTACAGTCGAGGCCTGATTTTAAAAGATTCGTTCATTTTGCTGAACGAGACTCAAAGGTCCGAGTCGGTAAAATGATCCGAACTTCCCATCACTAGTGACCACAGACCACAAAACCAGTCATAACGGACAATTTTTTTAAATTGAGTTTTATACAACATCTAAAGCAGCTGAATAAATAAGCTTTCCATTGATGCATGGGATTTGTTGGGATAGGACAATATTTGGCCAAGATGCAACTATTTGAAAATCTGGAATCTGAGGGTGCAAAAACAAAAAACAAAAAACAAAAACAACAACTGCAAAACGCAATAACTCGCTTTCCTTTTCCACTAATATCATGATGACATGTAAGCAGGAACATTTGCCATACATGTTTCAGCTGATCACAACATTCTTAAATATAAAGGTTCTTTGTTGGCATTGATGAACTTCATTGATGAAGAACTTTAAACATCCATGGAACCTTTCAAAAGCTTTATAGTAAAATAAATAAATAAATAAATATTTAGTTTTTAAAAAGTTCTTCAAATTGTTCTTTTAAAAACTGTTCACTGAAAGGTTCTTTGGGAACCAAAAATGGTTCTTCTATGGCATCACTGCAAAAACACCTTTTTAGAACCTTTATTTTTAAGAGTGTATGAACTTTAACTCAACATGAAATAACAGCTGACCATCTTTCTGATCTAAACTTGCACAATCTTTAAAAATGACCTACCATCTGACTCCATTCTAGTAAGTTCAGCCCTTTTCATGATTCAGTCAATTCCCAAAGGATGATCAAGCCTGGACCTGCATTTTTATCTCATTGAACATCCTTTTCTGACTCATGAATAAATCATATTATATAAGAAAAAATTGGTTTTAAATTGCATTTCAATTTGACTAAGTGTCTTTCTCAAGGGAACAATTCTGAATCTACAGCCCAGAACTGAATCCACTGAACCACATCATTTAACCTATTTTCAGGAAAAATCTGACAAGTACCATTCAGAATTCTGCAGTATAAAACATGCATCTAAAACATGCTATTTTTGCACACATGGCATATGTGGATGATCGAAACTGGTCAGAAGTTTGGAATAATTAAGATTTTTCCTGCTAATAAAAAAAATATAAATAATAATAATAATAATAATAATAATAATAATAATAATAATAATAATAATAATAATAGAGTACAAATAGCACAATTATGAAATATTATTACAATTTAAAATTTGTTCTGTGATCAAAGCTGAATTTTGAGCATCATTACTCCAGTCTTCAGTGTCACATTAACATTCCAATATGCTGATTTACTGCTCAAGGAACATTTCTGATTATTTTCAATGTAAAAACAGTTGCAACTTTAAATGCATATTTCTGCTTTTATTTAGCAAGCATGCATTGAAGTGATTGAAAGAGAAGTGACAGTAAAGCCATTTTTAATGTTACAAATTCTATCAACCAAAGAATCCTGAAAAATAAATTTTTTCCCTTTTTCCACAAAAATACTATACATAAAAACAAATGTCATGCACTAAATTTGACCTTCCATTTCTAGCATGACAAAAGAACCAGAAGCGATATCAGTATTTTTTCCCTAAACTTACTTTTTGCCTTGACTTACTAGTTGAACTGCCAAAAGTTAAGGCATAATTTGTTCATAATTGGATTAAAAATGGCAAACCTCTGTTTTTTTTATGCCAAATGGATGTCCTACTGAACAGTACATCATATTACTGTTTGAAATGTTTAACACTGCATAATGCATGATATAATATATATATATATATATATATATATATATATATATATATATATATATATATACATACATACATACATACATACACACATACACACACACACATATATATTTATATATATATATATATACACATATATATATATATATATATATATATATTACACACTCTATGCAGTATGCTAGTATTCCATTCTGAACACATCAAACAAAATGTAATTACTTTAGAAAGCATAGTGCATAATGACAGTGAGCCACTATCAGAGATCCATTAGCAGTACTGTGATTTACATTAGTAACGTCTGACAATGGCTGCATATTCTCAATAGAGCAATAAAACCACTAACGTACAGTAAGTGTTTGGTAAGTGCTAAATGACGCTCTCATTCGGGCCTTTGAGACAATTTTTTCAGATGTGATTTTAATCTTGAGGTCCGTAAAGTAACAGCTCAGCCTCAATAATGGTTTTGTGGTGTCCGTTGTGATTTTTAATGGAAACATCATCAGAATTGATTCAAATAAACATAGAATCTTATTGGACTCAGACCTGTACTCAAAGCAAACACTGAAACCCTTCACATCAGAGCTGAGCTTTTGTCTTGTAGACACTGAAGTTTAGAACACTTCGGCAAACAACCATATTAGGATTCTATTAAACATTTTAGACATTTGTTGTATTGTTGGATTGTTAATCATTGATCCAAATGTTGTATAGAGGGATATATTTAAAGAATTACCCAACAAAAATAACATTACCATTAAGTTACAAAAACATTGTTTCTGAAAGTTCTCAGAACGTCCAGTTTTTTAAATGTTTTGAAAAAATTTTTTTGGCGAACATTAAATGAACATTCCATTTTATTATTTTGCAAACATGCGGACGTTACTTTCGAATGTTCTATAAATATTTGTAACAAGTAGCAATATTTAAATTCGTTCCAACTAAAATGTTTCCAGGAAAAAAAAAAAAAAAAAAAAAAAAGTTACATTGTATGATTAAAATTTAAGTGGTGTTTGTTGTACATATCTCACTGGCACAATTTTCACTCAGAAATTGTTATTAGCTATTAAACTTTACAACTATTTACAAAGAAATGGCGAGTAACAATCAAATATGAAATTTTTGATAATTTTTGTCAAATTTACTCTTTGTACATATGGCTCAGGTCTTTCATTCAGTGTACATATGTGGGATTTTTTTTCACCCATTTCAGGCAAAAATTATCATGAAAAAAGTCCTTAATACTTAAGGACTGGAACAAGTCTCTAACCCTAAAAGAGATGCTTGCCTCAGTTTTGAACAGCAAATGAACTGTAAAGCTGGGAAAGTGTAAAATGTAAACTGGCAAACAGTAATTTGAGTTCTGGGTTTTCACCCCCATAATGATGTCAGCAGCAGCTGGGATGTTGGTGGATTTATAAACACACTTTCACAAGGTCACGACCTTGTTTCTCTGATTCAGAGCATTGATAAACTACCAAGTAAAATTAAAACCTATTAAAGAAAGTCTTGAGGGGCCACAGACACCCCTAGACTCTCTTCTCTGTCTGTATCTTGACTAATAAAGGGAAATATGCTGTGTTGTATATTTGTTGAATGATGGCTGTTTCTGAGAGTTCCAGTAAAAAAAAAAACGGGAGGGAAAAGCCGGAGGGTGGAGACCAGGTCTGACATCAGAGTACTTTGGATCTCCCACTCTTTTAAGAGTCAGGCTGTGCCATGAATTCAGCACAGAGGACAACTGCACATCTGCGAGGAGAAACCTCACATCTGGATCTGATTTCTTGGAGGAGTGAGGTACGTACAGCACTGTTTAAATGACAAAACCATACAGTGTGTAGAGCTGATGTCTGCCAAACAACGCTTCATTTTAAACAGAATTCAACAACTGCGCTGGATAACTTAAATTCTTGTACTTTGATTAGATCAAATGATAAAGAGCCAAAAAAAAAAAAAAAAAAAACTATTACAACATGTTTGCTCAAAGGAATGTCCTGAAACAACATGTTTCTACTGAAGTAGAAGAACAGTGGGGAAAAGGCAAAAGCAAGAGAAGTTTTAGCTTTTAAAAGTGTTTGAAACTGCTTTACATATTTTTCTGAACTTATTAATCAAATTGTACGTTATTGTCAGGTTTATCTATATTGATTGGTCTGAATGCCTGAAAAGAAAAAAGCGGCTGACTGTTGCTATGGTTTCCTCATTAGTGAACGTGACTTGGGTTTGTGAGCTTTAAATTAAAAATGTACATATGCATGCTGACTAAGTAGTCAAAAAATGCATTTAAATGATTCAATGTAACAGTAAAGACATTCATGTTACCAATGGTTTCTATTTCTAATAAATGCTATTCCTTTGAACTTTTTATTCATCAAACAGTCTTGAAAAATAAAACTGATTCTACAAAAATATTGGGCAGCACAACTGTTTTCAACATTGATAATCAGAAATGTTTCTTGAGCAGCAAATCAGCATATTAGAATGACTTCTGAAGGATCATGTGACACTGAAAACTGGAGTAATGATGCTGAAAATTCAGCTTTGAACACAGAAATAAATTACATTTGAACATAGATTCACACATAAAACGGCTATTTAAATTGTAATAATATTTCACAGTTTTTAATGTATTTTTGATCAGATAAATGATGAGCAGAAGAGACTTAAACTTCTAGTGTATATTAGTTCAAGCATTAATTATAGTCCCATAATTCACATCCTGACATAAACAGACACTAATAGGACGTAGTGCAGCTGCATAAACCTCTAAGTTAAGACACCCTTAAGAATTACTCTGACCAACTAGCAACTAGCCAAAGTGTAATTAGTCTTATTTTTGGATTCAGTTTAGACTAATCTATGTTTTTATGTAACCGAATTAAAAATTATGACCAGTCTTATAGGTAGGGTAGGTGATTTCGGAAAGGCTAGCGATAACAAGCAAGATCCCCACCATCCCTGCATGATCACTTTGCAAAAAACACATGAATGCACTAAGGCAGACTAGAGATTAAGCTGTAACATGATGAGAGACTGCGTTGGTGGAAGATTGAATGCAACGCTGTCAGATTACTTCATGTCTTATTCACTAGTGAGAAAATATTATATTACAAAAATAACTCTTTTCATTCTCACTGGAATGGGCTGATGACATATGTCTGCGCAAGCAGGTTGCTCAGAGGTATGCAAATACATAATTTGACAGGCAGGCAGGACAGCCTATCATAATGTTCAGACCAAACATTTTGATTGGACGAGCATTTTATGGCTCTATGCCTTCCACAGACAATATAAATACATATAAATAAATTTAGACTTAAATTAACCTAGTGATTGCTATCAGAATGTGAAGAGATATTAAACTAGGGGTATGCAATATGACAATTTCACTTTTTGAGAAACATCGTAGTATCGCCTCACAAAAGTACATTATTTGCTTTAAAGCCTTGCCGGTTAAACATTTAATTTGTGTGATGTTCCACTGCGTATACACCTGAAACGTGCGCACATCAAAATCCTGTCAAATAGCGCCTAAATACTAAACTAAGTTATGTATTGCTTCTGATTACGGTAATATCATCAAAACACACAATATTTACATACAAAAGTTTACAGAAGCTTATGTCTAAAGTGAAAGTAAACAATTGAGAGAAAAGTGGAAACACAGAGCTCTTAATGGGGCAGCAGACTAATTGTACTAAACATACTGCCGCTTTTCATCAAAGTGATAGTTCAACAAAAATGTATAATTCTGTCATTATTTACTCACTTTCATGTTGTCCCAAACCTGTATTACTTTCTTTCTTGTGCTAAACACAAAATACGATATTTTGAAGAATGTGGATAACCAAACAGTAGCTGGTCCCCATTGAATTTAATAATAGAAATGATCAAACAGACAACATTCAACAGAAAAAAAGGAGCTCATTCATGTTTAAAAAAAACCTGAGAGTGAGTAAACGATGGTATTAAAATAAAACCCTATGACAGAATTGACAGACAGATGACAGAATTTTTATTTTTGGGTGAGCTATTCTTTTAATTGTTATTAAAACAAAACACACTGCTCTTGATTGAAGAACTTTAATAAGAATAAATGTACAATTGATGTATATAGTGTATAAGTACATAGTGTTTCACCTTTTATATTTGTTAATTCAATTTCTTGAATGCTACTGCTAAATACACCTACTGTACCTGAAAACTAAAGCACTGTTTGTATTCTTTGGTTTTATCTTTTAATAACAAAGATAAAAGAATGACAAAGATTTTTATCTTCGCTCACTTCAGCCTAAATTTCTGCTGTTCTTTTTTATTTTATACTTTGTTACCTTGAAAGTCTTTGTTTTTAAAAAAGGGAAATTAGTTTGGCTGTACTGCTCAGACAACTTGCAAAATAGTAAAACAAACATGACAAAGAATCGTGAATCGTGATATTTCTGAAAAAAAAATCATGATATGATATTTTTGCCATATCGCCCACCCCTACGTAAATAGACACTGAAGCTGCGGCTGAAATCAGTCACTGGTACACAGAATTTGTATTTTCTGTATGGAGAAACGGTTAGACAAACAGCACTGACGAGTAGAAAAGAAAACACATTTTTGAAACTACACATCTTCAGCATGATTATGATCAGTGTTTTTTCTTTAGTAAGAGCTTCATATTGAATCTAAAGGGATGATCTATTAGACTCTGGCTGTCATACGCTGTCAAATGTGGCTTTACTGAGCTCAAAGGCTCTGGCCCAAGTTGTGATGTAGACCTTTTTCCCTGAGTAAATGATGAGCACCACCATTAGGAATTCTAACTTCCGATTGGATGCCCTTCTGTTCCAGTCTCCATAGGAACCCATTCAAATAGCGCCCATCTGTTTTTAATGTTTAAAACGTCGGCAGCTTCGTGTCATCTACACACTCATTACACATCGAGGAGTGACGCACTGACAAATGACGGTCATTGCGACATTGCACAGTGATGGCGCTATGGAGCCACGTGCTTTTAAAACATTTTAAAAGGTTTAACATTAGATTATCAGCTTGGAATAAATGCTAATTTGACTAGAAACACTGGAGACCTTCTGGTTAAGAGTCGGGCATGACTTCCGCGTTCAGAAAAAACGTCTATAAAATAAAACGCTAATGGCCGTTTAAAAAAAGGAGGTGGGGCTGCTTGATATGTCTTACCCAGTCTTCCTGTTTATGTTGAAATAATAATAATGCTGTGCATTTCAAAGCACTTCAGGGAAACTAAAAAGAAAAATTAGATGACTAACTTGTAAGACTAGCCAAAAGCTTTCTTGGAACTGGCCCCTGGTTAACAGCGTTTTGTAAGTCTGTCTAAAAACATTTAATCTTCTGACTAACTGATAAAAGAAGCTGTAAAGTTGTGAGTTTGTTCATTTCCTTCCCCTGCTGTTTTTCCACCTAATCAGCAGCCTGACAGACAGTTTCCCTAATCACACTGGAAATATTATGCAACTGTACAGTGCTCTCATACCGTAGGATGCCACTTCCAAAATTCCAGGAGTTACTCACCCACAAGCCGTTCCAAACCACTATGATTTTCTTTTTTTTTTTTTAGATGTAAAAACATAAAATGCTGCTCTTTTCAATACAACGAAAGCAAGGCATATGGGTTTGAAATGACATACTGACAGCCTTTTCAATTTTAGGTGAATTTTCAAGTGGGCTATTCCTTTACTAATCTAGATGGCATTTATTTGATCAAAAATACAGTAAAATTGTGAAATATTTTTACAATTTAAAATAGCTCTTTTCTATGTGAATATATGTTAAACTGTAATTGATCGCTGTGATCAAAGCTGAATTTTCAGCATCATTACTCATCATTAATCACATTTTCCTTCAGAAATCATTCTAATATGCTGATTTGCTGCTCAAGAAACATTTCTGATTATTATCAATGTTGAAAACAGTTGTGCTGCCCAATATTTTAGTTTTAAACCCTCATACATTACCATTCAAAAGGTAGGGGTAACAAAAAAAAATAATAATAATACTTTTACTAATACTTGTATTCAAAGTGATGACATTTAACATTACAAATTATTAATCTAAGAATCCTGAAAAACAACATGACAGTTTCCACAAAAATATAAAGCAGCACAACTGTTTTCATCATTGATAATAACCAGAAATGTTTCTTGAGCAGTAATGCTGCATATTAGAATGATTTCTGAAGGATCATGCAACACTGAAGACTGAAGTAATGATGCTGAAAATTCAGCTTTGATCACAGCAATCAATTACATTTTAACAGATATTCACATAGAAAATAATTATTTTAAATCACAATAATATTTCACTTTTTTTTCTTTTTTTTTTTTGATCAAATAAATGCAGTTCTGGTGAGCAGAAAAGGCTTCATGTAAAAATTCTTAAATGTAAAAACTGACATTGAACATCTCTTTACAGAAATCCACAGAAATATGGACCACGACATACAAGTAACAACATCATCCATCCTTTCCACAATCCCTACGACCGTCACCAACAACAACCTCACCAACGTCACCCAGTGTCCGCACTGGGAAGTGTGGGACTGGTTGTACATCATGCAGCCTGCGTACATGTTCATCATCTGCGTGCTGGGAATCCTGGGAAACGTCTTCGTCCTGCTGGTCTTCGCCCTGCATAAAAAAGCGTGTACGGTGGCCGAAATCTACTTGGGGAACCTGGCGGCCGCCGACCTCCTGTTGGTCTTGTGTTTGCCGTTCTGGGCCATCAACATCGCAGACGAGTTTAATTGGCGTTTCGGCTCGGTCATGTGCCGAGTAGTCAACACAGGCATCAGAATGAACACATTTTGTAGTATTTACTTACTAGTGTTGGTTAGCGCCGACCGATACGTCGCACTCGTCTACGCCTTGTCGCGTGGTAGAATGAGGCGACCGCGCTACGCCAAACTCAGTTGCATTGCCGTTTGGGTTATAGGAATTATCTTCAACATCCCAACGCTTCATTTCCGGGATACTCAATTCATCCCGGAGCTGAACATCACGGCTTGTATTCTGAACTATCCGAACACCAACATTGGCCTCGCCTGTGACATTCTTCTCATCTTGCTAAGTTTCATCGTCCCATTCTTGGTGATCTCCTACTGCACGCTGAAGATCATCCGAGCCTTACACAAGCAGGTGGTCGCCCGCTTCAATGCGGAAAACACTGAAAGGAAAGCCACCGTCCTGGTGTTGGTAGTGCTGGTGGTGTTTCTCTTGTGTTGGGTGCCGTTCCACCTTGTGACCCTCATGGATATTCTAATGCGCTTCGGCGTCGTCGGCGGATGCGACTTTGAATCCGGTCTGGACATCTTCAATCAGATATTCACCTACTTGGCTTTGAGCAACAGCGTGCTGAACCCTATACTCTACGTGATCGTGGGCAAGAACTTCAGGAAGAAAGTCAAAGAACTGAAGAAGCAGCTAGCGGAGAAAAAAAATGATTCGACAAGCAGTTCTACAGGATCGCAGCTCTCGTCAACCTTAAAGACCTTTACAACATATTAAGACAATTAAGCATAAAAAGTCCATAGGCACAAATAAAGCTATAATTTATAATATTTGTTTAGTTTGCCAGTTTTGAGGTGCACTGACAAATTGTAAATAGATTATTGAAGTATGTTCTTTCTAGTTCACTTTAATTCAATGTGTGGCTTGCTGTTTCTTTGTAATTATTTGTAAAATTTACTAGTAATTTCTGAGTAAAAATGTAAAAAGTAAATCCACATTAAATTTAAAGACCTTCACAAAATATTAAGGCAATTGCGTATAAACTGTCCATAAGCACATATTAAAATTCTAATTTATGTCTGTTTTGATGTAAATTAAAAATGTTTTCTTTGTTTTTTTAAGTTGTAAATAAAACAAATTATTGGAGTGTGTTTAACAAGTGAATACTATAATTCAGTGTGTTGTTTCTTTGTAATTATTTGTAAAATTTACTAGCAAATACTGGGCGAAAAGTGTTTGCATAAATCCTACATCAAATTTACAGACCTTCACAAAATATTGAGACCATTATGTACAAAATGTCCATGCATACAAATTAAAATGTCATGTTTTAATGTGATTTTGAAATGTTGTAAATAAAATGTTCATTTTGAATTGAGCTAAAAATCAGAAATGGCTAAGTTGCATTTTTACTAATTTCTATTTCAGTTTTGTTTTATTTGAGAAACAAAAATTAAAGAACAGCTGCATTCAAACTCACAACAATACTCAAAACTCAAAGTTGCATAGATGTTTCTAAGTCATTTTGAATAAAAGTGTCTGCTAAATAAATGGAAATGTATATTTACACATATATCCTTCTAAAATATTGCAGAGAATAAAATTACACTGTAGTTGTCCAAAAACATATAGTACACTGTTATGGCACTTTTTGTCTGTGTACTGCAGACAGAGACGGACAGACGACGATTTCTGCAGACTGTGTCTGTTTCCAGCATTTGTTTCCAGGGTAAGAAAATGACTGGTTGGTTTTAAAAGCACAGACTTTCCAGTAATGACTCTTCACCCGTTCCTCTTTTTGTCTCTATGAATAACAACCTCCTAAATAGTGTTTTTCCAGCGATACCTCAATGGCCAGGCATGTTTTTAAGAGGACTGCGGTCATGGACACAGAGCGGTGGGACCTTCATGATTGCGGGTGGGTGGCTGTACTATAATCTGTCAGCATTCCCTCAAATGAAGCACATTTTAGTGGTATAAATTCATCACGGTCTGTAAAACAAAACCTCCTTTAAAAATAGCATTTCTTGTAATGAAAAGTTTAGAGACTTTTACTCTACTTTGTATACCGATGACTCCTTTCTGCGGGAGGATACTTAAAATTTTCTTGGCCGATTAAATGTCCCCATCTTATCTTCTAAGGCCCGTGATCTTTTAGAAGAACCAATCTCACAGGAGGAAGTGATAGCTGCCATTGCTTCCCTGCAGTCTGGGAAATCCCCAGGACCTGACGGTTTTCCGTCAGATTTTTATAAAAAAATTCTCTACACAGCTTGCTCCTTTTCTGACGACCGTTTTTTCTGAGTCTTTTAAGACTGGTACTCTTCCCCCAACTTTAAATCAAGCAAGTATCTCTCTATTGCTCAAAAAGGATAAAGACCCTTTGGATTGTGCTTCATATAGGCCAATTTCTCTGCTTAATTGTGATGTAAAAATTTTAGCGGAGGTGCTTGCCTCAAGGCTAGAAGATGTTCTCCCCACTATCATCTCTCCTGACCAAATAGGTTTTATAAAGAATCGTCAGTCTTTTTTCAATATTCGCCGTTTACTTAATGTGATATATTCTCAGCAACAGTCCTTTCCAGAATGTGTTGTTTCTTTGGATGCTGAGAAGGCGTTTGACAGGGTAGGGTGGGAGTATCTTTTTTTAGTTTTGGAAAGATTTGGATTCGGTCCGGCCTTTCTCTCTTGGATTAAATTACTTTATAGTGCTCCCTCTGCAGTAGTCCTGACCAATGGTCTGTCTTCTCAACCTTTTAATCTACATCGTGGAACCCGACAGGGTTGTCCGTTGAGCCCATTATTATTTGCCCTTGCTATCGAGCCCCTAGCAATTGCTTTACGCGAATGTCAACAGATTACTGGAATTACACGTGGTGGGGCAGTGCATAAAGTATCTTTATATGCAGATGACCTATTGCTTTTTGTTTTTAACCCACAAACCTCTTTACCTGCTGTGCTATCCTTACTCAAGAATTTTGGTCAGCTTTCCGGCTACAAGCTCAATCTGGGTAAGAGTGAATGCTTTCCGATTAATAAAGTACATATGCAGTTATAGTACCCCAACATACCATTGAAGGTAGTTAAAAATAAATTCACTTATCTTGGTGTCTGTATCACTCGCCAATATAATCATCGGTTTAAACATTCTAAGTGGTCCCCTTGAAAGATTTCTATTAAGATGGTGGTGCTTCCTAAATTTCTTTATCTCTTTCAGTGTTTGCCTCTGTTTATTCCTCTATCATTTTTTAAATCTTTGGATTCTGTTCTCTCTTCCTTCATTTGGAATGGTAAACATCCTCGTTTGCGTAAAGTTTACCTTCAGAGGTCTAGACGAGATGGTGGTATGTCTCTGCCTAATTTTAAGTTCTACTATTGGGCGCCCAACATACGGAATATACTGTATTGGTGGCATTACCATCCTCTACCCAACAAACCATCCTGGGTCGACATGGAAATTTCCCTTCCAGCACTTCTTGCAACCAAATTACAGCTAATTTCTTATACTTTTGCTGACTGTCCAGTGGTAAAACACTCGCTGAGGATCTGGACCCAGTTTAGGAAATCATTTGGTTTTAAAGATTCGTCTCTTCTTAGTCCCGTTGCCTGTAATCACTTTTTCTTGCCCTCAATGCTGGATGGGTCATTTAGGAACTGGTCTGACAAAAGGGATAAAATGCTTCAAAGATTTATTTATTGACAGTTCATTTGCTTCTTTTGAACAGTTAGTATCACACTTTGGTCTTATTAAATCTGATTTCTTTAGAGTCTTGCAACTAAGAGATTATGTTAGGTCATTTCTAGCAGATTTTCCAATGATGCCTCCTGAAAACCCTTTGGATAGTTGCCTTTCGTGTAACATAATATCTAAGGGCTCAATTTCCACCATTTATAATTTAATGATAAATCAGACATCTTCCTCTTTAAACAGCATTAAAAGAGCTTGGGAGGAAGACCTTGGTAGCCCACTCTCTGATGACACTTGGAGCTGTGTTCTTGATGATGAAGGCAAATCCATTCATCATCTATGTGTGCTCGCCATTCTCTCATTCAGTTCAAAGTAGTACACAGAGCTCATATATCTAAAGTGAAGTTAGCCCAAATGTTTCCTGGTACTAGCTCCTTGTGCTATGGATGTCAGTGTGCTGAGGGTACTTTAATTCACATGTTCTGGACATGTCCCAAATTAGAGCATTTCTGGCGGTCAATATTTAACACCCTTTCTGTGGTTCTTCAGTACAGATTAGAGCCAGAACCTCTGGTAGCACTGTTTGGAGTCGCTTCAGAGGAGTTGTTTTTAGCATCAACGTGTAAAATTCTTGCCTTCTCTTCTTTGTTAGCACATAGAACCATTCTACTAAAGTGGAAAGATCCTCTCCCACCTACACTTATTCAATGGATTAGAGAAATGATGTCTTGTCTCTACCTAGAAAAGATCAGATATTCATTAAGAAAAACAGTTCTTTAAGGTGTGGCACCCTTTTTTGGATTATGTCAACACCTTTAAATAGTGCCCTATTATTATTATTATTGATTTGAATTTATTTATTTACTTTATTGTATTGTAGTTTATTTATTTACTTATTATTATTATTTTATGTATTTTTTTTTTTTTCTCTTACCCGAGTGTATGTGCTGTTTTTTTTTGGCTAATGTTATTATTATTATTACTTTCTTTTTCTTTAAGCCTGTAATTCCTTTCTAAATTAATGGACAGCATGAACGCTACTTCGGGGATTTGTGGGTAAGGGTTGGGAGATGTGATATATCTTGAAAAAAAAAAAAAAAATCAATAAAAAATATTAAAACCAAAATAGCATCTCTTGGCTGCATCGCCAGTGCCTCAATACATGCCCCGTGGATCTTTTTCACATAAAAATCTAAACATAAAGCAAATCAAAATACACTTCAGCTCACAACACTCACATCAAATAAGTAAATGAGCAACCAGCCACAAAGCCTTTTTTAAGCTCACTAAACTTTGGTAGTTGTGTCTGCCAACTATTTTTTCAGTTTACACCAGTTGTTCACTCAAACTATCATTTTAAGGTCAGAAAGTGCATCTGAGTAAGGGTTGTGCACTACCAGTTCTCTTTTAGAAATGAGTACAACTTTCAGAATGTACAGTTCTACTTCTAGAAATGAGTTTAATTTTTCGGAAATGTACAGTTCTACTTTTAGAAATGAGTCATGAGGTTCAGTACACTTAAGCAAGGTCACTTATATTCAGATTTAGGTTTTATATTACAATCTTTCGTCCAGATGCATGTATGACCACTTAAGAGTTCACATGCGTGCTAATTCATAAATCTGTTGGTTATTTTATACAATATATTCAACAATTTAAAGAAACATAACCAGAAGTAAATCGCCCCATTGGTGACCTAAAACATACATGTATGTTTTTACCGATTGTTTCACTAGATAAGACCCTTATTCCTCGGCTGGGATTGTTTAGAGCCCTTTGAAACTGCATTAAAACTGCATTTTGGACATTCAAACTCATGGGCATCATTGAAGTCCACTATATGGAGATAATTCCTGAAATGTTTTCCTCAAAAAACTATTTCTTTACGACTGAAGAAAGAGGTGAGTGCATTATCTGTACATTTTTGTTCGGGGTGTGAACTACTCCTTTAAGGGGAGACGATGCAGGCAAAAACATTCTTTTTTGATGCACCCGTCAAACTTGAGATTTTGGGCTTTTTGGCTTTTCATAAAGTGTTTTTTCAGACTAGTGGAAAGAAAACACCTAAAAGTCATTGTCAAGTGTTTCTTTTACAGCACTTTTTCTATTTGTGTCAATAGATTTCAATTACAATCCATATTTTTAAAGGGTGTTTTCTCAAAATTAGTTTTTTCTCCTACACTGAGCCATAAATCTCCACTTCAGTAGCACTTACACACACCAAACTTTACATTTTTATTCCTGTCTATATCCTAAAAGTTTTTACAGAGGAATTTGTTCATATATAATTTGCTTGATTATATATTAAATTTTATTCCCCCCAAAATGTTGAAAATATATTGTTTTCTGTCTGTTCAAAGTATTTTCTGAATTATGGAGTAACAAAAATGTAAAAACATTTGACTCTAATATGTCAAAAAAGAATTTTGATACTGACTTCATCCAGTGTTTAAATTTTTGTACTAGAAATTTATGCACATTAGCACATATTTTATTAACCCTCTGGGCCTCTTCGTTTAGAAGTAACACTAGGCTCCTGCGCGGTCAAAAGTGACCGAAGCCTTGAAATGTAACTTTTTGGGGTTTTTTTTCCAGGAAAATCATTGTAAAATATTTTTGTTCAACTATATTTTTTTATTATTTAGAATTTTGAGGGGAATTTATGACAATATGCAATATTTATACAATTTTAATGAGCTATTTTTTCCCATTAGAATTAATATATATTTATTTATGTATTTTTTTATTATTATTATTTTTCAATAAATGCAACATTTCACATTAAACCCTTTAACATATCCGAATCATGTCCATGATTTTTTTGTGTGTTTTCACATAGCTAATACAACAAAAGTCACCAAGTGTCATCTCATTCCGATGAAGCTACGATTTTTAAAATTTCAAAATATTAATTTTTTTCGGTCAAAAATGACCGAAGAGGCCCAGAGGGTTAAATACGGCCTCATCTGCATATTTAAACCTAACAGTTTAGAAAACTTGTTATACAACAAAATGTTTGCAATTATCAGTGTAATCAATCAACTGGGTCTCACCTTAACAAAAACAAACAAAAAAGTTTAAACTTTATTTTAGCTAGCTGCCAAAGCAACATTCCTCATTTAGTTTAACTTGATGAACAAAAACTAAAACTTAAGTAAAAATGAATGAAACTATAGAACTACAGACATTAAAAAAAAAAAAAAAAAATCAGTAAAAATGTCAAAAAACACAATATGAAATGAAAAAAAAATCAAACTAAAATGAAAGCATATTTAAAAAAAAAAGTATAAAACAAGTTTGTTAAAGAAAAACTATATTAAATATGAATAAAATCTCAACTGTACTAAAATAACACTGGTTTAGTGTGCTTTCGGCTCTGCAAAAACAATCCCAAACTCCTCCGCTATACAGAATCTAATCTCATGTTGTCATCTTGCACATCTAACATCCAAGGTAAATATTACTTTTCACTACTGATATTTCATAAATGCATTCCATATTAAATATAAAAATATTACTCGTAAAGCATCAAGTGAATAGCGTTACTAGTATAAGTTAGTCTGCCAGAGCATCATTTCTAAGTCTTTATGAACAGAGAACTAATCTGACCATTACTATAGTGTCTGCAGAAGCACTAAAACTCAAAACTTATTGCCAGGAAGTCATTAAAGGCGTATTTTTGGCCATTACATTTTAGATATTTACACACTTCACACACCAGAAACATGTAAAGCTGTTAACTCTGACCTCTGCTGGTAGAAGTGCTGCATTACAAGTGTACAGTATAGGGTGTATTAGCAGAAACCTTTTACAGTACCTATTTTATCATTATATTATCAGTTATCCAACTATCCAGAATATCAATGTTTTTCTGAAAGACTGCATGGCCTTTAAAACCTTCCAACTTCAAGACACTTCAAACTGAAAACCTTCAAACCTAAAACTTAAAGCTTTTAAAACTACCAAAACTTCCAGGCTTTCTCAAACCAATACCAAAGTCTGCCTTGACAAAATTTTTTATCTAGTTATATAATATGCACTCATAACAACTGCATGTATAGTAAACACAGATGATAAAATGTCACACTGCTTGACTGCCCAATTTGTGTCATTTTTAGTATTACATGTACCATTAGTATTATGCGACGTATATAATACTTTCTAATAAGGAAGTGAGCCAATTGATTCCAGCAGCACATCAGAGTTTTGGCCCACAGACATTATGTTTGCATTACTCTGAAGTCTTCATCTGTCTCTCTTCAATGGGCAGTGTTTGCGTCTTCAGCTAGGGAAGAGAATGTTTGGAGAATAACCAGATTGGGCCTCAGCAGCTGCTCTATGGCTCTGGAGGAATGAGGCTGTAAAGACTGAGCTGTTCTCTGTCTCTCACTTAGCACTCCTTCTGCAGAACAGGAAGATTGGGAGGTGAGGAGAAAGCGACGAATATCAGTCCGCCCGAAAAATACGGAAAATATAGAAAAACGCAGAAAAAGTAAGGTAAGCAAAAGCTATATCTTATTTATGATTCAAAGTGGCTTCAAAAAGTACTTTGACGCTTCATTCACAATTACATAATTGAATTAGATCGGGTATAGACAATACATTTTTGTTTTCATTTTCAATACTACATCTATTGACTTACCATTTCAAACCAAACTAATTTTTTTTTAATGAAATGTTTTGCTTGTAAATTGTGCATTATTTTTTTTAACAATAAATTTAGGTTAAAGTTCTCCAAACTGTGGAACATGAGCTGATAAAAAGCTAGTAATTGATTAAAACGGAAAAATGTCAAATTGAAAAATCATTTTAAAATAAAAACAATCAAAAAAAGTTAATTAAAAAAATATTACATATTTTATTTTTTTACCTGTATATCATGGGACGATTAACCAACATCAGGGCATCATAAACATAGACGTGTTGTTTAATAACTGAAATATGATTATTATTATTATTATTATTATTATTTAAGAAAATATTTTAGGTCAAAGTTCAAATTTAAACTAAGGCCACCAGCAGAAGTGATTTTCTTGAAATATTTGGAAAACACAAACCAAAGTTGTAAAACAGCAGATCCAAAATTATTCTTATATATTCAATATTATAATAATAGATTTCCATTTTGATATTTTATCTCCAATGCAATCAGTCTAAATACATTTTGGAGTCACTCTGGATTGGATTAGACACCAAATTTCTGATGTCAGCTCAAATTTTAGTATCACTGATATATTATTTTCATGTTTATTAAATAATTGAATTATTTTTTATGGTAGCATTTTACAATAAGGTTTACTGTATTAACTAACATGAACAAACAATGAACAATACATTTATTAGAGTACCGTTTTTATTCATATATTTTCTATATTTTATGTTTTAATTTTCTAATTCTAATTTCTGTTTGTTTTTGTAATTAAAAAGAAGAAAAAATGTAAAAAAAGATTAAAAAAAAATACAAAATTAGTATTTTAGTAAGTTAAACTACATTACAAATGAGAATGAAGAATTAATTTGAAGTCTATTTTGTTTTAGGTGATGAAATATTTTGTAATATTAGTTTTAATTATAATAACCCTGGTACAGAACTACACAAGTGGCACTGATAAGCTAATAATTAAACTAATGAAGTTTTAAAACCATAGTTCCCAAATATAAAGCATTATAATATGTGGCCCTGGACCACAAAACCAGTCATAAGGGAAATTTTTGTAATGTATAGATCATCATATGAAAGCTGAATAAATAAGCTTTCCGCTGATTTAAGGTTTGTTAGGATAGGACAATATTTGGCTGAGATATAGCTATTTGAAAATCTGGAATCTGAGGGTGCAAAAAATAAAAAATAAAAAAATAAAATAAAAATATTGAGAAAAATCGCCTTTAAAGTTGTCCAAATAAAGTTCTAAGCAATGCATATTATTGATCAAAAATTAAGTTTTGATATATTTACAGGAGGAAATTTACAAAATATTTTCATGGAACATGATCTTTGCTTAATTTCCTAATGATTTTTGGAATCAAAGAAAAAAACGATAATTTTGACCCATACAATGCATTTTTGGCTATTGCTACAAATATACCCGTGCTAGTGGTCCAGGGCCACCTATTAACAGATTTCAACAGAAGTAAACTCAGTTGAGAAGACTGCAATAAGTTCATGATGTTCCAGCTGATCTCCAGCAGTTTTTTTTTTTTTTTTTTTTTATCTTCTAGGATGCAGTCAGAAGAGCTCATGTCAGTGGCGACGCTTCAGCCTCCAAACGCGTCCGTCACTTCAGAATATCTGGATTTTTTCAACTCAACAGAATGGCAACTAGTCTACTCCATTATTCCGCCGTACATCTTCATCGTGTGCCTGACAGGAATTCTGGGAAACTCTTTCGTATTGCTAGTGTTCCTGCTCCAGGGAAGCCGCTGGTCCGTGCCCGAGATCTATCTTGGTAATCTGGCACTGGCTGACCTCATCCTACTAGTCTGTCTGCCTTTTTGGGCCATGAACATCCTCAACTATTTCATGTGGTCTTACGGAGAGTTCATGTGCAAGGTGGTCAACCTTTCCATCAACGTCAACATGTACACCAGCATCTACATGCTGGCGATGGTGAATGTGGATCGCTACCTTGCCCTCGCCCTGACCATGAAGGCCAGGTGGCTTCGGCGGAAACGCTACGCCAAAGTCATTTGTGTTGTTCTTTGGCTGTTCGGTTTGGGAATGGGAGCTCCGACGGCTGTCATGCGAAAACTGAAAGATATCCCAGCTCACCAAGCCGTCGAATGCTACCTGCACTATCCCAACATGAGTTGGAGAATCGCTCATCTTCTGCAGTTGAACCTGGTGGGCTTTGCTTTGCCGTTCCTGGTCATCACGTTCTGCTGTGTCAATATCATCCGGGCTTTGAAGCGACAGAGACACAACGGTTATTGTGAGGACAGAAACGACAGAAAGGCTACAATCCTGGTGTGCGCCGTCACCCTGCTCTTCCTGTTCTGCTGGGGTCCGTTTCACTTTGTGACTTTCCTCGACTTACTCTGTGACCTAAAGATTTTGGATGAGAATGAGTGGTTTCACTTTCTAAACATTGGAAACCAGTTTTCTGTGTATCTGGCGTTCTCAAACAGCTGCCTAAATCCGGCGCTGTATGTTTGCTCAGGAAACTATTTCAAGAGGAAAGTCAGCAGCATCTATAAAAGAAGAAAACGCTCCTTGGATGTGACCGCTCTACAGCGGACCGCCTTGACCTCTACGACAACCGCCAATCAAATCAAGCCTGTTGTGTTAAATGAGAAAGACTAGAGCGGGATGCGTTTTTAAAACAGCAATAATCTTCATCAATGCAAATTGTGTTTCCAATATTGTTGCAGTTATCAGGGTTCCCACCTCTTTTTAACCAAACTAATTTCTTTAATATTTAATTGTCACCTATTTATTGTTTTATTAAATACACAAATAAATGAATGAATAAATATACAAACCAATTAATTAAACAATTAATTATAGTATTATAGAATATATAATTATATATTAATTACTATTAATTACTATTATTATGGTTACTTTTTTTTACCTGATTAACTCTAGGTAGCATATGTAGGGAATATATATATATAAAATAAATAAAAATAAAAAAATGTAAAATTCAATTCAATTCAATTCAATTAAACTTTTCTATAACAGAAAAAAAAAAAAATAATAATAATAATAACAAAAATGACATTTTCCCCACACAAAAACACACACACAAAAAAAAACACTGATTATATATATATATATATATATATATATATATATATATATATATATATATATATATATAAATATATATACATATATATATATATATATATATATATTAGGGCTGTCAAAAGATTAATCGCGATTAATCGCATACAAAATAAAAGTTTGAGTTTGCCTAATAAATGTGTGTGTAGTGTGTGTTATTATTATGTATATATAAATACAAACACACTCATGTATATATTTAAGAAATATTTACAAGTATATGTATTTATTATAATTTTTATATAATTTCTATTATATATAAATAAAAATATTTTGTACATAAATAACATATTTCTCTTAAATTGATACATTAATTTGTGTGTATTTATATATACATAATAATTACACACACTACACACACATTTATTAGGCAAACTCAAACTTTTATTTTGTATGCGATTAATCACGATTAATCATTTGACAGCCCTAATATATATATATATAATTATTATTATTATTAGTAGTATTATTATTATTATTATTAGATTCTTAGATGTTATACTTTTCTATTACTTTTCTAAACCTGAAAAAAATAATAATAACAAAAATGACAATTTAAAAAAATAAAATAAAAAAAGCACACCCCTGATTGATTCTACCTGGAATTTTTTTTTAGATTTATAGATTTTATACTTAGTTTGGAAGTTGAAAAAATAATAGCAAAAAAAAAACAAAACAAAAAAAACCTGGTAACCCTGAATTATGGCAATTTACAAAATTAATTTTGAAGGAAAACAATGTTTTTTTTTTGGTAACACAATAATGTCTCAGTGAATATGCACAATAACATACTAACAAACAAATGCACAATAACATATTTTAGATTATTATGTAAAAATGACAGCTAGTGGTTAAAATGCCAGGTTGAGGACAGGCAACAGGAATGAGCACAACTGGCGAAGAATTAATGCCGAATCCGCCATTCTGTCTGACAAACAAATTAGACAGAAGAGCAGCTCAACTTCGGTGGACTTAAACTTTAAATGTTTTGTGTGTATTGAGGTCTTTCAGTGCTTGAAATAAAATATGTTCTGATGTTCATTTATGTTTTTTTTTTTTTGTGCTTTAAGTAAAGAAGAAAAGATTGATCTAATAAGGCAATATACTGAGAATCTGTGATCTCTGGCCAGTTTGTTTGCTGGCTTCCATTGCAGTGATACCCTGGCAACCCGCGTGTTGAATCGCTATTGGTTAAACTGGCAGTGGACAGAGTCAGACAGGCCAAAACAAAAACAGGCATTCTGACACAGAATGCACATTTTCAAAGTATAACTGTCTCTTGCATCGTATTTCAGAGGAACAAGCATGTTTTCTAAAAATCTGCAAATGTACAGCATTATGTTTTTTTATGCTGTGAGGCAGTCAAAAAAAAAAAATTACATACAGCACCTTTAAAAGCAGCTGCAGCAGTTCTGGAAATTATAGCTCTGTTCCAAAAACACTGTACCACCTACACAGACACCTTCCCACCAAAGTGTCATTCTCACAGCATGCACCTCTTTGACCTTAACAAAACCACAACACTTCTGGTAAAGGATGCTGCTAAAAACAAAAACAAAAAGTGAGACATGCTGCAACAGTCAAAGTTGTCCGTCTCACATGATGCTTTGGCAAGTTAGCTTTCTATGCTAACGATGCTTTCTATTAATTTTCTGTATTCTGTTTTAATCATTTCATTACATTTTAATAATCAAAAGCATGTCTAATGAATTTATAAAGGATAATTAATTTATTTGATAAATTTGATAAAGAATTAATTTGTTATAGGCTATGTATTTATTTATTTTATTTTTTTTCAGAAAAACTATGTTGTGTATTTACAATTTTCTGATAAATAAATTATGGTAAATATTTTTTCCGGTAAATATTCCTTAAACATTGTTATAATAATATTTTTAGTAGTAGTAGTAGTAGTAGTAGTACTACTACTATCTTTACATTCAGTAATATATTAATATATTTCTGACTGTCAAGGTAAACCGAACTTTTATTTTGACGGGTTGCTGTGAAGACCTTTAGGGTCTTCATTATATGACGATAGTTTTCCGCAAAAGAAAAGGTAAAATGCTCACGAAGTGGCTGAAAGAGGCTGAAAACACAGCGAGCGTCACGCGTATGTGTGTACTAAACAAAACCGCCATTCACTAACACAGACACACAGAAATACGGCTCTTATTAAAATGTATTCTTCAAGTACCGGAACTAGTAAAATGCAGAATTGTACCATTTTTAAAAGTAGGGTATCGAGATACTTTTTAAGTACAGATATATATCATGCAACACTAGCAGCTACAAATGTTCACATATCTAAATGTTTACCATGGTTACGCTTAAAAGTCCTTACAGCAATGATAAATTGTTTTTTCCATTTGCTTGAGGTTTATGGGCAGAGCTTTAATATAAACAGGAAGTGCCAAATTAGAGGAAGCTGATTTAGAAAGAATGCTAAGCTAAGCCCACTTCTTCAAATCAAGTCATTTCCTTAGCTTTGATGCAACTTTGAAGAAAGAGAACTCGGAAGTCAGCATCTTATTAAACGCCTCATATTGAAATGGCAATGTCACCACATCATTCACAGACACAGCTGAGCAGGATGTTTACCCTCATTAGAGGAGCGTTAAACTAGCAGCCATTTCTGCTTGTGTTAATAAACTTTGCTTAAACTATCACAAGGCTTTCGCTGAGGTCATCCGATTAAACCAAATATGGGGAAGAAACACTTTAAACATAATATTTACATTAAACCAGCGGTGCTGGCAAATGAACGTCATAAATTCACGATCACAAAAACAGCTACAGCAGTCCGATTCCTTTACATTACTAGAAATATCACTGGGGCTGCAAATCTGTACACAATGAGTTATCAAATTTAGCATGGCAATTTTAATTTGACCACTTTAATGGGTCATTAGAATGAAGCTTTGGCAAATAAATTTGTTTAAAAAAAAAAAAAAAAAAAACAGGCACTGAAATTGCAATTTTCAATTATTTTTTGCGAATCATAATGTTGTGTTTCTGTTTTTGGTTTTTTTTTTTTTTTTGTACATTTACCTTGCTGCTATGAATACAAATACTCATATATGCAAGTACCAACTACTGATAAGCAAATTCTCTTCTACTGAGTCACGTGTATTTGTGCCAGACTCCTATCAATCCCATCAACTCACCAGGACATTTATTAGGAACTGCAACGTCATAGTAATCTGATCCTGATCACTGAAGAAAAGCGATAACACGGCCATTCAAATAAAAGAGTATTACAGAAAACACGCCACGACTTGCATGACTCAACTTTACCAGCAAATTTTAATCTAGGATACCAGGATGTTATTGTGTGGAACATTTTTATTTTAAAATGCAAAATGAAAATAATATGCAAAACACATTATTTTATATATCATGTTACTGTAGCATCACTGTAGCATCAACACGAGAGATGCAAAGCGCAACACGAAGATGAAATGCAATGAAAAGTCTTTAATATAACCCACACAGGTAAATCCACAAAAGTTAGGTAGGAACACGTGTATTCATTGACGAGACCGGACACAAGCCATAGAACTCAAACAACTTATGGACACAACGAGGACAGGAATAACCATGTATGGGAACATGGGGGAAAAACCAGTATAAAATAGTCCAGGGATGTGACATTTACAGTGAAAAAAATATGCAAATTTAAATGTAAATTTTAAGCCCAATACATAAGTATCAAGCATCCAGTCACTATTGTATGAATGTGTTAGGCGCCAAAACGTCTGCACAAATTTTACTGCACAATCATAAGTACAGTACATGCTAGGGCTGCATGACAAAAATTGTAATTGTTGATTATTCCCTTGAAACTGTAATTGCGATTATTAATTACGATTATCACAATTTCATTTAGGGATGTTTTGAATAGCTTTATACCATTGTTTGAAGCACTGCATGCCACCTTTTTATATCTAGTTTCTTCTTTACATATTAAAAAAAAAGTAAAAATTAAAACAATAAAAAATAACCCCCCCCCCACCCCCACACACATACCCAGATCTTAAGCAAGCAGAATAATGTAAGTGTATTTTTATTTATTTTTTGGTAATTGTGCCTTTGAATGATTACATAATTGAGGCATCTGTAATTGTAATCACGATTAGAAATAATTGTGCAGCCCTAGTATATACTTTCTTTGCCACCAACACATAATTCTAGTGTGTAGCGTGTACTACAAGTATGAGTTGGGACGCAGCCAGGATCTAACACTTCACGTCAGAAATGACACATACAGTCAACAGATAAACATCTATTTTTCCATGCACCTCTTCACAAAAACCAGGCTCGATTCACATAATGTGTCAGACGTAAGATGCTTTAGTTATCTAATGTTAATCCAGATGTGTAAACTTTCCATACAAACGGTATGATAACACTTCTGCATCTGCAGTTCATCAGTCTTACAGGAAAGGCTTGCAGAAAGGCTTTATGTCATGAGCTGGTGAAACAGAAGAACTTGTTAAAGAGACAGCTGGACAACCATCCAGACAAAATACTGCTGAAAAATAGTAAAACTGTAATCCAATTTGATCAACAGCTCTTTAATTAGTTTGATTAATTAAAAATGTATCATAATTGAAGTATTTATTAGTTTTAAATAACTGAATCATAATTGAATTTAATCCAATGTGAACATTAAGTGGACATGATGGAAAACAGATGGGTTTAAATGGTAAGACATACGACTCTTTATGTTTGCAATTAAAATAAGCATCGTAATTAATCTTTTCAGTTTATGACAAAACATATGATTTTAGATTAGAGATTAACATTTATTAAATATTTAATTTAATACCCCCTATTTTGTTAGGCTGTTACGATAACTACTGTAAAATTAGATTTGCGTAGGATTAATAGGATCACTTCGCATACATGTAAATGAATAAATACAAAGCGATCATAAATGTATAAGTAACCCTAATAAATAATAAAAAAAAAAAAAAAATAGGAAATGATCACAAATGTAATCCTATTAAATAAATAAACGAATAATAAGTAAAGTGATTGCAAATGTATAAGTAATCCAAATAAATAAATAAATGTATAGGAAGTGTGAATAAATAAATGCTCTATAATGTCCTTTTAAATAAATAAATAAAATATACAAACATACACACACATACATACAGGGGTTGGACAATGAAACTGAAACACCTGGTTTTAGATCACAATTAGTATGATATTGGGCCTCCTTTTGCAGCTAATACAACATCATTTCATCGTGGGAGTGACAAATACAAGTCCTGCAAAGCAGCCAGAGGGATTTTGAGCCATTTTCCTCTTGCAGAACAGTGGCCAGGTCACTATGTGATGCTGATGTGGGAAAACGTTTCCTGACTCGCTCCTCCAAAACACCCCAAAGTGGCTCAATAATATTCAGATCTGGTGACTATGCAGGCCA
This sequence comes from Cirrhinus mrigala, assembly GCA_036247105.1. Lineage (NCBI taxonomy): Eukaryota > Metazoa > Chordata > Actinopteri > Cypriniformes > Cyprinidae > Cirrhinus > Cirrhinus mrigala. The sequence continues at coordinate 7,691,456 of CM070023.1, read as the reverse complement.
TGGGAGATGTTCAACTTAATTTTCATGTTCATTAAGCCAGTCTGTCACCAGTCTTGCTGTGTGTATTGGTGCATTATTATCCTGATACAGAGCACTACCTTCAAGGTACAATGTTTGAACCATTGGGTGCACATAATGAAACTTTACACTCTGCTCTAACTGGTGTAATGTACAATAAGTGAAGATTGGGCACCAGACAGCGCAAATATAGCCATGAGACCTCCAATACTATATTGGCGAGTGTTTCAGTTTCATTGTCCAACCCCTGTATATTATCGAAAAAGAATCGCGATCTCGATTCATACATAAATGCTATCTCATTTCTAAATGACGGCGATTCACTTCCGTGTATTTCACTGCATTCACATCATGCTGCATTCACGCGTTATTGGTCACACTCACACAATAACAAAACACTATTAATTCACCAATCAATCATACATCTCGATCAAGTCTCTCCTCTTCCTCATTGGCCACGTTCCGCTGTCACGCACGTGACGTGTAACAAGGCGGCAGACCTAAACGGAGTCAGTTTGCTTCATAGATTTGTAGCCGTAAGAGGGGGAAAAAAAATTTAACCCCAGTGTGGAAAAATCTTGGTGGTAACGGTGAGAGTGAGGATGTACTGTAACAATATTGGTACAGGTTTATCCGCTCGGACCAAAGTTCAACCCACTATAGAAGATGTGGAAAAACCGATCGCCTCGACCGCATCGCTTCCGTTATGAGCGCAGCTGCAGCGCACTTACATTTGAAATAACGAACTTGAGCGCGCAAAAGACGGGATATGTGAACGGCTCCGTCACGCGAGCACTAAACAGCGCTGTGAGATCCAGTGTGAAACACTTGTGGTATATAATGGTATATGATTATAGTATGTATGTATTTGTGATTAAGCTATAGCATTGTGTGCATTTACACGAATGTTTTTAGACTACCGTTTTTCATACAAATAGGCTACCTATAAAACCATGTAGTTATATTTTTACCATGGTATTGAGGTACCATTATGTGTGGTTTTAACTGTGTTTATCATGATTTAAAATGTCTGCTTGCTACTATGGGAGACCAATGCTTAATTATAAAAAAAAAAAAAAAAAAAAAAAAAAAAAAAAAACTGGGTAACCATATAAAACTGAGGTTGCTACAATTTTTTTACAGATGTTACTGATTTATAATGAACAAATATTTACCTCTGCGTCCTCAAGCTACTATCAAATGTGTATTTCTAAGAGACAAAAAAAAGGTTATATTATTATTATTATTATTATCATCATCATCATCATCATTATTATCATTATCAGACAACCCAAACCTGTTTCTTGATTTGAAACAATACAAACCTATGGTTTCCTTTATTTTATTACTGGTTTATTTATTATTATTGGTTATTTTATTATTGGTTTATTCATTATTTGTTATGTTCTCGTATGTTCAAAAACGTTTAAATGATTCACTTTAAGGGGTCTAAAATAAAGAGACTATTTTTTTTGTTACTCCATTATACTTTATTATACTAAATGTCCTGTGCAGGGACACAGCAAGAATCGTGCAGCCCTAATATTATATATATATATAAGACTACCGTTTTTCCGTTGTGTGTGTCTATATATATACATATTATAAATAAACAATAAATAAATAAACTAATTTTATCCTGGAAATCAACAGTCATGCTGTCCTAGTTCTTCCTGAACATGATTTGCATGGCTTATTTTTCCATGAAGGCAACACCTACTCACAGAATATAGTACTACACAGAAAGTACCTGAGAGCAACATTCATTCTTCTTTAGAAAAATGATACCTTAGCATCAACCATGAATGCGTCTAACTCGACCTGCTCACATGAAAGTGTGGTCGAGCAGTACATGTACCCAACGGCTTACTCTGTGTTCTTCATCATTGGATTTCCAGCAAACTGTCTGTCCCTGTACGTGGCCTGGGTTCTGATGAAGAAGGGCAATAATTTGGCGCTTTATCTGATTAATTTGTCCGTTGGAGATCTGCTGTATATCCTAACTCTACCCGTTTGGATCATGATGTCACTCGGGCATGCGGTGAGTGACAGTCTGTGCAGCATTATAGCGGTGGTCATGTTCAACAGCTTCTATGTGGGTTCAGGGTTTCTGTGCTGCATCTCTGTGGACCGATATTTGGCCATCGTGTTTCCGCTGCATTTCGCACGTGTGCGAGAGATCAGAACCGCCGTATTGGTAAGCGTCATCATATGGCTGGTGGAGATTGTGCTTCATCTGGGTTTTCTAACCTACACGGAGGCCATCTTGAACTTCTCTGCCAGACGTATGTGCGATGAGCCGACGATAATGTGCAACGCCGCCGCCAACGTGGCCATCACACGCGTAGTTGTGGGATTTCTCGTTCCTGTGCTCATTATGAGCTTTTGCTTTGAGGAGATCATCAGGGCGCTGAAGAAAAGCACATCCACTGTGGTCAGCGAACGGAGAAAGATCTGTCGCCTGCTCTTCTCTCTCCTTTTCACCTACTTGTTGGCGTTTACGCCCTTCCAGGTGGTGATGTTCATCAGAGGACTGACGGAGCCTGGAAACTGCAGCGTCGCGCAGAATCTCAGAAAATACTACATGGTGTTTGTGGCCACGACGACAATAAACAGCGTTTTAGACCCCATCCTTTATTGTCTCATAAGTGACAGTGCCAAAACTGAAATGAAAAGACTTTTTAAGCTCTGTGGGGAAAACATCAGTAAGATCCAATCATCTATAGTGAAAAACTGATGCTTTGAATATACTGTATATTAACGTTTTGACAAAGTCATTTGTTATTAACAGCTGCAGTCAAATGTTTGAACACAGTTGACTGAATTTGTTTCTCATGATCTTAAGCCTACAAAGTCTGACTTTGAGTATGAATTTGTAGCAATGTAATTGTTTGAAATGGAACAGTTTACTGTTTAGGCAAAAAAAAAAAAAACCTTGTGTTGTTTCTGTTGAGCATCTAATTTGATATATCAAGATTTTATGACTCATAAAGTGTGATACAGTGAGGATATGCCCAATTTTATTCAGATAGTGGAGCAAAAAATATGCAGTTTGGTGCAGATGGTGATGTTATATGGACAAAAACATTCAATTCTGATTCTTCTGATATAAATCAGTGAGATCTTTATACACTGAAAAAAAAAAATCTGTTGGATTAACATAAAAAAAATATGTACATCGGTTGCGTGTATTTTTATTATGTTCTCTCAGCATAATTTATCTCCGTTTATGTTACGTAACTTGTGTTTGTCAAATGAACATGATTTTTTTATGTTGTTTTTATGCTTTTTATGCCATGTTACCTTTTAACATGATTTTTTTTTTAAATTAAAGCTTTATCCACCATATGCAGTAGTGCTTCAATAAATTACATAAAACTATGATAAAATGTACGATAAATCCAGATAAAACTAATAACAGAATAAAAAAAACTTTGATAAACTATAAGTATTACATTTTTAAATAAATAATAGCATTTTAGCAACCTTAATATTGTAAATTTTTAAGCAAGGAAATAAGCAAAAACATTTTTTGGAAAAAAACAATTTTTCTTTAATAGTACACATTTTAATAGTACAAATTTACAGAGAAGCATGTTACAGACATAACTCATTTGCTTGAAATGCATCTGTTAAAATATAATATAACCCCATATAAAAGCAAAATCAAAAAAGTACACTTCTTTGCTTAACGTAATACAATATTACACAATAAGAACAATAACAGCATAAATAAAGTAAGAAAAAATGTCTACATTTTTTTAAGAAGGACTTTGAAAGTGTGCTGATTTTAAAGATACACCATTATACTCCTCAGCAGAACAAAGAAATTCATACAGGTTTTGAACAACTTGAGGGTATATAAATGATACCAGTATTTTCATTTTCAGAATTTTCAGTGGTTGAGTGAATGATCCCAGTTAGATGGGCAATTGAATTTTGCAGTAGCTAATGCCAAGTTATCCAAATCAGTGTAAGATTATCTGGCCCTCATTGATGATCCTGATGTCCCCTGGTCTATCATGGGCATCGTCTCCACAATGCATCTTGTGATGAAGGCTTCATCTGCAGCCTGGAAAATGCACAGTTAAAAAATGAGATTCAGTACTACTCTGGAAATATCTAATATAACTAATATAACTTAATTTCAATAATTTAGTAAGATCAGTATTCTAAGAAATATAAACTTGAATATAATAAGAACCAGTCGTGGTCAACAAAAACTGATTACAGATAACTGTTAGACCTCAATTCTAGGATTGTGAATGGTAGGCCAAGACATACAATAGTGTCTTCCTAAAACAAACTGTAAAATTATATAGCACACTTCGAATACGTACATGGATAATGGCAGAAATGTCCAAAGTGTGGATGTTTTGGATGTTTTGGTAACTCCACTCTAACTGCAACTGCGCACCTTTAATACGCTGACACATTCAACGGACAGGGAGAGAGAAAAATAATAGATTAATATTAACATTTGCAACATCATCAGACAAAGAGATTTTAAAAGTAGCAAAAATGTGAGTTTCATACATACCATTAATGTAAAGGCTTTGGACTGACAGTGAAGTGGATGTCAATAAGTGCAGTCGTCTGGTGAAATATCAGATATCTGTAAAATATCAGAAGTATGCATCAGTTTTAAAACAGTTAAGAGTTATTATAATATGGAGTACTGGATTATGCTTATCAAATAACATGAAGATGCATATCATTCAAAGCAGTCATCAGAGATGTACGGATGTGAAACAAAACAAAAGTAAACGTTTTTAATAATACTTACTACTACTAAACAGCATTCCCAAAAAAAAAAAAAAAAAGAGAGAGAATAAGAGGTCTTCACAAGACAGGAGAAACCAGACATCTAAGCAGAAAACATATATTTAATGTTAATTTTCTTTACAACAACATGCATTGTACTAGCTTTTTGATTGTCTGTAATAGACTGCACTTTTCTCCACTCGTCCCCTGACTGCAGCCGCCTAACGTTACTCTCACCTACATTTCAGCTAACGTTAGCATCTCAAACGATCCCATCCTCTACACTGGATGCGGCGCAGCGCGACAAATCCCCGACAGTTCAAGCTCTTTGAAACGGCCACTTTGTCGCGTAACGTTAACGTACACAGCTTCAAGCTGCTGCGGCACGGCAAGGCAACGGTAACGTCCGGTGTACACGGTTCAGTTTCTCATCATTATTCTGACTCGTCTAGTCAACATACCGACATGCAAAGAAAAAGATTACACGCATTTCGAACATTCATACGTTAATATACACGACATGTTAACGTGTTAACGTTAGCTAACGTACAAACGCATAAACGTAACTTTAAAAAACAGTGTTGTTTGATATGAAAAGTACATAAAACCTGAGTGAAAATATGCACATTCAAATACTGAATACCTACTCTAAACTAAATCTTAGTTTCAAGTTTTAATTAACTTACCTCAGTGCAGAGCTCAGATCCCATCCACAGCCAGAGACAAAATGGCGATGGGTGCGAATCGGTTTCCTTCGCAAAGGGGCGGGGTTTATAAAGAAAACATAACTACTTCATTTAGCTTCAACATGATTAATTCTATACGCTTGAACATCCTTACAGAATAAATACATGGTACCTGATTTAAATATGTTTAGATGAGAAGCATAAATTAATCATGTAAGAAATGCGAAATGCATATTTAAAAATTCAACAACCTCCCCATTGCCTTTTTTTCAGTGTAGTAGTACAGCAGATGCTTACATAAAAATGATCTAAATATCAGTTGTCACTCTGTATATCCAATAATATGTCTTAAGATATCTAAATGATCGAAATGCAACGCAATCTTAAATCAAAAATGATTAAGAGAAGATAAATGATTGGGAAGATCATTCGTCCAATGAGGAACAGTGAAAGTAAAGCTTCTGGAAACAAACGTTCCTCAAAAGATCCTGATGATCATATTTGAGACTCGCTGATTTTTCTAAAAAATGATTAATGGAGAATCAAGTAAAGCCAAGCCGATCCAGTCCAGTAAGTGTTCATCTGGAAATACCGCTAAAGTTATTCTTTCGTTTACTTGATAAAAATCAGTAAAGATTTGACTGCAAAAAGACACGTGAAGCACGAGCTGAAGGTGGACGTTAAAAAGAAGGCATGGAGTAAATATTGTGCAACAGGTTTTTTAGCAAAGTCTTGATCATGTTGATCATTTTGAGGCCTTACAAATTTGTATATTAAATACAGTAGATGTATAGGGTTAAAAACCTAAAGGCTTCTGTTTAAATAGTTTGCAGCCAAATATAAATTGTGTATACATGTGAAATTTTTGTTTAGATGACCTCACTGTTATTTTGAGATGTTGAAAATGATCAGCTAATTCACACCCATGCAATTGTTAGGTGTGTGTATTTGTTTCCAGAAAAGAAGAGAGATCAGAAAAGAGTATTTCTTTTCTGCTGCAACATGCATGCAAACCCCTTATCAAAACATCATCTGTGGTTTCTGAGAAATGTTTGACTTCACCTGTTCATTAGGAAAAAATGCAAAACAACCCACTGATATAAAAACTCTTTATGTAATGTGAAAATTAAAGAAATGGCTCTTCTAAAATGCAAATTCTGTCATTTATTAACTCACTCATATTGCTTAAACCCACATAAATTTCCTTGTTTTTACTAAAACAACAAACACAAACAATGGGAAATTCTGCAGGATGATCATGCAGCTCTTTTGACAATACCTTGACTTTGCTCTACTGAAGGGCTGTTCCATTACAGTATGACGACACCAAATCGATTCAAAGTAAAACATAAATCCAAAACTGCAATCTGACAGGCTGATGACAGATAACTCAACCTCAACCATTATCAGAACTGTAAAAACAGCAAAAACAGTAATCGAAGAACAACATGAGTGACTCTTTAGGAAAAAAAAGCCTATATATATATATATATATATAGCAAACAAGCAGAATTATGCAAAAGAACCATAAACAGAAGAATGAGCAATCATATTTCGGGAAGGCAGAACACTGTCACTAGTGTCACTTCTTTAACGTTTTGTGGTTTCTGTGCACTGTGGTTAAAACTGAAGCAAGCAAGGAAGTGATGTTTGTTCTTACTTCCTCCTAATGTGGAGGGGATCGTAGTAATGTGCAGTTCTTTCATGTATATCTTTGTAAATCTTATCATATTTTTATCATTTTAAAGACTCCTGAATCCTTGCGCTTATGGTGAGTTGAGATTTAATTCTCTTCCAGTAAAATTTAGCATATGGGCTTTTCATGCTGCTACACGTTTAAAGGTTGATTGCAACATTCTAGTGAAGCTACAATGTTATTAGTAATATTAAGGCTGTTTTGTCATAGATATTGTGGGTCAATAAATAAATCCACTTAAAAGTAAAGTTCACTCATTCTGTCATCATTTACTCCCCTTGTGTTGCTCAACTCGTATGGCTTTATTTCTTTTGTATAAGCATATCTTAGGCGGAATATTGATGCTACCCTTCTGTACAGCAAAAGCAACCAGTGACTGCTGAGCTTAAGAATTGTAAAAGTGAAAAACAGTCCATGTATTACAATATTACAAGTCTACAAGGAGGGTCCGTTGCAATCAATAATGTTCTGTGAGGAAGAGATGAAAATGTATCTCTCAAATGGCTTAAATTACTTGCCTTTTATGCCTTTATTCAAAAGCAACTTACATTGCATTAAAGGCGTTTCAGTTCAATCAATCTCAAGCTCTACTGTTTGATATACATCAAAAGTTTGGGATCACCATGCTTTTTCTGATTCTTTTATTCAGCAAGTCTGCATTAAATTGATCATAATAACATTTATAATGTTACAAAAGATCTCCATTTTTTAAAAAATGTTGTTCTTTTGAACAATCTATTCATCAAATATAAAATCTATGACAGTCAGTTTTCAACACTGATAATCAGAACTGTTTCTTGAGCAGCAAATCAGCATATTAGAAGGATTTCTGTAGGATCATGTCACACTTTTCATTACAGAAATTCTTTTAAAAAAAAAACAATCGCTAGAACACAATTCTCAATACTTGGGCATTAACACACTTTTTCAAACTCTTTACACAGCAAGTACAACAACAGTCTATGTGGGCTAAACTGTGGATCAATTATCATTGCTTTGGCACAAAATGGAATCGTTGATGACGTGTGTCAAATGACATGAGTTATTTTACTCATGACTTTATGTACTAAAAATAGGGCTGCACGATTTAGGAAAATTTTCATATTGCGATTATTGATGTCAATATTGCGATACGTGATTATAATAAATGGTATTGTGAGTCAACTTGATGGGTTTTTAAAGAAAATGCACACACAGATTAGTGATAATGCGGAAATGTGTATTTGTAACACTAGAAATGGTTTCAAAATAAATTATTTTTACCAAATGAAACAGCATTTGCATTAATGTAAACTTATTTTCTCAAAAGTATAGTTAAATTAAATAAAATAAAAACATACACATTTTTACAAAAATAAGATATTTTAAAGATTTTGCCCAAACAAACGGACATTTATGAAGAATGTAACATATACTCTGTGTAAACTCTTTTGAAAAGGAAACTGGATATGTTTTTGGTCGGATCACAAGTGAACAATGGAGACACAGTCGTTTACACCTGGCGTTTTAATCCATCTCTTCTGTCCACTTTCGACCACTTCTGACCACATTCCTGCATTTACAAACATTACAAACTCAACTGACTGGCGTCTCTCCTGTATGATTTCATGTGATTCTCTTCAGACATTAGAACTGTACATGAATTATGAGCTTCTAGAACGTTTGACCTCCTAACTGAAGATCTTTTTTACAAATATAAATAAAAACAGTATAAATAAAAATAGTCTAAACAAAAAATAGCTGTATTAAGTGCAAACAATAGTGCAGCCATAATCAAAGTAGGCTAGGCTACTCTCTCAATGTTCAAAGTGCAAATAGAGACCTTTTTTTTAAGCCTGATACAAAGCTATAGACAACTACACAACCTATTATAGGATACATACAAATAACAACATATATGTTATGTAGCCTAACTTGCGCGCACTGTGGAACCGCTCTCTAAAAGCGGGTATTAAAATTGCTTTTGAAGGCGCGTGCGCGTTTTACTTTCGGTTTCGTTTAAAGGATCGTGCGAATTCTCAAAAAGCAGCTGCATGTAGCATTGTAGCTGAACATCTTCACAAGTGTTACAGTTTTTCATTTCCATTGCCATCTATACAAAAGGGGAAAAATCAGGAATAATTTAATGCAAACATGGACCATGTAACATATGCTGCAATGATTTATAAACAGTAGAGACCATCATTCCTGTTTTGTAAAGAAACTTTACAAAAGAAAACATTGTATATTGCTACCTATTCACCATTTTGAATGTGAAATGAACTGCTGCCTCAAGTTGAAAGAGTTTTGAAAAAGTGACTTTAGTATTAAGATATGCGTCCTAGTGATTGTAAAAAACTTTAAATTACATTTTAGAATATATTTAAATTAGCCATTACAGTGAAATATATTATATTATTGTAATTATATTTCACAATATTAACGTTTTTAATCAAATAAATGCTGCCTTGGTGAGAAAAAGAATCTTGTTTAAAAATCAAAATTTAAAAAAACTGAAAAAATCTTACTGACCTTAAACTTCTAAATGTCATGTGATGGTTTTTGGCCATTTTTGAGCTCGGTAGCATTCATCCACATTCACTTATAGAAAAAAAAGCAGCATGAAAAGCGGTTTGGTGCAATGGTGAATAAGTTTTGCTTCGGTTTTGCATGAATCGTTTAGGTCGCAGTTGGTATTCTACTGTTAAAGGGGGTCATCGGAAGTTGACTTTTTCATGTTGTTTGAACATTAATGTGTGTTGGCAGTGTATGTACAAATCTACCCTATAATGATAAAAATCCATGCAGTGGTTTTTAATTCATCTGTAAAAATAATATTCCCTTTTTCAAATCGAGCCATTCTCAGATGCCTGTCATTGTGGCATCACACCCACAGAGACCGCTCCCACCATAGCTGATTGACATGAGCGTCTTACCACAGACCAGCTTTCACAGTCCGCCCTCTTTGTTTCGATGCCAGAGCAGGGATGTAAGTTAGACAAGAATATCTCAGATTGAGCAACTGAGGTGTTGTGTTGCTGGATGTAATAATGAACATAGTGGTTGTCATTTACTCCCGACATCTGAGCTGCTGAAGATGCAGTGGATCACGTTTGTGAAGGGAATGCGCCTCCCGATCTACATATATCCGTCTATGTTTGTGGGAATCATTCGTGATCCAGCTTCACTTACAGCAGAAGTGGGTATAAGGGTTTTTTTTATGAATCTTTGCGATCGTCTTTTCTCATAATGTGCTAGTTAGCAAGTTTAGCGGCTAACGTGGCTAAATGCGGCTAAAGTAAACAGGCTCGTCAATCCACAGACAGAAGAGAGGGGCGGGGCGAGCAGAGCTCATTCGCATTTAAAGCAGCCTTGACCAGAATGAGATTTTTCAGAGCTCATTTTGGCAAGGTAAAAAGGGTGTTTTTTTACACTACCATTGAGAATTTTTTACCAAAGTATATTATAGACTTTTCATTAAACTTGTGGAAAATGGGCATTCGATGACCCCTTTAATTAAAACTATCACACAGTAAATAATGTTTCTCTCTAAACTAGCTGCCTTGAGATGAGCATAATGAACAACTACAGCCAGAATGAATCAGACGACTGCCACCCTGAACATTCTGAGAAGACGGTATTCGCAGCCCTGCATCTGACTGTAATCCTGATCGGCATCCCGTCCAACATCTTCTTCCTGTTTGTGTCGTATCGGCTCATCCGTCAGAAGAACGAGCTGGGCGTCTATATGTTTAACCTGGCTCTCTCAGATCTATTGTTCATCACATGTTTACCAGTGTGGGTTCAGTACTCTATTAACGACGAGTGGTTTCATGGCAAGACGACATGTGTCGTTTTTGTTTTCCTGCTCTTCACGAACTTCTACACCAGCGCTGTACTTCTGAGCTGCATCGCAGTCGATCGCTACATAGCCATCATTCACCCACTCAAATTTTGCAATTTTAGAAAACGCAAGACTGCGGTCAGCATGAGTATTGCTGCTTGGACTTTTACTGTCGTATTCAATGCAATGACCGTGCATCCAGACACTGTCTACCAAGAATATTTAAACTACACAACCTGCTTGGATTCATATCCTATGCCCTCAGCACAAAGATTGGTCAACGTGGCTCGTTTTGTAGTGGGCTTCCTCATTCCCGCATTGGTGGTGGGTTTCTGTTATTGGCGGATATGTTCGGACGTCAAGAGAAACCAAACGCTTGGCTCAATGGAGCGCCGGCATGTCTTCAGGCTTCTTGGAAGCATCTCATTGACTCTTTATTTGTGTTTCGGACCTGTGCACATCATGATGGTTTTGAGAGTTTTGTTGGAGGATTGTCCGTATCCCACCTGGCTCTTTATTGGATATAAGGTCAGCACCTTCCTCTCGATGCTCAACTGCTTGGCCGATCCGCTCCTGTACGGCTTCATGAGCAAAACGGGTCAAGCCAGCGCTTCAAACATGTTACTCATCCTCAGAAGAACATGGAAGAAAGAGCATCAAAAAGAGGGGGAACAACAAAACGACCAAATCCTCAGAAATGGTACCATTCCGATCACAGAAAGACCCTTTATGTCCGAATGATTTGATCATGTTGATGTTTATATGTGCGATACTGTATTACAAAAAGACTGGACTGAAAGTAAGGAGTGGAAGCTTTACAACTTTACAAGCTGTATGTTCAAACACAAACTCCTTTAACTAAAACACCCAGGTTGTAAGCTCATTTATCTAAAACATCCAGGTTGAACAATGTTCAAACAAACTCTTCCTTTATTAAAAGGAAGAATAAAGGAAAAGTTGATGTTTAAACACAAAGACTGATCTATGAACTGTCTGCCGGCCTCAAGACTTACTTACGAAAAAGCCTTGCTTTTTGAGAAATGAGAACAGTGTTTCATCAGCATTTCCTGTTAAAGAGCCCAAATTAGGCACCAGATCGCATTTATCAGTTTCATTTTCGGACCATCTTCTTCCTTAATATTTTGCACAAAATGTTAGAAACATCTGAGATGTAACAAAATATATTTTGAGTATGAAACAATATACAAGGCTGTGTCCAACTTTGATAGCAACTAATAATGCAATTTACTACATATGACAAAAACTACACAACAGTTCAACAGTTTGGGGTCAGAAACAGGCTATTTTTTAATGTTTTAAGTCTCCTCTGCTCACCAAATCTGATTTTTTTCCTCCTAAAATAAAGTAAAAACAGTAATATTGTGAAATATTACAATTCAAAATGTAAATGTATATATATATATATATATATATATATATATATATATATATATAGGTATATACACACATTAGGGGTATGACAAGACAACGGATACAATAGGTGCCACCGCACCTCTGGTGCTCGGCCCCTAATAACACCAACGGATACAATAGGTGCCACCGCACCTTCGGTGCTTGGCCCCTAAAAAAAAAAATTCAATGAAGGAGTCAGTGTCTCACTTCATTAAGACTTGTTTGGCTATTGAAATCTCCTGAATGAATGATTCAATGACACAGTTTTAAACGTGGAGTTGCCACCACCTCCTGATATATATACACACACATATCTATTCTGCAAAGATATTTAAGAAGCATTTGTTTTATGTTTACACCACGTTGACCATTTCATGTGTGCTGCATATTGAAATACATCTTTCTTAATTAAGAGAATGTTACTTGAATCATGTTGTAGTTATGTTTTAAAGTTGACTTGTTAGATGTTAAACGTTCTGATGTTGCCATATGGCCCACTCACAATCTTTGCAATCTCATCTTCCGCCTTCATGCTAGTGTTGTGAGTTCAGAACATTTCAATCATCTTGTAAACTAAAGCTTTCGTCATCAGTGTCTACCGGCATTGAAACCTCCACCCGCATCCTCAACCTCATTTCCAACAGCATCATCGATCAGGCCTGTGATGGGAAACATGATCTAGCAGGATGGTCTTTGCTCGCTAAACCTAAACGTGTCCCTGAGTTCACTAGCGGTGCTTTTATTGATGGACGTAAATCAGATTCCTAGTTCCTCCTCATCCTGCAGGATCAGATGCTCAACTCGCTGCATCAGCAGACATCTGGGGCTTTGAGACCATTTCGATACCTTCATACCCTTGATCTGCCCTTAATGAAACGTAACTTGGTTACAAACGGTTCAGTGCATCGATATCATCCATCATTCAACCCCTAAACCACTGTCAGGTTCCTAGACACACCCTGAGACTGCAAAAATAATTATAGTGCAATCTGACTGACATTAGATACATTTTTATTACACCAAAAAAATTGTGTAGGATGTACTGTTAAACACTTTTCACTTAATAATTGCTAAGGAATTTCACAAATAATTACAAAAAGTAAATATTATTTTAAATTATGGTAAATAATATTTAAATATGAAATATTCTTTTCTTGTTAAAATGTTTTGCACTGTACAAATGATATTTTTACATCTGCACCAAATATCTTAGACAAAAACAGCAAACCATAGTCAAGCACCATCAGATAAACACACCCATAACAGTAGTGAAAGAAAAGTGAAGCTCTTCCTGTTTTTATTTCATTTTTGGCCAAAATAAGCTTTCATACAAACATAAATATAATGTATGCTCACACAAACAAAACTGGTCGCTGATCTTAGTTTAACAGGAAAGTCAAAGGCTTTCAAAGGCTTCGACCTTGGACTCATGACTTTTGTATGCTGTTACGTTGAACATTTAGAGTTTCCGTTTTGTTGACGCTTTCGTGGTTATTACTGCGCTCAAGAGTAGCTGGTGGTTTGGATGTGTTTGGCCACATAAATGTAAATAAATTGATTTGACACCAATGACTGCACTATTGCTGGTAGTAGGGCTGTGACAGTGGGGGATTTACCACCACCGCGGTGGTAATGGACCAACCACCGCCGGTGGCGCAGTGTTGAGACACATATATAATACATTGAAACAAAAAAAAAAAGAGGCTCATAATTATTAACAAACGTGCGTGTTTATTTCAGCCTACAAAACACTAAAGTAAATATCACAGAAATTATACAGTTAAATAAGAAAGTAGCCAAAATAAGAACGGTAAATATTACACATTTGTTGCATAAATTCGTAAGAACCTCGCCCAACCCTTGTCCAACGGCTCATCAAAATTACCGGCCCAAATCCAACTGGAGCCCGAGTCTTTTCTCTCTTTCCCATTGCACTGTTGCTTCCATTAAAATACCTCAGTTTTGTTTTTAATAGGAATGTGGTTATAATTCTTTTCATTACTTTATAAAGTTAATATAGAAATATGTTTGGAACATATTTTGTTTTTTAAATTAAGGTTTTTGCTTTTCAAAGTATGACCAAGCCGCCATAGGCAGGCAGTGAGTTGATCACAGCCTATGTTTGATCCATTTTGCCTTCTCAAATCATCACGACTTGCCTAAAATAAAATCTTCAAGCATATCACAATGTTATTTTAAACGTTTAACTTAGATAAATGCACGCTATTATGCGCATACAATCGTTTGTTGGAGAGTGAAGGCTAAATGCGTTTTGCAGGACATGGAGGCGCCAGCGCAATCACTTGCAAAAAAAATTAAAATACACCATAATCTTTGCTCATAAAGGTAAGCGTAATATATCATCCGGAACTGTAAAGGGTCTAATTTTATTTGCGTGCACTCAAAATATCAACAAAATGGTGTGCTTTTGTAAAAATAAAGAAAACAAACAAGATGCGCTTTCTGATGTCTCGGTGTTGAACAGAAGCGCTGCACAAAAATGAAACGAAAATCAGCAAATACTTACCATACAGTCAGGATAAATATATCTATAGAAAGCTTTAAATTATTACTTTACTACTTTAAAACTAAAAACAAGTAACAACTAATCTTACTTGCTCATTAAATGCACATAACAAGTAGGTTAAAAATTAGCATGTGTTATATTAACTGTTGGTTTCAGATTTATTATAGTTAACTAAAACTTAAACTAAAATTAAAACCAGGAAAAAAAACTTTAAATATAAAAACTTTATGTGTAGTTTTTATTCATTTCATTTCAGTTTTAGTTTCAGTTATATATATATATATATATATATATGAAACAAAAAGATACAAAATATGAAACAAAAATTTGTGATATTTCGAATATTTTTGTATTGGTTTTCACTGTAATTTTAGTTAAAGTTTTAGTCCTTTTGTGTGCTTTTGCCATTTTGTTTTTTAAATATATTTATATAGTTTTTATATTTTTTTTTTTTTTCAGTTTTAGTTATTTACATCAAGTTAAACTAAATGAAAATGAGAAACGTTGCTTTGGCATTAATAAAATAAAAATAAAATAAAAATAAGTTATTTTCTTTCAAGTTAACAGTTATAATATTATTAGTATATTATATATTAGTAGATTTAGTTAACTGTAATAACCAAGGTGACGACTTTACTGATGAAAGAATATTTATTCTGCACAAAATGTTTGTCTACAAGATGACTAGTGTGGAACAAATGTACAAAAACCAAGATGCAAAAATGAAAGAAGAAAAGGATCTAGATACCTCAGGTCTGGATTTTTATAGGTTTGCAGGTGTGGTGGTTACTCATGTTCCTCAGATGGGGAAATTATGATGTGGGAAAAAGCTTAAGAATATTTTGGTGGAATATGTAAATTATTTTGCAAATTCAACTAGTCAGACACTGAATGCATTCAACCTATGGTATCAACATCTATTTTTTCAACTTCGTATTTTCCATCTAGTGATAATGTCTATCATAATGGGAAAAAAAACAGTCAACTTTTATGACCACTGTTTTGCTTATCACTTGTTGCTTTGTATAGAAGTATGAATGAAATAAATTAACATAGATGTAAATGACTCCGTTTAGGCTACAGCATTTGTTTACAGCTGATAAGATAAGTAAAAATAAAATCAACATTGTCTCTCATGTGCACAGCTAACGTGAAATGCAGGCCTAAAATAAAGGACAGCTTCCATGGAAACCGCTCTTACAAAAACTACACGGCTTTCTTGTTTAACAAATGCTTATCAGTTATCTTTAAAACAACATTCACTAGTAGTCAAATTTGTAACAAATATAACAGCGCACAAACAATCGCTCTCCAAGCAAATCGGCGCGTTTTAGACCACAAACAAACACTAACGGTCGCGCTGAGAAAAGGGCCCAAAACCAAAACTATGGCCACAGTAAAACAGCAACAAGTTCCCCAGATACATTTAAATGTCATAAACTATACATTAATCCAATGTCTTGTTAATAATCAAGCATACAAAAGGTAAATAAATCCTCGTAACGTACCTTTTCGAAAAGACGGCGTGTACGAACCTCCCCAGGCCTTTATCCTTTCATTCGGTGCTAGATTTCTTCCTTACATCCAGTGATTAGTATAAATGTAGTTTTTTTTTTATAGATCAGTGGTTAAATCTTAGTTAAACACCTGCCCATGCCGAACTACTTTGTTTATTCCTCGTCGTCAAAACTTTTCATTAAGTCACGTAACCGTCACAGGTCCTATAACGGTCACACGTTGATGTCGAACCAATCCTGTAGCTACATCTGACATCGACGACGACAGAATGAATTATAGTTTGACTTTTTGTTTTACTGTGTCGTTTTAAATAACAGTAGTCGTTTTTAAATATTAATTGGTCAATACAAATAAAAAAGATATTGATATAATTAAGTTGATCGATCTTTAGGGCGGCATTTTGTAGCGGGCGTAGTCATGTGAGCTCTCGCTAAACATTCCTCTGGCGTTTTCAGCGATATCGAGTGGATTTTCTTCTCTGCCAGTGGACTCATAAGGTAAATATTCTTTCTTAATTCCAAGTGATGTTTCTTCAGCGCTCATTTTTGTGCCACGTATTAAGTTAAAACTAAAACGTGTACGCACCTGTGAATTACGCCGGTTTCACACTGCCCGCGTGAGCAGCGCGTATTTTTTTCGGCGCCCATGTTAACAGATTAGAGCATTCACACCGCACGCAGTGGCGGCGCGGCAGCGCGTAGCAGGAGCAGAGCAGAAGCGGCAGTGCCGCGATCCTTTCGGCGCCGAGTCTATTTTTGCAGCACTGCTTATGCTGAATTAAAGGCACCGTGCATTGTTTTTGATCAAAATTGACCAGATTAACATGAAAAATAATAATTTAACCATAAAATCATGTAAGTGAGTTTCGTGTTTAACAAACACGGGGTAAAAGGCTCACCAGCGTGGGCCCTACTTTAGCAAAAAAAAATAAAAATAAAATAAATATATATATATATATATATATATATATATATATATATATATATATATATATTTTTTTTTTTTTTTTTTTTTTTTAATACATATTAAGTTAATACTTGTTCAAAACAATCGCGTTAGCAGAGTTTGTACTATTTTCTGCTTATTTTGATAAAATAATCAATCAATCAATAAATAGGCTAATGTCATTATATACAGAAACAAAATCATTTTTAAAAGTGAAGACTCTAAGAGCATTGAAGGAGATCGCATAATAACTTAATACAGATTTATAGTAGTAACAACAAATAGTATTTTTTATAAATGATATGTTAAATATGTTTTTAAATATGATGGTTTCATTATAAACATGGTGATTATCTCTATAATATAATATTATGTATATGTATATATTATGTATTATAATATTATACATAATATGTGATATTTACCATCTGAATCTAACCATGTCATGTCAACAAATGGAAAAGTCAGTCATCTATTAATTATCTTGTAAATTATTGTGCCTTTTGGGCACAATATTTGGGCGATTTTTACCCTACTTTTACATATTCTTTTCTTTATTGAAAAACTGTTGCTTTAATTAACTAAACTGGGAATCATTAAGACAAGACGACCTTTGTCTGAAATGTATTCAATAATTTATTGCAATTGCTCAAGCTTAAAAGGCCTGTTTACATTTTTAAACCTAGAGGCACTTACTAACTTTAAGATTATTTTTATCTTGTAAACTACCTATGTACAGCATGTTATATGCACGTGTGTGAGGGACAGAGGGGAACACGGCCGCATCACATGTTGCCTATATCATAAATCAAAGCAAATGACAGACAGTTGTCGAAAAACACCTGAAAAGCGTGACCGAATGAACGATACTCGCCTGTATTTGCAGTACACAATCCGCGATTCAGCTGCGCGCGACAAACGCTGCCAGTGTGAAAGCACAATGGGCGCGTGCTGCTCACGCCCTGCATACGCACCGCTTCTGCGCTGCCTCTGCTCTGCTTGCGCATCCAGTGTGAAACCGGCGTTAGATTGGACTATAGTTCGCTAGTGAGGAGACAAACGAAGCTTATCGAAGCTTCGAATCAATTGAATCAGTTGCTTCACAAAATGATTCATTAGCTGTGTCTCATTTGGAAGGATGCGCCCTCCGGGGGTCATATCCTTTGGAGGTCGCATCCTCTGTAGGATGCGTATGCAGAGTGTCCTCAAGCCTAGAATTAAATTAGACGGCCTTCGTAGGACGGACGGAAAAGGAAAGCAAGTATCACGTTGCTATGACAACACACTTACACCTGACTGGACAGTTGTTGTGTCACGCCGCGGCCGCCTAGTTGCGCTCTAACACTAAATAAATAAAGGAACATTATTTCTAAACTTGGAAAGTAATTTGAAAAGAAACTTTTTTTTTTTGTACTTGTTTTATTTTATTGCATTTTTGAGGAGCTGCAGCATAAGTACAACTGACATCTGTTACAGAAAAAAGGAGGACAAAAAATGTATTAGTTTTACTTTTTATATTTAAACGCCACATCGTCGCTTGTGTTTACATCTGCCGACGTCGCAATTTTTTTCAAATAAACGACCGTTGGTTACGGCGACGCAAAGAATTGTGGGTTATCTGTAGCAGCGAAGGATACACCGCATGTAGTCTCGCGTAGCCAGACCTTCAGACTGACGGCTGAAGGTCTGGAATTCATAGCAGCTTTCTTTGGCCAAGGCCCGCCCATAAGGCCGTTTGACCGACATGTCAAACAACCAATCAGAGTTTGTTTCGTTCAGCGTCACGTTTCGGGGCGTGGAAATGTCCCCACAACAACAGACCGGCGTGCAACAAGTCAGTCAGCATAGAAAATCAAAGAAAGAGAAGAAAACAAGCAGTAAGTCATTGATCTGTTCGTGCACGTATAACAACAATGGCGTCTGCATTACCACATCTGATCAAAACACCGAGTAAATCAGTAGGAAACGTATGCAGACTTTGTTCAGAGACCTTCAAAGCATCTAAAACTAACAAATTAAAAAAAAATTATCTAAAAAAAAAATTCTAAATGCTGACAAAGGGTCGGCCAGGCTTGGAAAATAATACTCTTCCCAAATCCCGTCGGCAAACAGGCTAAAATATCTCTTTTTGTCTCCACTAAGTGCCTCAAACAAAACTCCTGGACATCTCTTAAAGAGTCTATGCCGTGAACCTCGCATACTTTTGAGAATCCTACGTTTAGCTGATCTTGATAAATGCTCATTGTCACTCACGTAAACACGACAGTTTTTCTTCTGCAATCACACGTCTGCGCTTTGTTTCCCGGCGGACCGAAAATAAACGCGACACTCGCGTCCCCCGGAAATCCGATAAAATTCAACCAATCAGATGACGACTTCGACATTCCTGAAGTGTTTCCAGTTAAGTGTACCATATGCATCAGACGTTTAGCCAGCGTTCCGTGGGCGTGACGTCTGAGGCTGAGACTACACCGCATGCATCCTCCGAATTCCTGTGAAAGAAGGATGCATTTGAAGGTCGCATTTGGAGTGTCCTACTTGCTTTTCTGAAATGAGACAGCCTCTATGACGTATGTAGCCTTCTAATGCAGCCTCCAGAGGATGCATCCTTCGTAATGGGACACAGCTATTGTTTTGAAGCGATAGAAACACCACACGCACCTGCTGGACAAACGGTGTAATTGCAACAAAAATCAGGACAAGCGTGCAAAATTATTAAACTAGTCTGAGATGAGGTAAAAATCATTGGTTCAGTGGTTCACCACTGGACGGGCGATCTCAGTGATTCATGGGATTACAGAGATCGCCCCTAACCTCAAACCTGAACTATTTATTTATTTATTTATTCATTTATTCTTAGACAATACAAAAAAACACATTACATACAAATCCATAACATAATGACCAATAGTTATAATTGAAATATAATTAACCAACACAAACGTACACACATTCATAATAAATTAAAAATTGTTACAAAAAACCTAACAGATTGTGAATGACATTACAGAGATATGAGATTCAAACAATCATACACAAGGAAATAATCTAAATGCATGGATTTTCTTTCAGTATTTTTCTAAAATATTTAAAGAATCCTGTTTTTTTTTTGTTTTTTTTAAAAAAAGAGATTTTAAAATGGAGTGTAATTCAGTTTTAAAAATGGGATAGGATGGGGAACTATTTGCAAATTTTTGTTTGCAAATGAAAAATGTACCATATAAAATAAAATTCTAAAAACTATATATACTTTTAGGTTTATTTAATTAGTTTAATTTATTATTATAATATTACATTATTATAATAATGTCTTTAATACTAAAGGAGCAAACCACTCAACTTTCGAAAAGTTTCGAACATACCGAAGACTCACTCCATTCGAACCGTTGGTTCAAAACAAATTATTCGCAAAAGTTTTGAAGCTTCACGAAGCAGTGCTTTGAAAAAACTGTTAGTATATTTAGAATACGGATTGTTATTGAAATACTTCAATGCAACATATATAACCTGTTCAGAAAGAGTCTTATCAAAGTGTTCTTCTGCAATGATGGTTTGTTGTTTTGCCATGATAGTTTAGAAGTGGAAAACTGACTTAATAAGACAGTTTACATCCTAGTGTCTGTTGTAGCAGTGTTGAAAATGCAATGCATATTTGCATTGTTTTGAACTGTGTTTTTGATTTATTTAAAAATGCAATGGCATGTGAAATTGAGCTTGCATAGATGGAAACATTTGGATTTAGTGTCAGATGAGTATGGCCTACCAACGACAAAGATAAAGAGGTCCTTATGCTTGCATACTGGTCTACAGCCTTCTTCATGTAGAATTTGACCTCTCGATGTCATAAATAATCAGCCGCAATGCTCCAAACGTGAGCATTATTACAAATTCCCTCTATTTGACACCATATTTAACATCTTGACCGCCTGAGCAAGAACATAAATGACTGGATGAAAAGTCAACCGTGACATGATTAAAGGTGAAGCCGTGACAGAGAGATGCATGTGAACCATCCATCACTATTAATCAGTTGCAGACAGAGATAAGTGGAGGTTACCTCAACCTTGGACATATTTACCTTCTGCTTTCATTATACAGTTGATGGCTATTCCACAATGCTGCTGACGTGATTAATTTTTCCAATAAAGCGCGAGAAAACGGCACATGCATGACCTCAATGCGAAGAAGCAAACAACATATATCAGCATCTTAGTTAGTGCAGCAAGGCGTCTCACCCGACAATCACGAAAGAAGATCAGTGTTCTCTAAAATGACTAATTTCCCACCACTCTCACCTTTTCTTCGCACTTGAGGTTGTGTGTTCACAGGTGTGATGCATCTTGTTTGCAACACTGCATTAATTTGATCAGTAAATGCTGTGAAAATGTTCCAGCAGTGCACTAGTGGAACAATCTCAATATTTTGTGTAATTGTCTGTCTGTAATTTTACCACTGACGTGATTTGGCATTCCCAACCCTAAATGATTTATCTATTTTAACACCTTTTTTGAATGATTTGAATGATGATTACCCATGCAAAACTCACTGCTAATGTTGATTTCTCATTGTGGTTGCCTGATTAGTTGCTAAGTTGTTGTGAGTGCTTACAGCACTTGCTACAGTAGGTGGCTGCTTTCGGGACCAAATTAAGAGGTTAACCTCAAGATATGATTTATTTTGGTCCCGAAATGGATTGTGTCCGTCCTTCAATTAAATTGAGTGTAATCAAATGTGGGATTTCCAGCCACACTTCACTTTAACAAGAGGCTGTTTTGCATGATTTGAAGTGGTATTCCTATTTGCAGCCCACATTGACATCTAAGTTTAATACGTATTTTTAGAAGAATTATGAACAATATCAATAATTAATTATACAAGAATGAGTCAATAACACCAAATCAAACATAAAACCAACTCGACAAATAAATGAATAAAATAATGTATTTTAAATGCATGTAAAATGTTAATTCATTCAGATTGCACAGTTTTAGCATACACTAATAAACCTAACATAATGGGAGACATATTTGTCAGCCAATCATAAATTAAAGTCATACAGTAGAACTGAAAAAACTGAATGTGTTTTAAATGCACAATAACCAGGTTTAAATATTAATGAATAAATGTAATTGTTTTCGCAATTAACAGATGTATGCTGATTGTAAACAATTTGAATAAATGCATTTTGAAAATATAATTATATAAATAAAAATCAGATAGGTGCAAATAAAAGTAGTATAAAGTCAGAATTGCAGGATATAAACACAGTTGCGAGAAATAAAGTCGGAATTGCGAGATATACACTCCCAATTTTGACTTTTTTCTCACAGTTGGGAGATACAAACTCACAATTGTGAATTATAAAGTCCAGCTCTGAGGAGAAAAAAGAGACTGATATGTTCACAGAATTGCAAGTTTATATCACACAATTCTGACTTCATTTCTCAGAATTCTGAGTTTATATCTTGGAATTCTGACTTTATAACTCACAATTGTGAGTTTATATCATGCAAATATGACTTTATTTCTACCAATTGCCAGTTTATGTCATGCAATGCTGACTTTATTACTTGCAATTCTGAGTCGCAATTGTGAGAAGAAACGTCAGAATTGGGAGATCAACAAGTTGCAATAACCCTTTTTTTTATTTTTTATTCAGTGGTGGAAACGGGCTTCCATATTGAATTAAGTTTATTAGTTTGTTAAAACTGTAATCCAAAAGGATGAAAATTTTATATGCAATTCAAATGCATAAATCTTAAAGGAACCGTATGTAGGATTGTGGCCAAAACTGGTACTGCAATCACTTTCAAAATACTGTGGAATGGCGTATCCCCTCCCCCTCCCCCCTGACTCGAGGTTGCCAGCTAAGCCATAGATATATATAGAATGACTAGATGTCTCGTCTGCGTTGCTGGCCAACGGAGTCGAACGTCCGCATATGGCGGACATCTTACCACAGGCTGCTCGCTCACCCAAAATATTGTGCTGATAGTAAAACTTGTAATTTTTAAATAGCCATAATGTGCTCAATTGTTAACCGATTTTCAAACGGTTTGATTTATTATAAACGTCAAATATGTAGTTATGACACTGAATACTTTTGAATAATTATCTTATGTTCTAAAAAATAGAATAATGTTCTAGAATAGGTAGACTAAGCCTACAAGATTTCCCTTAACAAATATACATCAAGAAACGCTGCATGTTGAAATCCCCACCCTGTACAGTGATGACAATAACACAGCACAAAGAACTAAAGTCCATATTTCCAAATTGTTAATAAAAATAGTTTTACACATAAAATGGTAGTAAACCAGTTTGTTTAGACATTATAAAGGCACTTTTCAAAGATTTTTGAAGATTTATTAAAATCAATGTTTGGACAGAGGTGTTAGAGACATTTGATGGATTTTCTTTTTTTTTTATATTTTCATAAAAAATTTAGCGAAGTAACGAAGGTGTCCCAGTGGTGCTGGTTCTGGTCCTCATCCGAAAAAGTCTGGCATCTTGTCAGCAATTTCCTGTAGAAATCATAATGTAAGATGTTTTAACAAACCGACCAGACAGGAAATCATGTGTAAATTCAGTTAAATCATGTTTATAATGTGTGTATTATATTGAAAAGAAAGCGTAATTCTGCCTCGCCCCAAATTACTGGGTAGCTAGTAGCCTAGCTAGCCGTGATACACAACTAAACTGCACGATTAAGTCAGTTTTTTTTTTTTTTTTAAGGAGAAAAGCTGCAATTTCAACATGTTCAAGCATCCAGAAGTATAACCATGTTAATAACGTTTGTAAGAAAACAAACAGTTTGTAAATCTGTCAAGATTTCAGAGAGTTAAGAGTATTAACGTTTGTTCAGGTCACTTACCTTACCTCAGGTTACCTCCGTTTACCTCAGGTTCGACTGATCCCGCCAGAAAGCCAGCCTGTGGTAAGATGGCCGACCTGTGCGGACGCTCTAGACCCCGACGTAACACATCTAGTCATTCTATATATATCTATGAGCTAAGCTGCAGGATTCCACAGGAACGTAGGCTGCTACAAGGAGCTTCCAATGGCAAGTGATGAGTCCTACACAATAAGTTTTTTTTTCTTCTGTTACTTATGTTTATGCTTCACGAGAGATGTTTTGCGAAGTAATTATGTGTCGCAAAAATTTACTAAAGGCGATTAGCCAAATATTTCGTAAAGATGTACTGTAATACCACATTAAAGTCGGAACATAGATTGTTTTCATACCGTGCTAGTGGTGCGATATAAAGCTTTTTATGAACGCATTTAGCACGGGCGACCGTGGAAAATCCACTGTGTACGGAAGCTTCGGATTCATAACGAGGTCTTTTAGGTTTCGTAACTTTATACATGTTTTATCCGACACGTTCGTAGCTGCAGCTGTAACTAGAGCAGAGCTGGCAACCCGGATGACGAAACTCTACTGACTTCGTGATTGGTAGATAGCTGGAGGGTGGCGCCTCAGACCAAAACACAACATGACAACATCAACATCAGTTGAGGGCTGCAACTTTCACTTTTAAATGACAATATCCTGGCCGGACCACTGTTGTCAGTGATATAAGTATTTGAAATGAACATGATTTCTTAATGTCTAGTGACATGTCAGGGCCATTTTATGATTAACTGAAATAAATTTCTTACATACAGTTCCTTTAAATTTAGGCATAAATATTTTGATATTTTTAATGATTCAATTTTAATTGAACCCGACTTCTCTCACAGTTGCATGAACCCCATGCAGTTTCACTGTGATCCCCTGAGGATTTTGCGAACTCCTGATTGAGAAACTCTGCTATAGAGTGCGAAAACTCTCTCAAAATAATGAGTTTGTGCTCTGTGAGTGTGTCAGAGCACATAATGTCAGGTGTAGTTCTAATGTGCTGCTGGAAAGAGTGACTAATGCTTATGTTTCAGTCTGGCACAGTCCTCATTTGAGAGGTTAAGGCCTCGAACATATTCTACACATGCATATAAACACAATGTATGTTATGTAATGTAGGAACTTTGATTCACTGATGTCATATATTTGCATTTTTGTACAAATTCCCAGGTTTTCCGTATGACTTTCCAACTTGAATGAACAAAACACTGCGCTGAAATCAGGATCTGGATCGTCAGTAAGTGCAACAAAGCCAAAGCCACATTTCATGATTTATTTTCCCAAAGGCACTCATTACATTTGATGTAATGTTTGCACAAAGATAGATGTGATCACCATGACAACACAGAGCATGAATACGATTGATTACCGTAATGTTTTCGAGATGTAACGGGAACGCTGTTCACTCCAGCTCACATCACTGTGACGTTTACATCAGCATTACATGATCAACACCATTATTGCATGCTGTCTTAGCTGAAATGTACATTTTGTGATAGTGTGTGTGTGTGTGTTTGTGTGTGTTTGCATTCATAATTATGGATTAAAAAGGTCAATAATGTTTTATGCATTCACACTTATGGTATTTTTGAGTTACGGTGGAAGACATTGTTCTGTGGGCATAAAAATAGTTCAGATATGTGAATATCGGGTGATAACTTAAATCAGACTGGTTTATGGCAATAATTGAATAATTGTGGATTTACAGCAACCCCAAAAATATTTGAAAATATCTGTCTCTCTAAAACAGT
Organism: Cirrhinus mrigala; assembly: GCA_036247105.1. NCBI lineage: Eukaryota > Metazoa > Chordata > Actinopteri > Cypriniformes > Cyprinidae > Cirrhinus > Cirrhinus mrigala. The sequence continues at coordinate 7,665,414 of CM070023.1, read as the reverse complement.
AAAACGGCATTTGCAACTAATTTTACCATTTAAAGTTAATGTTAAACTTCATTTGCAAATAATTTTACCATTTGAAGTCAGTGTTAAAGATAATTTGGAACTAATTTTACCATTTAAAGCCAATGTAAAACTGTTTGCAATTATTTTTACCATTTAAAATCAAATGAAACCAGAATTGCTAGAAAATTACTATTTAAAACCAATGTAAAACATGTTTTGACAACTTAAAGCCAAAGTAAAACTGCTTATGCAACAAATTCGACCATTTAAAGTCAATGTAAAACAGCATTTAGCATTTAAAGTCAACGTAAAACAGCATTTGCATCTAACTTTACTATTTAAAGCCAATGTAAAATATCATTTGCAATTAATTTTAAAGGTTAAAGCCAATGTAAAACATTATTTGAGACTAATTTTGTCATTTAGAGTCAACATAAACCGCAATTCCTACACATTTTATCATTTAAAGCCAATGTAAAATTGTGTTTGCAATTAATTTTACCATTTAAGATTAAATGAAACCAGAATTGCTACAAAAATACCACTTAAAGTCAATGTAAAACATGATTTGCAATTAATTTTGCAACTTAAAGCCAAAGTAAAACTGCTTATGCAACAAATTTTACCATTTAAAGTCAATGTAAAACATCATTTAGCATTTAAAGTCAACGTAAAACAGCATTTGCAACTAACTTTACTATTTAAAGTCAATGTAGAATATAATTTGCAACAAATTTTACCACTTAAAGCCAATGTAAAACATTATTTTTGTTATTTAGAGTCAATGTAAGCGCAATTGCTACACATTTTACCATTTAAAGCCAATGTAAAATTGTGTTTGCAATTAATTTTATCATTTAAAATCAAATCAGACCAGAACTGCAACAAATTTTGCCATTTAAAGCCAATGTAAAACTGGGTTTGCAATTAATTTTACCATTTAAAATCAAATAATTGCTACAAAATTACCATTTAAAGTCAATGTAAAACATGATTTGCAACTAATTTTACCATTTAAAGCCAATGTAAAACATCATTTGTCACTAATTTTATCACTTAGAGACAACATAAACCGCAATTGCTAACTTGCTGATTTAACATTTGCCATTAATTTGTCCATTTATAAACTATTTTTTATCTGATGTATTTCATTTTTCATTTTCAACACTAGATCTATCGTTTAATCATAGATTTGTAAAGGTTGCATCTTACTTTACAGTACATGACTCTTGCTGCGACACTTATGCAATGATATTCACAACATTTTATGTGTGATTTACGTGTCTAGATACTTTTGGGGGTCGCTGTATATCGAATGAAGATGCCATTTGTTCTAATACGTCTAGTAAAATGAGTTTCTTTCTTATTGGATGTCATCAGTATGGCTTTGACTCCAGTCATTTTGAGAGGGTTTGATATGTTTGTAGAGTTCAGTGTGAACGCAGCATTTATGAACAGCTAAGTCATTGTTTAAACTCTCATCACAATCAGAAGGTTATTGAGAACATTTTTCAACCAAACTGAATAAATTAGTGTTTCATAGAAGTTCATGATTTGCAATCATAGATGACGGACTCATCTGAGCAGCAGTAGGTATTCATGCAGATTTTCTTTTCTAACACACTTTTGAAAAGAGCAAAGCCTTTGTTGACTGTCCTGTGATGAATAATCGGTCCTCAAGTTGTAAAGAACATAAATAATTCATTTTAAAGGTACAGTTCATCTAAAACCAAAAATTCTGTCAATTTACGCAACTTCATGTCACTTCAAACCCATTCGAGTGGAACAAAACAACGATTTCTGACTAAAGCAGATGTACTGCAAAGCTCTTTTTCATATTAATAGTCTTGAGTTAAAGTCATTATTCACTGAAATCTTCAGTTAAACCACAGCTGTCCATCTCATGCAAATGAAAAATGACATATAGCACCAAATTCAACATGAACGTGTTTTTGAGATTTGAGAAGTTTTCAGTAAATAACTTCAATTTCAGTCCCTCACACAAAGCATCATGACTTGTAATATGGCACATGAGTCATACAGACTATTGTTATGGTACTTTTATGGTGCTCTTTGTCAGTTTTGGAGCTTTGCATTGAACAACGAAAGTCATGCAGGTTTGAAACAACATGAAGTAAACAAAGACAGAATTTCCAGTTTTTTGGTGAACTATCTCTTTAAGGTGATCTCAGTCTGTATTCCTAGAGCTCTCCGTGTCTTTTCACATTTTTGGCAACTTGTCATTAGTCACAGTGAAAATCAACTGCAGTTGATCGTAACGAGTCGAGCCGCAGCCTACAAAACACAAAGGCACATTTTCCCCCTGCCATTGTCTGCCTACGGTTGATGTTCTTTCTGCTCGAGTCGTTTATTTCGCTCTTGTTCTTTGGCCTGAGCCGGTGCGAAACCGTTCTGCTGTTTGGGTTCTTCAGGAAAGTGAGGCAGACACGTAAAACCAGTGTTCGCCTCCTTCGCCATTTTCTCTTCCTCCATCTCCTCCTCCTCCTCCTCGTCCTCTCTTCTCTCCTCTCCCAGTGTGACGTTGCTGCTGTTGCTGCTGAGGATGTCACCCAGCCTGCTGGCATCTTCCGGGATGTTCCTGCGGAGATCTTTGCTCCTGTTGCGCTTGGCCAGTTTGGTGAGCGAGCCGAAGCGGTTGAAGATGTTTTCCTCGGAGGACGCCTGCTGTCCGCCGCGCTCGGCCTTCAGTCGCAGGTTGTTCAGTTTAGTGTCGATGCTCTCCTGCGAGGAGGTCTTGAAGCGCCCGGCATCCAGACTAGCGAAGACCGCCCGTTTTTCAGGCGAAAGCATGTCCAGCGAATGCGCACGCTGCTCTAGACCCAGACGTCTGCGCTCCATGCTGCGGATGGTGGCCGCCCGCTGTAGTTTGTCGTGGATCTCGCCGCTGAGGCGCCGGCGCGTCTCGCGTAACTCTGCCCGGACGTTTGCTTTCCATTCTGCTGCATGGGCCTTAAACTCTCCAACCTGTGATAGAAATATAGCAATTTAGTAATGTGCTTAACATTAAATTTTACCATTTAATGCCAATAAAAACAGCACTTGCAGCTGATTTTACCATTTGAAGCCAACGTAAAACTGCATTTGCAACTAATTCTACCACTTAACATCATTTGCAACTAATTTTACTATTTAACAGCGATGTAAAATATCATTTACAACTAATTTAGTAGCAATTTAGTAATGTCCTTAAGATTAAATTGTATCATTTAATGCCAATAAAAACAGCATTTGCAGCTGATTTTACCACTTAAATCCAAAGTAAAACATAATTTGCTACTAATTTTATCATTTAAAGTCAACAAAAAACAGCATGTGCAACTAATTTTACCATTTAACCCTTTAACTGTCATCTCCCTATCTTGAACATAGACATGAAAATGCAATGTTAAATGTTTATAATTCATGAATGAAAACATTTTGTAATATGATTTTGATGTACATTTTCCATGGTAATGCAATGCCTGATTTTGAAATGGTTTTCAAAGGATGAATTTTGAGATTTTACGTTTTCAGGTGATATATAATTTCTTAAGATTTCTATTGCGCGATAGGTAAAAAAGCAACAAAGAAAGTCTTGTCATAAATTAATCCATTACTTTTCCTGCATAATTTGTAACACAAAAGAGTGGTAAAATATCTATTTAGGAGTCTTAGACCTTCCCAACGACATATAGTTTGTCATGATTAGATTAGGATTTATTTGTAAAATGGTGAAGTAAACTTGACAGTTAAAGGGTTAAACTCAACGTAAAATTGCACTCGCAACTAAATTTAGCATTTAAAAACCAACGAAAGCCAACAAAAAACAGCATTTGCAACTAATTTTACAATTTAAACTTAATGGTAAACGTCATTTGAAGCTAATTATACCATTTAAGTCAACGTAAAATTGCACTCGCAACTAAATTTAGCATTTAAAAACCAACGTAAAACATCATTTGCAACTTGTTTTACCATTTAAGGCCAATGTAAAACAGCATTTACTATTTGAAGTCAGTGTAAAACAGCATTTACTATTTGAAGTCAATGTAAAACTGTTTTTGCAACAAATTTTACCATTGAAAGTCAAGGTAAAATAGCATTTGTAACTATTTTTATTATTTAAAGCCAACGTAAAACATCACTGCAACTAATTTTTTCATTTAAAGTCAACATAAAACATCATTTCCAACCATTTTTAGCATTTAAAGGCAACGTAAAACAGCATTTGCAACTAATTTTACCATTTAAAGTCAATGTTAAACGTCATTTGAAGCTAATTTTACCATTTAAAGTCAATGTTAAACGTCATTTGCAACTAATTCTACCATTTAAAGCCAACGTATATAATTTGCAACTAATTACTACCCATTAAAGCCAGCATAAAACATCATTTGCAACTAATTTTACCATTTAAAGGCACCGTAAAATATCATTTAAAGCTAATTTTACTGCTTAAATCCAAAAGAAAAACAGCATTTGCAACTAATTTTACCATTTAAAGTCAATTTTAAAAGTCATTTAAAGCTAATTTTAACATTTGAAGTCAACGAAAAAAAGTTTTCTGTTAAAGTCAACATAAAAAAGCACTTGCAACTAATTTTAGCATTTTAAAACACTGTAAAACAGCTTTTAATATTGAAAGTCAATGTAAAACTGCATTTGGAACAAATTTTACCAATTAAAGTCAAAGTAAAATAGCATTTGTAACTGTTTTTATTAATTTAAACCCAACATAAAACATCATTTGCATCAAATTTTCCAAGTTAAGTCAACATAAAACATCATTTGCAACATATTTTACCATTTAAAGCCAATGTAAAACAGCCTTTAATATTAAAAATCCATGCAAAACTGCGTTTGGAACAAATTTTACCAACTAAAGTCAAAGTAAAATAGCATTTGTAACTAGTTTCATAATTTAATGTCAACGTAAAACATCATTTCCAACTAATTTTAGCATTTAAAGGTGACATAAAACAGAATTTGCAGCTTATTTTACTATTTAAAGTCAATGTAAAATAGCACTTGCAACTAATTTTAGCATTTAAAAACAGTGTAAAACAGCTTTTGCGACTGTTTTTATCATTTAAAGCCAAAGTAAAACAGCATTTAATAGTTAAAGTCAATGTAAAACTGCATTTGGAACAAATTTTACCATTGAAAGTCAAAGTAAAATAGAATTTGCAACTATTTTACCATTTAAAGCCAACGTTGAAATGTTTGCAAATAATTTTAACATTTACAGTCAACGTAACCAAATTTGCAACTTATTTTACCATTTAAAGTCCATTTAAAACAGCATTTGCTATTAATTGTACTATTTAAAGTAAACTGGAATTGCTATAAATTTTACCATTTAAAGTCAATGTAAAAAACATTTGCCATAAATTTTACCATTTATAAACTACTTTGTATAATGTGATGTATTTCACAGTGAATGTATTTCACATTATCACACTAAAGATGGTGTAAAGTGTTTTTTATATAAGAATGGAGTTAGATCTGAACAGAAATTGAAGGTCAAGTTCAACAGCATCTTTAAATCTTAATGGTGATACTTCTTTATCAAATCTATCATTATTTGATATTATTGCCATAACCTTTGTAATATGAATACTAACCAGCATTAAATGACTTTGTTAACTATTGACAAGACAGGCTACATTACCGACAGCAGCCAAATCAATGACTACTTTCCTATTGATTACCATTAACCAATAGTCTACACATCCTAGTTATATCAGCTGAAAAGGAAATGGCAGAGATGTCTATAAGAGGAAAATTGGGCTCTGATGCAGTGAAATGCTGTATATTAGAGATCATCCTACTATGATGTTTGACATATCATACCTCTTCTTTTGTTTTCTTGGACAGAACCCTGAGCCAGTCTCCAATCATGCTAAGGACGGCAGCGAAATACGCCAGTCCCACCAAAATCCAGAACCAGACCAGTGGCTTGTACCATTTCATGTATTCTATTTTTCGATCTCCACCTGTTAAAAAAAAAAAAAATACAGATTTTACAAGAGTACAGTTTTAATGTATCTTACATAGAACTATCCAAACTATTCAAATTCATTCGTAAAGGATTCACCATGCTTCAGACCATTGATGGTGGTGTTGCTAGCACTCTACCAACTGGGCAATAAAAATTAAGCAACTCTTGGTTGTACTTTATTAAATGATATATAGAACAACAATTTAAAACCAATGACAGCATTTGTAACACATTTTACCATTTAAAGTCATCATAAAGCAGCATTTGAAGCTAAATTTACCATTTAAAGTCAATGTAAAGCAGCATTTGCAAAATATTTTACCAGTTAAATTCTAAATACACTACAATTTACTACTTTAAAGTCAACATAAAGAGCGTTTACCAATTACAGTCAACATAAAACTGCATTTACCATTTGAAGTCAACATAAAACTGCATTTGAAGCTAATTTTCCCATTTAAAACCAACATAAAACAGCATTTACTATTTAAGGTCAATGTAAACCAGCATTTGCAAAGTATTTTACCAATTAAATTCTAAATACACTATAATTTACTACTTTATAGTCAACATAAAACAGCATTTACTATTTAAAGTCAACATAAACCCATTTTTGCAGCAAATTTTAACATTTAAATTCAATATAACACTGCATTTACTTTTTAAAGTCAATGTAAAGCAGCATTTGCTAAAAATTTTACTAATTAAATTCTAAATACACCATAATTCACTACTTTAAAGTCAACGTAAACAGCATTTACCAATTAAAGTCAACATAAAACTGCATTTACCATTTGAAGTCAGCATAAAACAGCTTTTGAAGCTAATTTTCCCATTTAAAGTCAATGTAAAGCAGCATTTGCAAAGTATTTTACCAATTAAATTCTAAATACACCATAATTTACTACTTTAAAGTCAACGTAAACAGCATTTACCAATTAAAGTCAACATAAAACTGCATTTACTATTTGAAGTCAACATAAAACAGCATTTGAAGCTAATTTTCCCATTTAAAACCAACATAAAACAGCATTTACTATTTAAAGTCAATGTAAACCAGCATTTGCAAAGTATTTTACCAATTAAATTCTAAATATACCATAATTTACTACTTTAAAGTCAATGTAAACAGCATTTGCCATTTAAAGTCAACATAAAATAGCATTTGAAGCAAAACTTACCATTTAAAATCAACATAAAACTGTATTTACCATTTAAAGTCAACATAAAACCACATGTGCAGCATATCTTACCATTTAAAGTCAACATAAACCCGTTTTTGCAGTAAATTTTAACATTTAAATTTAATATAAAACTGAATTTACCATTTAAAGTCAACACAAAACAACATTTGCAGCAAATTTTACTATTTAAATTAACATAAAACAGCATTTGCAGCTAATTTTACAATTTTAAGCCTACATAAAAGAGCATTTACGATTTAAAGTCAACGTAAAACAGCATTTGCAGCTAATTTTACAATTTTAAGCCTATATAAAAGAGCATTTACCATTTAAAGTCAACATATAAACAGTATTTGCAGCTCATTTTACCATTTAAATTCTATGTAAAACTGCATTTATCATTTAAAATCAACATAAAACTACATTTACCATTTGAATTCAACATTCAACAATATTTGCAACAAAATTTACCATATCAAGCCAACAAAAACCAGCATTTGAGAAAAAAATTAAGCAACTCTTTACTGTTCTAGGCAAAATGATGTAGAACGCCCTGATCCGTGCACCTACCTGCTACGTAATCTCCAATGCCGACGGTTGTGAGAGTGATGACAACGAAGTAAATGGCTTCCAAAGTACTCCATCCCTCGATGTGTTTAAAGATCACCGCTGGGATGGTGACAAAGATGATGCAGCCAGCGATGATGAAAAGTATGGTGGAGGTGACACGAATTTTGGTCTGACTGATTTGCTTGTGTTTTTGCTGGAAAGGGCAGCAGAAGAAATTTCATGTTAATTAATGTATTTATATAACCAATAATCAATTTACAATTCTCAGTAGAATATTTGACTTACCCTGAAAACTTTCTCCACCTTCAGGATGCTCTTAATAAACATGGTCCCTAGTTGATCACCGATCCCGGCCAAGAGAAAGCCAAACAGAGGGATGCCAAATATGGCATAAAGGATGCAGAAAATCTTGCCGCCCTCGGTGCTGGGGGCGATGTTTCCATAGCCTGTAGATGTAGGCGGAGAAGACAAGAGGTTATTTAATCGTTCTGAAGCAAACTGCTCTAGCTGACCCCCTCTATTAAAACTACATTCATAGATCCAGAGGGAGACAATTGGTGGGTTCCACTGAGAGAACTTGGCAGTAATTATAGATTGTTAAACAAAAGGGAAGTTAAGACAAGAGCAAACTAAACAATTTCAGTGAGAGAGGAGATCTGGGCTGAAAGTCTTGTGTGTTCTGCAGTTATACTCATGAAGGTCAGTGCAAATCTTGTTCAAAGTAAAACATGAAAAAATGTATTGTGTACACTCGAAAAAAAAAAAAAATGTCAGGAGTGTTATTTTGCTGAGAGCAGCAAAAAATGTTACCATTAAAAGTTAATGTAAAACAGCATTTACCATTGAAAGTCAATGTAAAACAACATTTGCAACTAATTTACCATTTAAAGTCAAAGTAAAAAAGCTTTTGCTGCACAATTTATCATTTAATTCAACATAAAACAGCATTTGCTGCACATATTGTCATTTAAAGTCAATGTAAAACAGCATTTACCATTTAAGGCCAATATAAAGCACATTTTACTATTTAAAGTCAAGTAAAACTACATTTGCAACAAATGTTACTTTTTGATGTCAATGTAAATTGCATTTGCAACCAATTTTGTAATTTAAAGTCAAAGTAAAACAGCATTTACCATTAAAAGTCAATGTAAAACTACATTTGTGACAAATTTTGTCATTCACAGTCAAAGAAAAACTGCTTTTGCAACTAATTTTACTGTTTGATGTTGATGTAAAACTGCATTTGCAACAAATTATTTAATTTAAAGTCAAAGTAAAACAGCATTTACCATTTAAAGTCGATGTTAAACAGCACTTGGAACAAATTTTACCATTTAATGTCAATATAAAACTGCATTTGCAACAAATTTTCTAATTTAAAATCGAAGTGCAAACTGCATTTACTATTAAAAGTCAATATAAAACTACATTTGCAACAAATTCTACTGTTTGATGTCAATGTAAAACAGCATTTACCATTTAAGGACAATGTAAAATTGCATTTGCAGCACATTTTATCATTTAAAGTCAAGTAAAACTACATTTGCAACAAATTTTAATATTTGATGTCAATGTAAAACTGCATTTGCAACAATTTTTTTATTTAAAGTCAAAGTAAAACAGCATGTACCATTTAAAAGCAATGTAGAACTGTGTTTGCAACAAATTTTATTATTTAAAGTTAATGTAAGTACATTTGCAACACATTTTACTGTTTGATGTCAATGTAAAACATCATTTACCTTATAAAGTTGATGTAAAACTGCATTTGCAACAAATTATTTAATTTAAAGTCAAAGTAAAACAGCATTTACCATTTAAGGCCAATGTAAAATTGCATTTTCAGCACATTTTACCATTTAAGGTCAAGTACAACTACATTTGCAACAAATCGTACAATTTGATGTGAATGTAAAACTGCATTTGCGACAATTATTTTTTATTTAAAGTCAAAGTAAAACAGCATGTACCATTTAAAAGCAATGTAGAACTGTGTTTACAACAAATTTGATTATTTAAAATCAAAGTAAAACAGCATTTACCATTTAAAGTCGATGTAAAACAGCACTTGAAACAAATTTTACCATTTAATGTCAATATAAAAATGCATTTGCAACAAATTGTCTAATTTAAAGTCGAAGTGCAAACTGCATTTACCATTAAAAGTCAATGTAAAACTACATTTGCAACAAATTTTACTGTTTGATGTCAATGTAAAACAGCATTTAGCATTTAGGGCCGATGTAAAATTGCATTTACCATTTAAAGTCAAGTAAAACGTCCCGGGTTACGTATGTAACCCTAGTTCCTCGAGGGAACGAGACGCTGCGTCGCAACACGCTTTGGGAACGCCTAAGCTATAAGCAGGAAGCTATAAAGCACATGCAGCGAATGCAGCCGGCAGCTTCTGAATAGAGAAGCAAGCGCTGCAGGGATGCCGAAAGTATGGCTAACAGACGCAGCGTCTCGTACCCTCAAGGAACTAGGGTTACTTACGTAACCCGGGGCGTTCCCCTTCGGGAACTCGAGCTGCGGCGCAAAACGCTTTGGGAACGATATGCCCATGCCACCAGACTTGCAAATCCCTGCCCAGTGTGTGAGTGCACAACTAGGGCGGAAGGGAGCCAGAGTGGCTCGGACAATGAGGAACAGAACCTCACAGAGCGGCGCGGACCAGCCCGTGGCATTCCAAAGGTCTTGTCAGGGACAACTGACAGGAAGACCTAAGCCATACTGCAGTATAGTGAGTCTTGACCCCCAGGAGAGGGGAGATCAGAGGACTCGAATAGGAAGAAATGGCATTACCAACTGTGGACGTGCGTGTCAGTGCTCTCACTGGACACATACACTAAGCAGGCAAGACCTGAGGTACGATGGGCCGTGGCATGGAGATAGTACTAGGCACATACCCCGGAATGGGGTAGCAGAAAATCCTTGGCCACCAGGCACAAGACAGAGAGAAAGGGCCACAGAAAGGCCTGAAGTCGCTAACTCTTCAGGTAAGAGATGGACAGAAGGAAGACAACTAGTGTCGAGAAGTCTCACGAGGACAGATCCTCTAGCCACGGCCGGTCCTCAAAAGGGACGCTAAATCGTATCAGTCAGGCACTGTGGAGGAAACATGCAAGGGGAGGGTATCTTCCCAGCTATAGCCACCACATTCTTTAAGGTGGAGTGGGTCAACCCTATGGCAACCTGTTTTGCCGAAACTTCAGCATTGAACCAACTGGGCAGTGGACTGGTGATAGCCACACCAAAAAGTGAAAGGTCACTTCAAAATGTGCAGTTTCCTCACTGAGGGACCTCTTGGAGTAGAGAACTATTTCGCAACTCAGTTGGGAAACCGAAGGCTAAGAACTCCCTGGAGCAGAGCGATCGGGGGAAGAATGTACAGAAGAAACCTCCCAGAGGTCTGTACAAAAGAAACCTGTCCAGAAGGAGCTGGGTGAGTCAGAGAGGCCAGAGGGGATAGTGCGAAATCTCCTGAGTCGTAACAAATCCTCTTAAGACTGGCCAGACTTCCTCGAAAGAGTGCCACCAGGTAAGGTGGAGTTTCGCCCCGGACACCTGACAGGCAGTCTGCTCCCTGGTTGGGACGCCAAGTGGAGTGGAGGCTTCAGCAGAATGACTCTCTAAAACGAGAGGAAGCCTAACTACACTCAGGCTGATGGGGAACTCTTAAGAGTGGAGGTCTCAGCATACCGACCCTCTAAGCGAGAGGAGACCTAGAAACACTCAACGCCAGAGGCAGATCATGAGGCTTCAGAGAAGAGGCCTACAGATATAATACTGCCACAAGATGGAGCTCTGAAGAGTGGAGGCTTCAGCAAGATGACTCTCTTAGCGAGAGGAAGCCCAACAACACCCAACCCTATTAGCGCCCAGTTGGCCTTATTGACTCTCTTGACTGCAGTGAGGAAAGGCTCAGCGTACAGTCACAACCCCAATTCTTTCATGTAGGCAAGAACAGCATCTTAATGCTGGACCACCAATTGCTCTGATCAAGCTAACAACAACAGCAGTGTTGCATAGAATGTGATAAGAGTGGGGTGAGAGTGCAAGTCCAAGGGGAAGAACCCAGGTAATACACTTTGCCCCCAGACCATACCACAGGGACTTCCTACGTTGAAGAAGGAAACTACTTCTCGGTAAACCTTCTGCAAAGCCCAGACCACAGAGAGTGGGCTACCTACTCATGACCCAGAGGGGAGATAGCACTGTCAAGGCAAAGCTCAAGGCAATCACTACTTAAAACCCTAAAAGGGGAGTGATCCCGAGCTAACACATAGGTATTCTCAGATAGCCATGTGCCTGGAAGGCTACCAGAAGGGGGAGCAGACGTTACCTAGACCACACAAAGTGGGCTGTTTTACACTTGGAACCCTCACAGGGGGGCAGCACTGTCTAGGTAGGGCTCTTTTCCCCAGGAGCAGAGCGATCGGGGGAAGAATGTACAGACAAAGCCTCAGCGAGGTCTGTACCAAAGCAACCAGTCCAAGAGGAACTGGGTGAGTCAGAGAGGCCAGAGGGGATAGTGCGAAGTCTTCTGAGTCACAGCAAATCCACTTAAGACTGGCCAAACTTCCTCCAAATGAGTGTCACCCTTTCGGGTGGATTCTCCCCCAGGCTTTGACAAATCACCTGCTCATCCTTCTTCGGAACAGTGAAGTAACGGTTATAGAACCCGGACTTTCCATCAATAGGGGGGACCACCTGGGTGACCACCTATCTCAAGGGACTGTACATCTTGTTCCATAACCAGAGCCTGCTCAGGAGCCTCCAAGTGGAAGTGACCCCGTAAAATGGAAGCAGGAAAACCAAACTAGATTCTGTAGCCTCCTCTACAGTGTGCAGGACCTATTGAGATACGTTAGGCAGATGCTGCCAGAGGGTCTACTAAGGGAATCAGTCTCTCAAGACTGACCTCTGGTGTAATAGAGCGGCTAGCTCGATGGCCTGAAACGGATGCCCGGCAGGGAACATCCGATCTAGCTGCTCTAGAGACCTCCTTAGAAGTGGCGAGCTTCCCAGCACTGCTACTTCCCAGGCGATTGCTGCGAGATGCGCTCACTGGAGACCGCTGTGCCCTGAAGCACCAAGGTGGCAGGGTTAACAGATTGATCTCCCAAGGGCACTGAGGAGAGACGGGCGCCGAAAGATAAGGTGTACACCACTCTTCCCCAGAGGGGCCTGCCCTCAGCTGTCCTAGACGGCAGGTGTCCAGAACGCATTAGATCCGGGAGAAGTGTTTCAAAGAATGAAACACGGCCAGCATCTCCAGGCACAGATGTACCACATGAGATGGTGGCCGCTCCACAGACCAAGGGCTGGGTGGCCACTCATGACCGTTCACCAACCGGTGAGGGAGGCATCTGCCGTTAGCATTAAGCGACGACAACGAGTCCCCAACACCGGGCCCTGCGACCGTAACCAAGGCTTCTCCACATGTTTAAGGCACGTAGGCAGCGCCGCGTGACCTTGATCATGGAAAGTGGGTTTCCCCTAAAGAAAAAAACCCTTGGTTCTGAGTCCCCACTGCAGGGATCTCATGTACAGCAGGCCAAGAGATATTCCGTTGGATGCAGCTGCCATCAGACCCAGCAGTTTCCTGAACTGTTTGACAGAGTGACCAGCCTACTCTCACTCTCTTGACTGCAGTGAGAATCGACTCGATCCGAGCATTAGAGACGTGCCTGCATCGTGGTCGAATCCCACACCACACCCAGATAAGTGGTTCTCTATAATGGAGAAAGCACACTTTCCCCCGGCGTTCAGTTGCAACCCCAATTCTTTCATATGGGCGAGGATGACATCTCGATGCCGAGCCATAAGCCGCTCAGAATGAGCTAATGTCAATAAAAAGTCAATATAGTTTAGTATATAGATCCCTGGAGTCACAGCTGAGCCAGAGCAGCATCTGCACACTTAGTTAAAATTATGGGGTGAGAGTGAAGTAAATGCTCTACAGAGGCTGCTCCCGCCCAGCAGCCTATGTCACTGTGCCCACACATCAACCTCCTTGGAGGAAGAGAGGTGTATCACCATGCCTCAAATAGGGGAAGAAAACGCAAGCGTGCTTCCGAACCAAGAGAGCACAGTAAATAAGTTTAATTCTGCAGAATTAAATGGGCACATTATGAATGAACATAGACTGCCCTCTTAAGAGCGGACTGTGCATGCTCAGTTCCTGAACAAACCAGAAAGACAGCTGCAGCAGCGCAAGCTCTCACTCAAAGCGGGAAGAACCTCAGCGCGGGCTTCCGAGTCCCGAGAGAGAGTCTCGGCGAGCTGACGAGGGAGCGTGCACAGCGAGAGTGCGGGCAGTCAGCCCCCTCGAGAGCTGACACAGCCCGCCTCACCGCGAGCTCTCACTCAAAGGAGGAAGAAACCGCAGCACGGGCTTCCAACCCCGAGAGGGCGCTAGATCTAGGGAAAGCGACAGAGAAAATACGAGCCAGTCTCTACACGTCTGTAGATCTATATGCGATCCCCGCGACCACAGCCGCCCCTCTGCCTCGGCAAAGCGGGACCTGAGCCGCGGGAATCACGAGGGCTCCCTCATAAAAAGAACTTCCAGGAGCGAAGCGTGCACAGCAAGAGTGCGGGCAGTCAGCTCCCTCGAGAGCTGACACAGCTCTCACTTCCTTCGCCGCAAGCTCTCACTCAAAGGGGGAAGAACCGCAGCACGTGCTTCTGACCCCGAGAGAGAGCGTTAGATCTAGGGAGAGCGGCAGAGAGAAAGAAAGCCCGTCTCTACTACATCCTAGATCTATGTGCGATCCCCACAAACAAAAGCCACCGCCCTGCCTCGGCAGAAGCGGGAGCTAAGCCGTGGAGAACGCCAATGGGGGCAGTCAGCTCCTTCGAGAACTGACTCCCATGCTTCGCTCCCAAACAGACAACAAATAGACTGTGTGTATCCCCACCCGACATAGCGCAGACAGAGAGACACAAACAGTCTAAATGCCGCTGCTTACATTCATATTTTCTTATTGAAAGCTTGTGGACATGGTGACACTCTCAAATAAAAGCTGTGCAAACTAGCACAAAAACAGAGTGACACACACACACACACACACACAGAATGCTTGCTGAAATGACAGAAGCTGCCAGCTGCATTCGCTGCATGTGCTTTATAGCTTCCTGGTCTCTACGTCACCCCGCCCGTGACGTCTCGCTTCTCTATAGGACTGATTACACAAATGTTTCAGAGTGTGGTTACGCTGAAGGCATTCCCAAAGCGTTTTGCGACGCAGCTCGAACTCCCGAAGGGGAACTACATTTGCAACAAATTTTACAATTTGATGTCAATGTAAAACTGCATTTGCAACAATTATTTTTTATTTAAAGTCAAAGTAAAACAGCATGTACCATTTAAAAGCAATGTAGAACTGTGTTTGCAACAAATTATATTATTTAAAGTTAATGTAAGTACATTTGCAACCGATTTTACTGTTTGATGTCAATGTAAAACATCATTTACCTTATAAAGTTGATGTAAACCTGCATTTGCAACAAATAATTTAATTTAAAGTCAAAGTAAAACAGCATTTACCATTAAAAGTCAATGTAAAACAACATTTGTGACAATTTTTGTCATTCAAAGTCAAAGAAAAACTGCATTTGCAACTAATTTTTCTGTTTGATGTCAATGTGAAACAGCATTTACCATTAAAAGTCAATGTAAAACTATATTTGCAACAAATTTTAGCATTTAAAATCAAAGTAAGACTGCATTTGCAACAAATTTTATTGTTTGATGTCAATATAAAACAACATTTACCATTTAAAGTCAATGTAAAACTGTGTTTGCAACAAATTGTATCATTTAAAGTCAATGTAAAACTATATTTGCACCAAACTGTATAATTTAAAGTCAAAGTAAAACAGCATTTACCATTTAAGGTCAATGTAAAACTGAGTTTGCAACGCATTTTAGCATTTAAAGTCAATGTAAAAACATTTGCAACAAATTTTACTATTTAATGTAAGTGTAAAACAGTATTGTCTGAAAAATTTACCATTAAAAATCAATGCAAAACGGCATTTCCCTTTTACAATCAATGGAAAATTGCAACAAATTTTACTATTTCTCGTAATGTTACCATAATGTAAAAAAATTTTGCTATTTCTCATAATGTGCTGTATTTCAGAGGTGTTATTGAGACGCGTTGCTGTTCTCGTTTGAAGGTTAGTTCATTTTACCTATCGTGGTGATGACGGTTCCAGCGAAGAAGAAAGCGCTGCACAGATCCCAGTGGCTGGAGTTATAGGACGTGTCTCCAATGGGACTCACGCCAGCGCTGACCGCATCTACCGCATGCTGGGAAGAGACACACATAAAATAACTCAGACACATTTTGGAAGTGCTTCATTGACAGTAAGTGACCGAAGTACAACAATATTAGCAAATCATTTTAAAAAGCCATTTCCCTTGAGTCACCCCACATGATGTCAGCCACTCCAAAAACATCACGTTTCTCAAAGTAATTCACAAAAATGCTAATTAGACTTGGATTTAATTGCTAAGTGCCTAAAATGATGTAAAACCACCCGCTTTGTGTTTCACCGTCTAAAAAACCTGCTCTGAAAATCAATCTGCTCCATCTGTCAGTAATTTGATCAGGTTTTGTGGCTCTTCTCAAACTATTTAAAGAATAAGTAGTATAATGGATTAGGCTTAGTAAATTTAGTCAATATATTGGTAAGTCCTGTCTGAGCAGACTGTGGTGATGCTGTTTTAGTTTCATTCACCCAAATCTTGCTTTTTTTAATTGTACAGTAGTACAAGATATATTTGTATCCAGAGAAACATGGATATTTTAAACAGAACAGCACAATAAATTAACTATTGCAATAAGTCAGATGATATCAAAGAGAAAAACACAATAAAGCAACATGCTGTCAGCAAAAAAACGTTTTTCTCTGAGTAATGTTTCTTCTGCTCCAGTAGGACTTGCCAGGCGTCCTGGTGGGAAGATTTTTGAGTCAGTCCTGCTCACGGCCAAAAACAACAACACCGACAACAGCCAGCTGGTCTCGCATGACAGACATGTCAACATGACTGTCACGCTGCGCATCTGATTAAATGTGAGTTTAAAGGCTTTTTATAAAGATGAATCTTCAGTATAAGATGCTGTACATGCTCTACAAAATGCTTGTTTTGGAATTACAGCACAATGTCTCAATTGTTTGTCCTAGACAGTAATTTGATTAAATGGAGACTTTTGCTTGAGTGTCCTTCCTCTCAGATGTTTCTCCTGATAAAAAAAATTAATGTCTCGGTTTCAGGAGAAGTAAATAAGATATTAACCCTATAAAGCCTACGGTATCATATTTGATATGCACATTTCATGATCAAACTTTGCTGTTAACCTGTTGCACACACGTCTTTTTGCTGTCAAATCTTAAAGGAACACTCCACTTTTTTTGAAAATAGGCTCATTTTCCTGCTCCCCTAGAGTTAAACAGTTGAGTTTTACCGTTTTCGAATCCATTCAGCTGATCTCTGGGTCTGGCGGTAGCACTTTTAGCATAGCTTAGCAAAGATCATTGAATCCGATTAGACCGATAGCATCAAAAATGACCATATATAATGATGATATTTTTTCTATTTAAAACTTGACTCTTCTGTAGCTACATCGTGTACTAAGACGATTTTCTAGGCTGATATGACTAGGAACTATACTCTCATTCTGGCGTAATAATCAAGGAACTTTGCTGCCGTACTATGTGTGCAGCAGGTGCAATGATATTACGCAGCGCCTGAAAGTGACCGGCACTAAGTTTGTGTAGATGCAGAGTTGTTGACAGCTACGTAATATCATTGCGCCTCCTGCACCCATGGGACGGCAGCAAAGTTCCTTGATTATTATGCCAAAATGAGAGTTTAGTTCCTAGCCATATTGACCTAGAAAATCACAAGTTTTCATTTTTCATCTGTCTTTATACACGACGTAACTACAGAAGAGTCAAGTTTTAAATAGGAAAAATATCAAAACTCCATAACATAACTCCATTTCACCATAAATTATTTTGTAGACAAAACAGTGAGTGTCAAATCTGATGATCAGGATCTTTTGAGGAACGTTTGTTTCCAAATTGAACCAAACTGCATGTTTTACTCAGTTTGAGTCTCTGAATAAAATTGAGCTGTTTTTCCTATATATTCAATCTACAGTTGAGGTCAAAAGTTTACATACACCTTGCAGAATCTGCAAAATGTTAATTATTTTACCAAAATAAAAGGAACCGTACAAAATGCATGCTATGTTTTTTTTTTATTAATTTAATACTGACCGGAATAAGATATTTCACATAAAATACATTTACATATAGTCCACAAGAGAAAATAATAGTTATAGAATTTATAAAAATGACCCCATTCAAAAGTTTACATACACTTGATTCTTAATACTGTGTTGTTACCTGAACACAGCTGTGTTTTTTTAGTGATAGTTGTTTATATGTCCCTTGTTTGTCCTGAGCAGTTAAACTGCCTGCTGTTCTTCATAAAAAAAAATTTTCAGCATTTTTGTTTATTTGAACAATTTCCAAAAATTACTGCATGATTTTGAGATCCATCTTTTCACAGTGAGGACAACTGAGGGACTCATATGCAACTATTACAGAAGGTTCAAACGTGCACTGATGCTTTAGAAGAAAAACCATGCATTAAGAGCCGGGGGGTGAAAACTTTTGAACAGAATGAAGATTTGTACATTTTTCTTATTTAGCCTAAATACCATATTTTTTTTAATTTAGTACTGCCCTTCAGAAGCTACAGAAGATACTTGCATGTTTCCCAGAAGACAAAATAAGTTAAACTTACCCTGAACTTCAATTTCAAAATGTTTTCACCCCCTGGCTCTTAATGCATCGTGTTTCCTTCTGAAGCATCAGTGAGTGTTTGAACCTTCTGTGATAGTTGCATATGAGTGTCTCAGTGTGAAGAGATGGATCTCAAAATCATACAGTCATTGTTGGAAAGGGTTCAAATACACAAAAATGCTGAAAAAGCAAAGAATTGGTAGGACCTGAAGAATTTTTCTGAAGAATAGCAGGCAGTTTAAGAATCAAGAACTTGTGCCTCTTCTCTTAAGAATCAAGTGTATGTAAACTTTTGAACAGTGTCATTTTTATAAACTCAACTATTATTGTCTCTTGTGAACTATATGTAAACGTCTTTTATGTGAAATAACTTATTCAGGTCAGTACTAAATAAAAAAATAGCATGCATTTTGTATGATCCCTCTTATTTGGGTCAAATAATTAACATTTTGCAGATTCTACAAGGTGTATGTAAACTTTTGACCTCAACTGTATATCAGACTATATGTATCAAATAGGATACACAAGAAAAGAACACAAAGATTCAATAAACTGTTTCTTTTCAAAACATTAGATTTTTCTGACTATTATGGCTTTGCAGGTCTAATTTGTGTTTTTTCTGCAGGCATTTATAACACATGGACAGGTTTTCTTTCATATGAACTATGAAGACGTCTGAAAGCTCCAGCAGGGCTTTGCTCTCAGGAGACTCTGCCTTCAATGGGCCAAACAGTAAATAATTGATTACCTCGGAGCCTATTCCCTATCGAGGGGTCTGTTTCGACTGTCTTGGCTGGAAATAGAGAATTGATTTTTTTTTGGCATGAGCTTAATTTGAGTCACAAAGGATGCTTGTGTGACGTAGAGTGGAAAGACCTGAAGAAGGATGTAGGCGTGTATCGAAGTGACATCTGATCACTCACATATGTGGTTATTGTCAGGTTTGCCTGAACAGTAAACTGGGTCAGACTGTAGAATGGTCACTTGATGATTTAAACATTTTATGCAGTGTGGACATGTGATTATTTTGTGTTTATTTTTATTTTCTGGCTTAGATTTAACTTTAGTTAAAATATTTATAATAAAATGTATTTATAATAAAATAGTTATTTCAGTATTTTTTTTTATTTTTATGTATTTAAAAAATACATTTAAAATATGTTTTATTTGAAAAATATAATATTTTATATGTTTATATTTTGTTACCTTTGCAAATATCTGAAATAAAACAGGTTAACTTTTTTTTTTTTTTTTTTTTAACATAACATTTATAATTTATTTTATTTTAAATAATGAAAATGTGTTTTCCCCTTGGCAACCAGCAGAAATAAAATGTTTTTTTGTTTGTTTTGTTTTGTTTTGTTTTAAACATTTTACAAAAATATACTGTATTTACCTTTTAAAGTCAATGTGTAACTGTGTTTGCAACAAATTTTACTGTTTTATGTCAGTGTACAACAGCATTTACCATTTAAAGTCGATGTAAAACTGCATCTGCAACAAATTTTTAAAGTAAAACTGCATTTGCAACAGATTTTTCATTTAATGTCAATGTAAAACTGCATTTGCAAAAAATTGTATAATTTAAAGTCAAAATAAAACTGCATTTACCATTAAAAGTGAACGTAAAACTACATTTGCAACAAATTTTATCATTTAAAGTCGTAAAACTGCATTTGTAACAAATTGTACTGTTTGATGTTGATGTAAAACAGCATTTACCATTTAAGGTTGATGTAAAACTGCATTTGCAACAATTTTTTTTAATTTAAAGTCAAAGTAAAACTGCATTTACCATTTAAATTCGATGTAAAACTGCATTTGCAACACATTTTATAATTTAAAGTCAAAATAAAACAGCATTTACCATTTAAATTCGGTGTAAAACTGCATTTGCAACATTTTTTTTAATTTAAAGTTGAAGTAAAACTGCATTTGCAACTATTTTTTTTTTTTAAGTAAAACTGCATTTGCAACAATTTTTTTTGCAAAACATTTTACTGTTTGATGTCAATGAAAAAAGCATTTACCATTTAAAATCGATGTAAAACAGCATTTGCAACTAATTTTTCATTTAATGTCAATGTAAAACTGCATTTGCAAAAAAATATATATATAATTTAAAGTCATGGTAAAAATGCATTTGCAACAAATTTCCTAATTGAAAGTCAAAGTAAAACAGCATTTACCATTTAAAGCCAATTTTTGCAGTAAACTATGTGTTATGCTAGCTTTCTCTTTCAAAAACATCACCACTGAACTGTGATCTGTTTATTAGTGACCATCTGCTTCCTTGTTATTATAGATCCCTGGACACTCATTTGCATGGAAACGCTTGCATCTGCGAGCCTCACTTAACCTTGAGATGAAAGTCCTATTTAAGATGACATTTTAATTCTTGATTACAAAGAACTATCCATAAACAAAAAGCTTTACGGCATTTATTAATATTAAACATGAGCTTACTATATACTAAACAGCACAACAAATGTTTTCTGAGGCTGTTATATAATGGAAATGTTTCCCAACCATCTCATCCACCCTTCAGTAATCCCCAGGCTGACTATGTAGGATGTGCTGCTGTAAGAAATCAATGCAAAGCTTTAATTGATGGCAGTACATTTGCTTTCTATATATGTGAGATATATGTGCCTGCTGTTAGAGCTGGTGCTTTATCACAGAAATTCACAAAATTCAGCCTAAAGTGTGTTTATGATGGCAGAAGTGAAAGCTGATAGTCCTGATGATGGCCAGAGGGATTCATGTCTGTCTTGGAATGACATTTACCGATCAATTAGAGCTCAGCGTTGGCTGGAGGGAACAGCAGAGGAGATGTGTGGTTGAGGAGCTCACATGAAGGTTGTTGCTGACGCCCACCATATAGCTGGAAAAAGCGCATTTTGGGTCTTTAGACAGTCTAAGATGAGAGTGTCACCCAAGATGCATTCACAGTGCATGGTGGTTTAAATATCAGTCTATTTTATGACACTAAATGCATTCTTTATAGGTAAATGTAGTATTTTAAAGCGTCAGCTTTCAAAACCAGCTTGCTAAGGGTAAATTGCACAAAAACGTGTCATATTTTGCACAAATATTTTTTTGCCCCCAAAATTTTCATTACAGTAATGTAAAATATATAAATAAAATAAAATAAAAAATGACATAAAATCTATTGTAAAAGCTATTACTGAAATTATACATTGTAAAATGTTTTGATAAATTATGGTGTTAGTTATTATACTGCCGCCTTTAATTTAGGCTAACTTAAATGTTTTAAAAAATCATTGTAGTACAGTATTTTTCAAAAACACCTTTGAGAATAACGAGAATCATTAAAAAGAATTAATGTATATATTAAATATATTGCAAAAAGAAAGACAAAATGAATTAAAATCCATTTTAAAAATGTAAATTGTGTAAATATGTAAAATGTGTGTAGAATGTAAATATAATTAAAATTAATATAATTTTTTTTCAAATTAATTTTGAAAATGTGTGTAAAATGTAAATATAATTAAAATATAATATAAATATAATATAAAATATAATATAATTAAAATTAATTTGAATATATATATATATATATATATATATATATATATACATAAACATTGTATTTAATACATTTTTATGTAAAAAAAAAAAAAAAAAAAGAGTCAGAGTTATTATAGTTAACTATTATAGTCGGGTTTTTTGTTTGTTTTGTTTTTTAGTATAATTCTCATTTTTCAGTGAACTTCATTTTATATTTTTGATTTTTTTAGTCTCTCGTGAGTTGAATATCTCTTCGCTTTACCTGATTTTATATATATATATATATATATATATATATATATGTGTGTGTGTGTGTGTATATATATATATATATATATATATATGTCCTAGTCAATTATATTATATTCTGTAATAAACATTCTATTCTATTCAATTATGTTTATTGTTGTTGTTGTTGTAAAAAAATGTTTTTAAAATGTCTGTTTTTTTATTACATTATTTTTTGATAAATCATGGAATTATAAAAAAGTAATACAGAATGTATATTGAATGAATGAATTAAAGATTCAGAAAATGCTTTTAAAAAGAATATTGGAGTATGTTTTACAACTTTATTTTATATTTTGGATTTTTTTAGTTCCTCATGAGTTGATTATCTCTACACTTTGCTTTACTTGATTCTCCATGAATCGTTTTGTAGAAAAATCAGTGAGTGTCAAATTTGTTTCCAGAAGCTTTACTTTCACTGTTTCTCAGTGGAGGAATGATCTTCCCAAGCCTCCAAAACATCTCATCATCTTTTGAGGAACTTCTATTTGTTCATCTCTCAATCATCATTATATTGCATTGCATTATATGTTTGGATCATTTACATCTCATCTTACTAAGACATATTATTGCAGATATAGAGTGACCGCTGATATTTATTATTTTAGTCTCTCTGATCTCACCTTGATAAGGGCCTCGAGTTCGGCTGGAGATACGCAGGGGTTCCTCTGCAGGAACAAAGCTTTCTCCTGAGTGATGCTGTCCTTCTGGTTGCTCTCGAAGGGTTGCTCCAGCGCGCGGAAGGCCAGACCGCCGCACACCAGGTACATCACCACCACCACAAACACGGCCACCACCGTCTTACACTTCATGACCGAGTGCAGCGCAGAACCGTCCGCGCTCGCATCCATCCCCGTCACCATGCTGGCCGAGCGGGACGAAATGGAGAGGCGTGGGAGACCGCAGTGACCGTTAACTCTGACCTCACAGCCCATCGGGTTCTGCATGGCCGCTACGCTGGCCTGAACCAGACTGGACTGGACCGCGCCGGACTGGACCTTTTTCGGCGGGACGATGTTTGTCTGAACAGCCACTAAAAAGAAACAGAGAGAAATCCATTCATTGGAATTATTACAACCAGAATTAACATCATATTATATAGATTTTAGCTTTTATTGCTTTTAGGGACCTGAAGGAACTTTTTGCCTAAATAAGGATTATTATAGTTAACTAAACCCATAAAAAAAATTTTGTTACTTGAGGAAAAAAACATTAATTGAAATGAAATATTATATTTAAAAAAATAATTATTTCAGCTAATTTTAGCATGTTTGATCATTTTAACTAAAATAACTAAAACTGAAATAAAAAATTCTTATATAGACATAAAAAAAAAACTAAATAGACATTTTTTTAAAAAACAGTACAATCACAAAAAAATTAAAAAGACGTTTTAAAAAACTAATAAAACTTCAACTAAAATTAAAGTGAAAGCACAAAATCTAAAAATAAAATCTAATTCAAAATATAAAAAATTATAATTATATGATGCGAAAGTAACACTGGTCTCTATTTTATTTATTAAAATATGCACAAATGAGACAAATGTTAGAGCTCATTTTATGTTGATAGCATTTTAGAATATTTTTTTTGAAAAGACTTTAAAGAGAAAGATATAAGTTCATATTGAGATCTCTGACTTTTGATTGCAGAATTAGCAGATCTGACAACAGTTTAAGACATTGTTGAGATTTCTTTTGAAATTCCAGATGAGATATCAGAATAATGGGATTGTTTTTTTAAGAATAAACCTCTGAAGACTCTGAAAATGTCTCAGTTTGCTTTCCATTTAATCTCATTTCTGTCTAAAAGAGCTGAGATATTAAAGAAAACCTTATTTGTTATTTTTCTTTTCTGTGACAATATATATTGTACATAAATATTCAATTCAGTTCTATTTTGCCATATGACTTTTTTTAACCATCTACAATGTTTTTAGGACCATTAAGGCTTATTGCATTGTGAAATTGTAAAAAAAAAAAAAAAATCCCTCAAAATGTTAATTACTGTAATGTGAAAAAATGTCTTTAAAAATGAAAAAAAAAATGTTTTAATATATTATGATATTATTTTGTGTACTGCCTTCTTTAATTTGAGCTTTAAATGTTTAAAAATATATATTTTTATTATATCAGCTTTGAAAAATAACCATTGAGAATAATGGGAATTTATAAAAAAACTAAATAAAGTATGTATACATTAAATATGCATAAATACACACTGGGGAAAAAAGCATATTGGAGTTATTAAAGTAAAACATATATATATACTTTTACAGTCTTTCTTTGACATTTCTTTGTAAATATTTCTGAGAAATTTACTAGAAATTTCTGAGTGAAAATTGTTTCTACACCAATTTTCTTCAGTGTATATGAAATATTAAAATATAGTGTTTTAAATATTGTACTGTGATATTTTTTACCATGTTAATACGCAGTGCAATTAAATAACAGTTCATACAGAGTGCTGAGGTTCATGCATAAAGACGATGTTATAATTCAGTCCATTAGTAACATGAGTTATAGATCCTGAAGTGATCTTATGTGTCTCTCCTGAGAGAGCTTTAATCTAATCGTCTGATTAAGCAAAAGCAAGCACTCATAGAAGCACTCCAGATTATGACTTTACCACTGTAGAGTTATAGAAGATAATATATTTCTTTTTCTAAGGTGTGATGGTGTGGTCTTATTGCTCATGAACGGGGTGAAGCAGTACAAGGTGAGATCCAGTGTTTCTAACAGACAGATGATATCTTGAGAAGGACAAAGCCATGCAAGCCATCCCTACTGAGAGTCATTCGTGTGTTCACGTGAGCGCAGCTGCGTTCAGTCGCCCCGTTTAAACATTCACCGCTGCCTTTGTGGGGGACGGTGGGCGGAGCCTCTGAGTCACAATGATGTAATGCTCAAACCACCCCATAATTTATGCAGGCCCCGCCCCTCGGGATGCTTCAGTAAAGTCCCTTCATAAAAATGAAACCGAAAACGTTGCAAGTTTGGGATTAATGAAAGACCACATGGATTAAATGTATAGATTCTATAAACTGAACACGCATATTTATTGTGCATATGTCTCTGTGTGGGTTTTTGCTGTTGTGTATTGCCTAATAATCAATAAATGCACTTGAACAACCATAATTTTTGACTCTGAGTGACTCAAGGGCGCATATGTCACTGCGTCTGAGATATAAAACCTGTCAGTCCAGCCCTCACCAATCAATATCCAATAAAGTACAGTAGATAAACAAACATTGATGGATGTGTCCATGAAAATTCAGTTCAGTGAAGATATATACAATAGCAGCCCTTGCTGATATATAAAATACATTGATCGCAGTAAAGACAACATATGCCCCAATATATATTTCCAATTTACATGTACATTTAATCATTTAAATTCAATATATACATATATAAGACAAATACTATTTACATAATCTATAAAAAAATAAACAATTTCTGTTATTATTAAATAATTAAATATAATATATATTACTATTAATAATATAGTATTCTACAGTAATGTAGTGAATACACTAATATAATTATTTATATATATATATATATATATATATATATATATATATATATAATGTATTAAAATTCAAAATATTTAAAAAATATATCAAATATACAAAAAATGAAATATACAAATATATATATGTATGTATGTATGTATGTATGTATAAAATACAAATGTATATTACTTTATATAGACAAATACAATTTAATTTATAAAAATTAAACAATTTCTCTTGTTATTATTAAATAATTAACTAATGCTATCATTATTAAATAATTGAAAAAAAATAAATATACATGATATTATTATTAAATAATTAAATATTGCTATTATAATATTTAATATGGAATCCTAAATATTGCATTTAATTATTGTATTATAAATAGTGCATATAATTATTTAATTATAATTAATTTAATTATTAAATATAATATATATTATTAGTAGTATTGTAGTATTCTACAGTAATGTAGTGAATATTTTTTTCATTATTATGAGGGTGTTTATGGCTTATATATATGTATTAAAATTCAAAAGAAAAATATTAAATATACTATATATATATATATATATATATATATATATATATATACTTTTTCCTCTCAAATCTCAGAAGCTCAACATTAAGCATTATAATAAATCTGATGATTTTAAAACTAAAAAACAAATAATTTCATTTAAAAACAACAAACATATTAGCAATACCATATCAGACCAAAATGAAATGAAATATGTTTTCTCTCACTAAAAAGTCCAACAAACCCGCAAATGCTGCATAAAATAAGCTTAACCTGAGTGAAATATCCAAGTGACACAACTAACCTTGTTCAGGGTCCCAGTTCACCTGTTTCCTCGGATTCTCTAACGGGAATTTCATGATGATCACGCCTTTCCGTGCCAAAGAGTCAAATAAAGCTATGCTAAAAGTATGTACACAGTTCAAAGAGACTGTAATAGTTTACATTCTCGCTTCTCTCTCAGTATTTGCTCCTTGAGAATAAGCGAACGCCTCAGAGGCGAGAGCGCAGTGATGAGGATGAGGAGGGATGCTCGTGCACGCCTTACTCTCTCTACACTCTCTCTGTCGGTCAATGTGAGACCACCCAACATCTCACTCTCAGCAGCTTCACACCGGCATCACTTTGAGGAAAGCAAATAAAGCGCGAAACGTCTGCAGAGAATCACACACAGAATCTGGGAGCGTCCCTGGATCGCGCGTAAAGCTGCACTTTCCTTTGTTTCAGCGTCTCATCCCTTTGTGTCATGATTCCCACAGGCTTTAAGTCATTAAAACAGCTCTTTGGTCATTCGTGTTCGTTATAATAACTGAGACATGATCGTGTCGTGTTGAGGTTGACAGATAGAAGTGATACTCACTGATCATCGCGTTTATCCGGCGTGGATGCGCGGCACAGAAGCGGCTGAGAGCCGGTGCACATGGAAAGCAGGTGCGGAGGGCTGGACTGACTCACCAGCAGCAAATCAACGATTACACACAAATATGAATTATTCATTTCCACTGTGGGTTGTGTTCAAGCCATAAAAACCCTCATTATAATGTAAAAATCAATAATGTATTAATTTAGCCATTACTGTAGAATACTGTGTTTATAAATTAAAT
Source organism: Cirrhinus mrigala (assembly GCA_036247105.1). NCBI lineage: Eukaryota > Metazoa > Chordata > Actinopteri > Cypriniformes > Cyprinidae > Cirrhinus > Cirrhinus mrigala. The sequence goes on along the minus strand of CM070023.1, from coordinate 7,637,861 downwards.
ATGAAAATAATATTCTATAATATTCAACATATAATATTAATAATAATATTATATTTAATATATTTTTAAATGGCAACAATGTTATTATATAATATAGTTTTATAATAATAGCTATATTTAATTATTTAATAATAATAGCAATAGTTAATTATTTAATAATAACATAAATTGTTTAATTTTTTATACATTATTTAAATAGGACAAAACTAGTATTATATAATGTTTAACATGGCATATTGTTAAATATTATTATAAGTATTAAAAATTTAATTATTATTATTAAAATTTAATTATTTTTTATTATTTAAATGACAACAATGTTATTATAATCTTTAACACTGCAAATTATTTAATAATAATAGCAATAGGTAATTATTTAATAATAACATAAATTGTTTAATTTTTTTTATAAATTATTTAAATAGGACAAAAATATCATTATATAATATTTAACGTTGCATACTGATAAACATTATATTAATAGCTGGATTTAATTATTTATTCATAATTTATGTGTAATTATTTTTATGATTTTTTTTTACAAATATGACAACCGTTAGGCTATATAATATTTAACATGGCATATTGTTAAATATTATAATAAATATTAAAATTCAATCAGCATTAGCTTTTTATTTGCTGTATTGTAAATCATATTTAAATTTTTCAGTAAAATATATTTCAGTAAATAATATATTATATTTAATCATTTTTTATTATTTAAATGACAACAGTGTTATTATATAATATTTAACACTGCATACTAAATATTATAATAATAGCTATATTTAATTATGTAATAATAATAGCAATAGTTAATTATTTAATAATAACATAAATCGTTTTTTTTTATAAATTATTTAAATAGGACAAAATATTATTATAATATTTAACATTGCATATTGATAAATATTATATTAATAGCTGTATTTAATTAATCATAATTTATGTCTAATTATTTGTATAATTTTTTTTAAATATGACAATTGTTATATAATATTTAACATGGCATATTGTTAAATAATATTTAAAAAAGATTAAAATTCAATTAGCACTAGCTTTTTATTTGCTGTACTGTAAATCATATGGATTTTTCAGTAAAATGTAATATATTTTAATAGCTTTAAATCTGAATAAAGTTGAGCTAAATCTAATATATTTGAATAAAAAAATAATATTCACTCATAAAAAAGTTCAAGCCATAAACACTCACAGAATAATGTAAAATCATAAAAAAGTGTATTATTTTACCCATTACTGATAGTATAGGATGCTGTATATTTAATATGACAATAATATTATTATATAATATTTAACACAGCATACTGTTAAATATAGAATTAATAATACATTAAATATAATACGTATTCTGAATAATAATCACTCTTTTGTTTTACAAATGAATTTGATATTTTTTTACAAGTACTTAAATGTGAAATGTCATTTAAATGCTAAAATTATATATTTTTTAAAAAATATAATAAAATGTAGTTAATTTTAATGATTTTACATACATTTGTTTTATTTTAATATTTTAAATACAATAAAAATAGATCAAATAAATGTAATTAAATCATACATTAAAACATTTTAATAAAATTATATAGATTGACACATAATTATGCTATCTCATGCTTTGGCCTGTGACATGACATTTACAGGAAGGATACAGCTCTTCATCATCATTTGCTGATGTCTTCTGTATGCATTGAGCAGGAACCACCCGGAGATTCCTCATGAAATATGGATGAAACTGTACTGCACCTCCTTAAGACTCCACATCTATTAGTAATAGCATGACATCATAACTAGTGCATTTCTCCATATGAAATATTCAGTCTTACATGAACACAAATCTTGGTAAATCTGTCTACTCTGATACACCTTTACACATTTATTTATAAGACATTTTTAGAGTTTGACCATAAGGGCTCATATTTGGTGTTGTGTTGTATTTTATGAGAGAAAATTTACAAATTTATGTTCAAATTTAGGTCTCTGCAGTCTAAACACCATACCACCACGCACTTTCAAGGATGCACATTTAATACATGGGCAGAGTAAGAACATATAAGGTAGCCGTATTTAAAACATACATGCACAGTTCAGCTGAATTATAAAGTTTACCATCTTTAAATTTATGTTGTTCTACTGTTTTGTGTTCATCTGCTTCCCATATTTGCTCTTTTTACATTGACTATCACTCTATATACACTAATACAATCAGATACAACAATCATTTATCGAATATTTATTACAATATATACCGATAGATTCAAGATTGACTTCAATGGTATGAGATGACTGGATGCTGATCAGCTGATTTCCTATTGAACTGTCACCATCTGCACTGCAGTGCTCAAACTATTTCAAATATAGCGAATTAAGCTACAAACTCCATCATAATGCACAATGTTTAAATCTAACAAGTATTCAGAGCTGTAGCTAGCTAGCTAGTGTTTTTTCACTAGTTAGCAGTAAACCGGTTACCTCACCTCAATATGTTCATAGATTTGTGTTGGATGTTATCTTTGAAACGGAAATATGGATACCTTATTTGTAAACATAATACTTTTGCGCTTATTTCAGTTAAAATAAAAAAAAAACATGTCCGAAAACGCGAAACTGAGGAACAGACAAACCGAATCAATCGAGTCATTTACGCTGGAACCGCTCCGATTGATTCAAACTCGTGACTTCGATTATTCAGTTGTTATTCAGTGATTCACTAGCAAAAACCATTGCGTCGCAAAATGATTCGCTTTTTCGATGCGCTCCAGATCGGAACTTTCGGAGCGCGGATCGCGAATCATTTGATTAAGATCGGAATTTTCCGAGCACGGATCGAGAATCATTTGATTTAGATCGGAACTTTCGGAGAGCGGATCAAGAATCACTTGATTTAGAACGGAACTTCGATCGGAGCCGGTTCACGAATCATTTGATTTAGATCGGAACTTCTGAAGCGAAAAATGATTTTTTTTTTTTTTTTTTATTAAACAGTAGAAAACATCAAATCATTAAGGCGGTACAGTTATAAACGCAAAACAGAAATAAAAGAAAGAAATTAAGTATACACAAATCCCTTAAGAAAACTGAAAGTGTAACCATGTTTTATTTATTTATTTATTTATTTTTATTTTTATTTTTTTTTTTTTTTGGTGATTGAATGATTATCATTCGTACAACCACAGTTTTACTACAAATACGATGAGTATACTATGGTTATTCTAGCAAAACCATGGTTAATTTATGGTTACCATGGTTTAACTATAGTAACCATGGTGTTATTTTTTTTTTTTTGTAGTCAAACCATGGATAATTTCGTAAGGGATCTGTTGTCAGGTTAACAAAACAAAGTAATACATTTACACCTTAAGAGGACACATAGGAGAAATGCAGAGACGCAGTTTTGACTGCTTTAGGTTTCTTCTGCTTATAGGACTTGTCTAGATCAACTCTGCGGAAAGAAAAGAGAGGTTTGTCAGTAGCCATATGCATATATTTCATGTTATTTTATTTTAAAGATAACAAGACTATCGAGTTGAAGTTGGGGACATGTGCGTGCTTACGTTACCGACTACATGACGTCAGACGCACGCATAGCAACCAACATGGCGACGGCAAAGCTTCACGGTAGCGAGGACAGATAGCTGGCAGCTCGCAAAACATCTGTGAAAGATGATAACTGTGATTATACGATAACATATATTTATTTATCAAGTATTATTCATTTGACTGCATTACCTCAGCGTTCATATGAACGTTAAACACGATGATATCCGGTGAAACACGAGTATTTGGAGCATGAGATTCCTGCCAGAGTTTCTCATGATGGACACTAAACCGGGTAAACGATTTTCGCCAAGTCAAATATAATAATCTGATCAAACACAGACGATTGCAAACTATAATTCGTTATTTATGTTTATGGCATGTACTTTTAAAAGAGACGCGCTCCATGATGTTCATTTACCATGCATTACCATGGTTTTTAGGCATGGTACCCTTGTAATGTCATGTATTTGGACGTGGAAACATGTTTATATCATAATATTTTAAAAATGTACCATGGTAAAAGCAAAGTAATGTTACCTGAGACAATTTGATCTGTTTTTCTCTGATGGGGATGTTAGTATATAATCTCATTTCAGGAGGTTATTTATTAAAATTGATATATTAATTGTGTCCGATGGGTTATTATAGTCTGTAATGGCTCTACTATTGTTCTTTCAGGTTACTGTCTTGGCTCATCTGGCAAACTGATGAATCAGTACATGATTAAAGACCACATGTTGTCACATTATAGAAAGCTGTATTCAGCCAAAGGTAATTCAAATACATTGCACTGTTATATAGATATTACATTTATAGTTTTTGCAAATTTAGCATCAAGACCCTGGAAAAGGTTTCTTTGTATTGGGTTTCCTTTATGCCTTTATTATTTTTTCTGTCTTCTTTTATATACTCAACTTCTTTTGTTTACTTTTAGCTGCTGTGGACTGTTCGGTGCCTAAAAGCATGTACAGTAATGTCAAATGTAAGTGTGCATGCTATGTTACAATTCCACTTGATATGAAAATAATTGTGCAATTTAAAATATATAAAATACAATGTATACAGTTATATTACACATTTATGTTGTATATAAAATAAAATATTTTATGATGTATATAACAAAAAATGATTTTATATTTTAATGTTTTGAAATGTTTTATTAAGTTAAACAAAAAAAAAATATATATATATATATAAATAGTGTATACATTCATATTATAAATAATATATACATTTATATACACTTATATGTCAATATAAACTCATATATAAAGTCTTTAAAATATATATAAATGAATAATAATACAAAATATAATCTCATTTCTAAATGACAATGATTCCCTGTGTTATTAAAAATAAAAAGTCATACTGGAATGTTCTAATCTGTGTTCAGATTTGAGATTCTGTCAAAAACGCTGATTCATCCAGTAATGAAGTATTTCTGAGTAATTGAATCATTAAATCAAACCACTTTTTCATAATTTTAATATTAAAAATTATATTTTAAATACATATATTATATATTTAAAAATAATAATAATTCATTTAAATCAATTAAACAATTTTAAGTAGACTGCCGCAATTAATATTTTGTCACACATTATTTTGTTTAGTTCAAAATCGTGGGAGACAAAAAATAAGCCAGAATCCAGAATCATGCAGCTCTACAATATATCACATAAAATATATTTTAAATATATTTAGCCAGATATGAATTGCTATACTAGTACATTAATTTAAGATTTTTGTGATTATTTTTTAAAATAATTTTTGTAGATGTTGATCAAAAGCGTCGTGAGCAGTTAAGGAAAGATACTCAAAGTCAATCAGGAAGATGCACTTCCCAGAGGAGCACTAGGATCAACTCAAGAACTTCCTATTCTTCTAAGAATGTAAGCTAACATCTTGTGCTTCCTTATATCACATTGCTGTGCAGAAAAGGTGTTGAGAACTGAAGTTTACTCTTTGTTTCCAGAGCAGACCCTCCGTTCAGGGTGACGAAGGTGCCTATCATTACCTGGACCAATCTCTGATGTCCTCGCCCAGAATCAGCACCTCATTCCACTCCAAACAAATCGTATATCCGCCCCCTACGAACCATTTCCGATCCACCTCAGAGTTGAGTTACCGAAGCCCAAACCCTCACTGGCATCCCGCGGGTCCATCCTATGCCACGTCCGCCAGTCAGAGAGGATACAGAAGCTTTCAGGATCCCACACAGAAGACCTACAGCGGGGACGTTCTGCTGAAACACGCTCATCGCTTCACTCAGGAGAAACCCTTCACTCCGAGAACGCTCAAATCAGATCACAAGTCCACGCTCTTACAATATCGCTATTACACACCTCCACGGAGGAAAGCAGAGCAGGAGGAATCCTCCTCTAAAATCATTCGACAGGAGACGTACCACGGCAGGTATAACCAATGATACTGAAAGAGCTATTATGTAACGTTTCAAATGGTATTGTGGCCACCTGATGGTGTAATGGTGCTTTATCTGTTTTCTGCAGCACACGGTCCAAACAAGGCTTTTCTCCACAGCTCAAGTCACCCCAGGCAAGTCTGAAAGACCTTTAAGGGTCATTCTGCAAAATATTCTATCTATCAATGCATTTATCCATATATTTATGTATGGCTTGACTTTACATTATTTATTTATTTATTTATGCATTTATCTATTTGTTTAACTGTTGATTTGTTTATTTAAGGACTGTTTTATGCAGTATTTATTTTTCATTCATACATTTATGGATTGATTTATGCATTATTTGTTTATGCATTGATTTATTTATAGTTTGATTTATGCATTTATTTATTTAATTTTTTGTTCATTTATTTATGCATTGATTGATTGTTTGATTTGTGCATTTATTTATGCATTATGTATGCAATGGTGTATGCATTGTTTTATGCGTTATTTATTTATTTATTTATTTATTTATGCATGCATCTATTTATCTATCTGTTGATTTGTTTATTTATGGACTGTTTTTGCATCATTTATTTATTTGTTTATTTATGCATAGATTGATTGATTGTTTGATTTGTGCATTTATTTATGCATTATATATGCAATGGTGTATGAATTGTTTTATGCGTTATTTATTTATTTATGCATTTATTTGATTTATTTATTCATTTAATATTTTGTTAATGCATCTGTTGATGTTTATTGATTTGTTGTTTTTTTGGTGCTTGAACTTGGTTGATGAATGTCCAGAGCTGGAATCTAGACAAAGAAGAAGCTCAACTTTGCTTTTTTAATCTTCTTCCAGCCTTTTACTCTTGATCACGAGTGGTCGGATGAAGAAACAGATTCATTTAGACATCATGACAAGACAAGCAGGTTTAGAGGCAGTGATTTTCTTCTCTCATCCTCCAGGTATAGAATTCAGACATCAGCCAGATTTCTGTACATCACACAAATGACTCATGGATTTATAGAAGTCATAGAAGGCAGGCATAATCTAAAATTATGTAAATCAGAAAAAAAATACGCTTTTGCTCCCAAGAAAGTGTAATGAGCTCGCCAAAACAGTTACATTATGTAACAGATGAGACATCTGTATGTAAGAGAGTCTTACATTTTTACGCATTTTATAATGCCATTCTGTTTCAGGATTTCACCAGAAGGCATGAGGTCTCCCATAATGAGAAAGGTTTCAGCAGAGTGAGTGTACATCAAACATTACACTTGTGTGTGTGTGGCATTTAACCACTAATGTTCATTTAATACTGTTAACAAACCAGAGACTTTTATCACTTTACATGATATAAGAATATAATCATGCATACAGTCATAACAATCATTTGTATTTTCAGTTTATTCATGTTCCTTTATCATTCTGTGGACTTTCTGAAATTGTTCTTTCCACCAGAGAGGAAGAATTAATGTACCTGGAGTTCATTACAGATGTGACGAATGAGATCTTAACACAGGGCCTTTATTCTGACAGGTGTGTGAGAACTTTTATTTTGTAGGAGGACAAAATGTTTTTTGCAAGCAACAAACAAATCATAAACATTTCATTATGTGGCACTCAGTTCCAAGCATCTTTTTAAACCAGTCACCTTAGTTGTAGATGTCATGTGACTAATCACTCTATATTAGAAGTCTTTGGCATCACTTCCATCCTCATTCACTCACGGCCGTCCATCTCTCTAATATCACCAACAGAACAAAATGGCAAATCATTTTTGTTTCACTTTTTGTTCATTTGACTTGTCTAATGAAGTATCTGTCTATTCAGGGTACTGAAGAGAGTATTTGAACGTCACATTGATCTGAACAAACATCGATTAGATGAGGTGAGGATTTTGGACTTTTACATTTCATTTACCTTTAGTCTTTTATTTTTAAAAAAGTGATTTAATTGAGGAAAAACACAAACAATTCTTCATTATCTTAATTTATTATTGCAATAACGTGAGATATTTGTGTTCACACTCAGTTAGATTTGTTAAGTTGTGTGTAATCCATTTTTAAAAGCTTGGAGGTTTTTTGTTTTATACAGCAAGGGTGCATTAAATTGATTAAAAGTGACATTTACAGTGATACAGAAGATTTCTGTTTCAAGTAAATGCTCTATTCATCAAATAATCCTAAAAAATAATATGTATCACAGTTTCCACAAAAATATCAGGCAGCACGACTGTTTTTAACATTGATAATAATCGGAAATGTTTCTGGAGCAGCGTTGGGGGTAACACATTAAGTAACGTGAGTTACGTAATATTACTTTTTTCAAGTAACTAGTAAAGCAACGCATTACTTTTGAATGTCTAAGAAAATATCTGAGTTACTTTTTCAAATAAGTAACGCCAGTTACTTTTTTCCCTATTTCTTGATTGACAAGTCTCCTGTCGGGAAATTGGGAGTAAACATGATGTTACTGTATTCTAGACTAAATGTGAACATGCATTAATTCCTCTCACTCCCAAAAAACAGATTCAGTATTCCTCAAAATGAATAAAAACGGTGAAATGCAAACTCAGAATATGACACAACCTTGCAAAAATTAAATGTTAAATAAAGCAAATATCCTTTATGTATTTAATCCCATTTTATTAACTAGTGTCTTTGCTGCTGACCTTTGATGATGCAATTCAACCATACTAATAAGCAAAGATTACTTTAGATGCACTAACATTTGTGCTTTTTTATAGCTGAAGAGTGATCTCCTGCATAAATGTACTTTTCTTTCAGCCTGAGGTGAATTCATTTCACTTTTGGTGTAAAAGGGCTTTTACATTAAATTTGTTTTATATTAAAAACAAAGAAGCAAGCCCTGTCCAGATTTAAAAAGTAACGCAAAAGTAACATAACACATTACTTTCCATAAAAAGTAACTAAGTAACGTAATTAGTTACTTTTTCAGGGAGTAACGCAAAACTGTAATGCATTACTTTTAAAAGTAACTTTCCCCAACACTATTCTTGAGCAGCAAATCAGCATATTAGAATGATTTCTGAAGAACCATGTGACACTGAAGACTGAAATAATGAAGCTGAAAATTCAGATTTGATTACAAGAATCAATTACATTTTAATAGATATTCACATAGAAAACAGCTATTTTAAAGTGTAAAAATATTACTGTTTTTACTGTATTTTTGATCAAACAAATCCAGGCTTGGTGAGCAGAAGAGACTTTAAAAATCAAAAACATAAAAACCAAAATCTTACTGACTTTTGAAGGATGTGGATATTATTTGTTTATTTTAATTTTATGAAATGCTTTTGCAAGCAACAAACAAAACATAAACATTTCATTATATGACACTTAGTTCCAAGTGTCTTTTTAAACCAATCACCTTAGTTGTAGATGTCATGTAACTAATCACTCTACATTACAAGTCCTTGGCATCAGTTCCATCCTCATTCACTCACAGCCGTCCATCTCTCTAATATCACCAACAGAACAAAATGCGCCACCTTCTAGACAACCTGCAGGAGGATCTGCAAAGTCCCCCATCTGCCACCATCACATCTAACAGTCCTGCCATCTGTCAGATGCTGCCATCAGATGATGTTGATGATCTGCTTCATAAAGTGTTTAACGAGGACCGAGGCCAGAGCGAGGACATCAGTTCTGCTGTAGCGTCCACACCTGTGAACCAAAGTCGAGCCGGTCTGGAGGAAGTCGATGTGGAGTTCAGTCATAATGAAGGCGAGATCTTCCTAAATGATAACGAACATCTCAATCCCAGGAACACTGAAGATGATAATGAGATGTCAGAACAGGTTGATGAACTTGGGAAAATCATGGCGGAGTCTTTAAACGTGTCAGAATCTCAGCAGGAGCAGACGAGAGGAGACATCAGTGATGATGAGTTTTAACTCAGTGAAATGTTTGCAAAAGCACAATGCTTTTTTACTTTATGACACTGTAATTGTTTGCGGTTTTCGAAGAATTTTCTGTTTTGTTTACTTTTTAAATGTTATATTACTTTTTTTACAGAAAAGCCATGTGGGTTTTCTATGAGGTGATAGTTACACAGTATTTTCAGTATCTTATGTGCAGTATTCAGTACTTTACTGATTTTTTTCTGCTGTTAATTTGGCCGTTTATTGGTTATATCAAAAGCCACGCTGTGTGTTATTTTTGAAAATACAGAAGTCTAGATTGTTACTTAGTTTTACTATTTAATTTGTTTACTTTTATGTAACATACAGTTGCAGTATTCATGTTCAGTGATAAACTTGATACAGTGGATTTTATTTAAACTGGAATAAATATATATGAGACTTTTTTTTTAATTATTAGATTGTAAACTTAACCATTAAATGCCCAATTAAGGAAATCATCAAAACCATGCATCTGTCTCAAATATGTTCATTTGTTTTCGTTTTTTAAGATGCACATATATTAAAAATTGCAGTATTCGTGTAGAATGGATTAGTAATCAGAAAAAAAACTGTCTTTAAAGTTAACCATGAGTGGCTTAAACCGTTTTGTTTACTTTTGACAGTTGTTGTTACACTTAAATACACTGTTTAATTTACAGAGTTTCTTTCAGCACCTGTTGATTTAATTGTTCATTGAGTGTTTTGCCTTTTTAACTACTGAGAAATAAAACACTTTCTACTTAAACTATGTATTTTTATATATTCAATTGACTTGACTACTGTAGTTTTTGTTTAATAATATTGGATATAGATAATAAAGTTCTATTGCAATCACATTTGGTTTATGTTTAATGTACACCTCAATAAGTCCTTGAGAATTCAATCATATCAGCATAAGTTAACAGCGCAATAAACATTTAACTTAAATACTCACTAAAAGGTTCAACAGATAGCAGGCACAAATATGACAGCACTGATTTATTACACGCCCGCAAACCCTCAAGAGCTGATAAGGTCTTGCTTATCATGCCAAAAACTTCATACAGAAAGCACAGAGTTTTACTGTGGTAAACAATGTGCAGTTATTCACATGGCTTTACAGCAGCTGCTCTCATTCCACGCATTCCACGCATCTGACGTAATGCGCGCAAGTGCGCGACCTGTATCTAGGCGCAGCACAATTGTTCAATTTATTAATCCTATCTCATTTTTCGATCAGATATATATTGTTTTTGTATTGTTTCAGACATTAACTTGTACGCGTTCTCTATCAAAATCAGATGTTGTGACTGTGATGAAACCGAAAAAGCGTCAAGACTTCATGGGTGTGAGAGAAAATAGTGCCGTGGATTAATATGCTCCCGGTCTCCTTTCCTCTGGTATTCCGAGCGGATGTGACGCAGCAGCAGGAGTGTGACCCGAGGAACCTCAAACATGCGTCAATCCCGAAAAAACAAACTCCACCAAATATCGGATTATTATCACAAACCGTAATTCCTACTCCAAAAAACTATTCATGCTATAAATCAAGGATATAATAAATCAGATAATCCAGCAGGTAAGCGGCGGAGAGCTTTTCAAATCATTCTTTTCCATAGTTTTAACGTTACTCAAAAGTGTTAGCAGCGTTAGCCAAAGCGCGCTATTAAACTCCAAATAAAGCTAAAACTCAGTCATCTTAATAAATCACACATATTTAGACGGTTAAATATATGTTTGAAGACTTCGATTACTTATTTTCTGAAGTGTATATGTCCCATCTGGATGCGTGCGGTTTTGTGGTCACTTGTTGCTCCAGAAGTTAGTCAGACATTTTGGTGTTTGTTTATGTTTCGTAAAAGCATAAAAACTCATCTATTTCTAACAACGACAGGAGAATTAAGTGTGTCAATGTACTTTTCTATAATAAAATGCTTGTTTTTACAGATCTGAGGGCCTCACGCCTAAATCACGGTTCTTTAGGAACTTCTGTTATTGTTTTGTTTTTGTTGTTTAGCCTTATTTAGTCGATGCCATTAATAGATAAACCATGGTTGTAGTGGAGAATTATTATATTTATAATAAATATGCAGTTGCAATCATATCATAATTATGAAAATCATAACTGTGTATTTAAGTAATAATGCACATGCATGACATACTGGTAATAAATGAGCATTTGTTTGGTCTATTGTGATTGATTCATAACAATGTGAATTATGTTATTGATCTGTATTTTAAGTTTTTGCTGTCTGACAGCTTGTGCATGTATTTCATGTCATGCTTCTAAAATAAATTTTATTAAATGCATTATATCTATAGTGGTTCTCAACTGGTTTTGCTTCAAGAGCTAGATTTAAAATTGGATATTGAGTGACGACCTGAATTATCCCACCAAAATAGCAAAAATGTCCCTAAAATCACAGATTTATTAATAATAATAAGCCGTCCATTATGTATAAAGACCCAGTTTATGCTCATTTAAATGGATATACTTTGCCAATTTATAATATTATTTAAAAAATATTTATTTTTTATGAAGTTACATTGTTTTTTTTGTTTTTGTTTTTTTGTTTTTGGTTTACTCTTGTTATTTTCATAAAATGTATATATTTATGCATTTATTTTAATATTTTATTTATTTTAATATATATATTATATATTTTTATTTATTCTATTTTACATTGTTTTTCAGTTTAAAAGCCCTCTTGCATGTTTTACATCACACATTATGCACATGTCATTTATCAAATATTCTGTGAATTTGATTTCAAACTTTGATGTCAGTAGAAAAAGATATTAAAAGCATTTTTCCTCCTCTGTAAAATTCGATAACCATCTTTATTTTGCATGATTACATGGTTAATTTGCATTGTTTTTTGCTTGTTATCTGTGACCCCATAGTTTCGGTTTTATCAGAAGGAGCAGATAAATACTGATATGACTCTGAACGTTTAGGCCGTTTGCATCTGCGAATGTGGTTTCTAATCTGTCTTGCTGTGGTTTGTCTTTATCCAGGGACTCATGTGTTTGTCTTGTGGAGCCCTGTATAATCCAGCACCCCTCCATGGATTAAGCGCAGAGAAAAGCTGAATCCAATCATTCTGCTCGAGGAGGGTCGCGGCACCGGTGCAACATGCCCCTTCCATTCGGATTAAAGCTCAAGAGAACCAGAAGATACACGGTGTCCAGCAAAAGCTGCCTGGTGACCCGCATTCAGCTGCTCAACGGCGAATATGTGGAGTTCACGCTTTCGGTGGAAAGCACGGGACAGGAATGTCTGGAGGCAGTCGCGCAGAGACTCGAGTTACGGGAGGTAGGGTTGCCGTCGTTTTTGGTTTAATCTGGTCGAAATCACCTTAACGCAGCATGGGCGTGTGTTTATTTTAGCTCGCCGGTGCCGTCTGGAGTCTCGGCTATTCTAGGACCGCAACCAAAATGCTGTCAAACACCCTAAATGCATGTGTGCCAAGAATTCGGCCTGGACTCGGTGTGCTTCATTTGCATGCAGTCAGCTGCTCTCGAGAAGTCTGAATCAGATTATCGTGTTAGTAAACCATCCATATCGAGTTATAGATCATCGTGTCTTTTCAGACATGTTGTGTAAGTCTCATTTTCTTTACCAACCAACTGTGGCTTTAAGTAAAGTGTGTTCAGTTGCCTAAAGTTGACTAGTGCAGTGATTTAATCAGCATGTACTAATTGTACATGCTTCTGATATCCTTCCAAAATTTCTGGTAATTAAAAAACATTTTTAGCCGATAGAGTTGATATATCAAGTCTAGTTTAGCATCAAGATTGCAGGTTAAGTTTAAAGTAATGCATAAAATAAAGGTGCTGAAACTGGTCACCAGTTTGTTTGGCTTTTTTTACCCATTTTAATGGCCATTTAGCTGGTTTTGCAGAGTCATATGAGTCCTAAAACTGCTTGTATAATAAATGCATAAAGGAATTTGATTAAAATAGTTTTAGATGACGTTGATGAGTATTATATCTAGTTAACATCAAAATTATTGGTTGCGTTTTTAACTAGTCATCACAAGTTTGAGTTTTAGTTTAGTATTGCATTTTGATATGGATTTTTAATGTGTAAATACTTAATGCATGCAGTGTGACTTAATGAGTCATAAAAACAGCTTGTATAGTAATTGTATAAAGGAATTTGATTGAAAATGTTGATTAAAATAGTTTTAGATGATTATAGCATGTTGAAATGTGTAGCTTTTAGATTTTGCAGTTTTTAGCTTCATAGTAGCAGTATTAATTGGAAAAACATTTGTAACCTATGAAGTTGACAAATATGATGCCCATGTTAGCATCAGGAATGTGAATGCATAAGGTAAAGTACAAATATTTCATGCATGTAGTCTGACCTAATGAGTCATAAAAATAGCATGTGTAATGTTAATATGAAGTAAATGTAAAAAATGTTGTTTAAAATAGTTTTAGATGACATCTAGTGTGTCACACTGTTGTACTAGTAATGTGATTTAGTCAGCAGGTACTAATGGTGGTCGGCAGGTGCTTTTATGAATTCATAAAGTAAAGCTTATTTTAAAGTCTGTAACTATACACTTTCTTTTCAGGTTTTCACCTGTTTTAATTATTGTATTTATGTTTACTTTGATATGAATTTTTAGAACTACATATGATCTATGCATGTAGTTTACAGCTTAATATGAATCATACAAACTGTATGTATAATAATTGTTTAATGTCATTTGGAAAAAATATTTAAAATAGTTAGTCGACGCATCAAGTCTTTTTTTGTTTTTTTTTGTTTTGCATCAATATTTTAGGTTAAATGTAAATTAAGTGATGCTTAATCACAGTTCAGCTATGGTTCACAACTGGTTTTGCTTCAAGAAATAGATTAATGAACTACAATTAATGAAGTACAAATATTGTATGCATGTAGTTTAAAGCTTAATATAAATCTTACAAACTGCGTGTATAACAAATATTCAATGTAATTTGGAAAAATATTTAAAATAGTTAAGAAAATTGACACACATTGTCTTTTTTTTGTTGTGCATCAAGATTTTACGTTAAATGTAAATTAGGTGATGCTTAATCACAGTTCAGCTATGGTTCTCAACTGGTTTTGCTTCATGAAATAGATTAATGAACTTTAATATGAATTTTTAGAAGTACAAATATTCTGTGCATGTAGTTTAAAGCTTAATACGAATCTTGCGAACTGCGTGTATAACAAATATTCAATGTAATTTGGAAAAATATTTAAAATAGTTAAGAAAGTTGACACACCTCATCTTTTTTTTGTTGTGCATCAAGATTTTATGTTAAATGTAAATTAGGTGATGCTTAATCACAGTTCAGCTGTGGTTCTCAACTGGTTTTGCTTCATGAAATAGATTAATGAACTTTAATATGAATTTTTAGAAGTACAAATATTCTGTGCATGTAGTTTAAAGCTTAATATGAATCATACAAACTGCATGTATAATAAATACTTAATGTAATTTGGAAAAATATTTTAAAAAGTTAAAGTCGATGTACACACATCAAGTCTTTTTTTTTTTTTAGGTTGAATGTAAATTTAGTGTTGCTTAATCACCATTTAGCTATGGTTCTCAACTGTTTTTGGGTTGAAGGAATAGATTTAAAATTGGATATTATCATGCAAAAGTTCAAATTAATTAATAAAAGTAAAGATTTATTAATATTAATAACTAGGGCTGCACAATTAATTTAATTTCTAATCATGATGACAATTACAGATGCCACAATTATGTAATCGTTCAAAGGCACAATTACAAAAAAAAAAAAAATATATATACTTATTCCAATTATTCTGCTTTTTTAAGATGTGAGTGAGTGAGTGAGCGTGTGAGTGTGTGTATTTTTCCTACAGGTTATCTTTTTTTTTTTTTTTTTTTCTCTCTCTCTTTGTTTAAATTTTTCAATTTTTACTTTTTTTGTATTTAAAGTTTTTACTTACTTTTAAATTTTACTTAAACTATATATAAAAATGTGTCATGCAGTTGCTTCAAACTATGGTATAAAGCTATTCAAAACATCATTTCGTGTAAATTGTGATAATTGCGTAATTTTTAATCGCAATTACAATTTTTAAGGGAATAATCGACAGTTATGACCTGTCATCGTGCAGCCCTATTAATAACCCATCAATTATATATAAAGACCCAATTTATGCTCATCTAAATTGGTATACTGTGCCATTTTGAAATATTTTTATAAGTTTTTGGTTTACTCTGTATATTACAGTAATGCTAGAGTATTTATTTTAAGCTTAATTTTGTTATTTTAATACAACTGTATTATTTATTTAAATATATTTGTGTGTTTATTGTAATATGTAATATTTTTATTTATTCTTTTTTAGATTTTTACAGTTTTTCAGTTTGAAAACCCTCTTGTGTGTTTTAAATCACGCAATTAATATGTATATGTCACTTATCAAATGCGATAAATTACACTTAATCACTATGGTTCTCAACTGGTTTTGCTTCTAGAAATAGATTTAAAAGTAGTTAAAGTAGAAAAAATGTCCCTAAAATTACAGATTTATTAATGACTAATTAATAGTAATAACCCATCCACATCAAGTCTTTTTTGTTTGGCATTAGGATTTTAGGTTAAATGTAAATTAAGTGATGGTTAATCACCATTTAGCTATGTTTCTTTGCAGATCAGTGACTATCCTGGTGTGTGACATGAGCTTAAAGTATCTTAATTAGTTTGAGCTCATAAAAACATCATGTGTAATTATAAAAAGGAGTTATATCGTAAGTTTCAGGATGTCACACCTCAGGTCATAGTGTCACACTCCAGGTTTCAAAACCAATTTCTTTGATTTTTATCTACAAATCTTCTGCCAAAAAGCCATTTTAGTCAAAACATTGACAATATGCCCAGTCTTCACTTCCAGAAAAACTGATTTGAAGTTAAAAACATGAATGTTCATCCTCCCAGCCTTTTGTTTCTCACAAGTGAAAGAGCAATCAGTGAAATTCTGTTCATTCCCCAGATAACGTATTTCAGCCTCTGGTACTACAACAAACAAAACCAGCAGAGATGGATTGATCTGGAGAAGCCGCTGAAGAAACAGCTTGACAAGTACGGACTGGAGCCGACCGTTTACTTTGGGGTGGTGTTCTACGTGTCATCTGTTACCCAGTTACAACAAGAGATAACCAGGTTAAGGATGAAAATATGTCTGAAATTTATTGCAGTATTGCTGTTGGAATGCTTTTACTCACTTCCTGTTTTCCACACAGATATCAGTATTATCTCCAGCTGAAGAAAGACGTTCTGGAGGGGAAGATCCCGTGCTCCATTGAGCAAGCCATTCATCTGGCCAGCTTGGCTGTGCAAGGTATTTTTTTTCTGATTATTATGTTTGGCATTTCAGGTATTTGAGTATACTCGGATATTATAATTGATTCAGGTCTAATGCATCACCGCCCTCATTTTCAGATGATTTACAATATTACAGTTTTTCTCAGTTGCTTAAACACATTTCTTGAAATTATGCATCTTTTTTGCGAAACTCTAAACACAAATCCGCAGCTTCTAACTCAATTCCCCGAACTTACTATATTCAGGTCAAAATGAAGCTTTCCACTCGAAACAACTCAATCTTGCTGAAAAAAACAAACTTTGCTCTCAGACATGACACACAAACCCTCAAAAACGCACACACTACAACATAGTTTTACACACTGAGATCAATTCAAAACAATACTACGAAAACTGGTAATAAGTGTTGCTTGGAAAAAAAAAAAAATTACATGATGAGCACAACAAATGTTTGCATTTGCAAATGTTTTAATCCTTAATTTATGGTAGTGTGGAGTACAGCACAAAACAGCAAACAACAACAAAAATAATTATTCTGCCCCAGCATCCTATCTTTGGTCTGGGACAGGCCAAAGAACCTCCTCAACATCACAGACTAATTTGGCCCTGGACAGGCAGCGGGGGTAAAATCCTCTTGCATGCCTGATCCAACCCTGGCACACATCAACTAAAATATATGAGATTGCTTGTTTTCTTGCCCTTGCCCTTCCTATTTCTCTTCCATGTTGTTGTTGTCGTCCTCCTCCTCCTCCTCCTCCTTCTCTTCCTTGTCCTCTTTCACCTCCTACTCTTCCTCTTCAGAGTTACACATTACTGTATGCGGGATATTGATGGAAAAAGACTGGATAGGATTCACAGTTGCACTTTTACTAGTGCTCTGACAAATATCAAGATAAAAAAAATAAATAAAATGAAAAGGCATTACAAAGTCATTGTGAAATAGAAAAGAAAAAGAAATATGGGCAAAGGTGGAAATATAAATTGCAAAGTCCACTGTCAAAATTTGTAACTCTTCTGTTGTCCTCTGTAAATATATGCTTTCCAATTGAAGGTTCATGAGATGCTGAGATGTACCTTTGAGCTATTTCAGAGAACTGCTTTATCATTGGTTGATCTGTAGTCTCTACATTAGTGAAAGTCAATATTCACTTGACACTAACTATTAGCATTTACTGTAAAGACATAGACGATGAGCTAATGACTTGATGTTTTGAGGGGTAAGACTATAGCACAGAGAACTGTATACATGTAATACATTTTGAGCAACATGTCAACAGGAACTGATAATGTAGGAAACCGCAGACAAATCAGTTACATAATCAGTTGCATGAGCAAGTAGTTTTGAGAATTTCATTTGTGATCTGAGAAATGCACCAAACTGTAAGCTGACTTTGGCTCTTTTATCTCCATCGAAGGTTCTGATTGGTGTGTGATAAATTTTGACTCCTAGTGTTTCCACTTGGATAATTGTGTGCTAATTGAACTCCAACTTTGCAGACTTGAGTGAATAATATTGAATGCTAGTGCTTTCTAAATGACCACATGGTGTAAACACTGAGAAATGTAGGGATCTGTTTGTAGAGTTTTGCAATAACAGTTCACCAAATCTGACTCATGTGTTAAAGCAGGGAAATAGTGTTTATAGTTCAGGGAAATGGGTGTGCTTTTTGAAAAATGGCATTATGGTTTTGAAATTTTAGTTCAAAAGTCTGCTTATAATGTTTTAGCAATCGTATAACAGTAGTCCTTATGAGGAAGCTGGTTTGATTTGTTTCACAAATGACTGATCAGATATTGATTCTTAAAATCCAAGAATCAACCTTTTAGTCTATGCTAAAATACACACACACACACACACACACACACACACACACACATATATATATATATATATATATATATATATATATATATATATATATATATATATATATATATATATATATATATATATATATATAAAATAATAAATGAAAAAGATTAAGAATATTTTTTATGTAATATCAGTTAAATGAATATAAATATATACATGGAAATAAATGTAATTATTTTCTAAATATATACTGTATGTGTGTATTAAAATACATACATACAGTATACACGCATATATTTAGTAAACAAAAAGTTCAATTTTGGTTGTGCCTAATAGGTTGACAGCACAAATAAATAAATAAATAAATAAATAAATAAATAATAATAATAATTATTATTATTTTTATTTATTTATTTATTTATGAATTAAAATGGAAGTTTAATTTCATAAAGTTCAAAATGCGCCTACATTTTGTTTGCATTTTGTCTTTTTCAGTTACAAAATACAATTTTTCCTATGTATTTCATCATTGAGGATTTTTTAAGAAAAGTTTAAAAGTCTCGTCTCGTCTCGTCTCGTTCTCGTGAACCCAGTCTCGTGTCTCGTCTCTTTTTTTTTTTTTAATTTTTAATTTTTTTTTTTTGCTTTTTTTTCCCCTTCTTCCATATTTAATATTTGTTTGAATAAATCTGTCATGGAAACAAGATTTTCCATTTTCCATGAGTCACCATTTAAATGTTTATAAAAACTGTCTTATGTGCATTTTAAAAGTTGTCAATTATAACTTTTTTTTCAATATTTTATGTATGTTTGAATAAATGAAAATGTGTTTTATGAGTCACTCTTTAAATGTTTATATTTAAAAAACAGTAGAAACAATTGTATCGTTAAAAGGTCATTTTTGTAGCATTATTATTATAAAAACAACCTTATGTGCAATTCAAATGTTTATATACAGATCTCTTTATTATGAATTGATACCAAATGTAGTAAATAGGATTGATTTACAAGCTTGTCATTTAAAATCAAATCAAATAGTGAAATTTCTGTCGATACACAGCCCTGAAGTCAAGTTTTGAAGTCAAATTCAGGTTTTCATTCAATGAAAGTCTTCCCTTCCACTCTCAAACCCCTTTAATATAATATGGAAGGTGTTATGAGAGTTGATGTTGCAAGAGAACATTTGCCTTAACATTCCTAAGATAACATTCAGCCAGTGTCTGGTTCATGGGTTCAGATACTCCATCATGAAGGTATGGTTTTACATTTCTATGGGCTGTAAGTCTAGAAAATCAGAGTACAATTTGTCAAGTTGTGCTGCAAGGCTCAGCTTAGCTTTTACCCAGCACAAGAATCTCGTACACTGCTGGCAAAGATGTATCTGGCAGCACCAGTTACTGGACTGCTGTTAGCATAGTAGCGGAACTGACCTCACGCATTGCCGCAGCAGATCAAAAAAATATTTCCTATATTTGCAGCGTCAAAAGGCCTTTGTCTTTGCATGGTTTGTGTCGTTTCGATGAGGCCGGACGTTCAGCTTGAGTTATTTTGGTGCACCAGCATTGCTGTGTAAGGAGGCTTCACGCGATGGTAATGTTTCGGATTGTCGACATAGCTGTGAACATTTCTAACGGGCTGATTAGACATGCTGTTAATCTTGAGCTACTACAGTTACAAAGGCTAAATCGATTCCCTTCATAACAAAACGTCTCTCGGCTTGTCTAAATTTAGATGTGCGATTTCTATAAAGGTAGTAGGTGATTTTGCACAAGTGTCAGCTCACATATTACATTTTAAACCCAGAGTCATAAAATCAATGCATCTTCATTCTGAATGAGAATTTGTAAAAAAAAAATGAATGAATAAAAATAAAACCAAATAAAATAAAAATAAATCAAATTATTTGTAAAATAAAAATAAATAACAATTTGTACAATAAATAAGTTAGTAAAATGAAATAAAATTACAAATAAAATATGTAAAATGCAATAAAAAATAAGTGTATAAAAATATTAACAAAACAAATAAAATATTAAATTTGCCAACTAAAATGATAAAATATAGAATTTGTAAAATAATAAATAAATTAGTAAAATGAAATGAATAAAATGCCTAAATCATGGTTCTTTAGGAACCTTGTTGTTTTTGTTGTGTAGTCTTATTTATTCACGCCATTAATAGATAGACCATAGTTGTAGTGGAGAATTGTTATATTTCTAATAAATATGCAGTTGTATTCATATCTCAAGTATGAAAACATATCTTCTAAAATAGATTGTAATAAATGCATTATATCTGTAGTGGTTCTTAACTGGTTTTGCTTGAGGAAATAGATTTAAAATTGGATATTGTATACACAAAAGTAGCAAAAATGTTCCTAAAATCACAGATTTATTAATATAATAATATAATAATAATAATTATTAATATAATAATAATTGAAAACACTAAAAATAAGTGCATAATAATTAAAAGATAAATACATTTGTACAATAAAATATAAAAATCCTTAAAATTGTAAAATTAAATAAAAACATAAAATAAGTTGTAAAATGGAATGCAAAAATAAAATTAAAATAAAAATGGGTAAAATAAACTTCTGATTTAATTGGTGTTTTCAAAGTCAAACTGTATAGTGCCCCATGGGTCTTTCTTTGAGGAGTCTATGTCATTATGTTTTAATTGGAGGCTTTTTAATCTAACAGTAAACATAAGTTTGTCTGTTGGTTCCAGCTGACCTTGGAGACTTCAATCGATATGACTCCCAGGAATTCCTTCAAAAAATTGTGCTTTTTCCAATGGTACGTAATCATTGAATAGTTTATTGTCTAGTCCAGGGTCAAAGACTGTAGGATTTTTTATTAATCTGATATTTTTACTCTGCTTCTCCGCTTTTCTCAGCCATGGATACAGGACGAGAGGGTTGTGGAAGAGGCCACTCAGAAAGTCACCATGCTCTATCAAAACTACCGGTGAGAGACTAGTTATTTGTGAAATGAGAAAGATCTGAAAAACTGTTGGCCGCAGTTATGTGAAGTTCAGCGATTATCAGATGTGTTCAGATGGTTCCTGTTAGAAGATTTCAAAGGCAGCAGTCAAACCCCTGACGTGACTTATGACCAGACTTTCAGCATTGGGCTCAAAGCAACATAAATGGTCTTGGCTTTGCTGCAAAAGTTCTGTTTCAGAAGGTCTTTCAGATGAGGTTTACATGTGTTTGGCACACGTTAAAGCTGGAACATATCGAAATTTTGCTGATGTAAAATCAATTACTATCTAAATCATGATGTTTATTTGGCTTTTATGTTTTTTAAAGGGGTGTTTTTATATTATGCATTATGAAAGATAATTTCAGCTTAATTTTAAACTTTAGTAATAAAATGCAGTTAGTTTAAAGTAGTCTTATTTTGCTCTTGCCATAAATGAAAGAATACATTCATGGCATTAAATGTTGCAAGCACTGCAAAAATTAATATTTACTCAGTATTTTTTACTTTATTTTCCTTTACAAATATCTAAACAGCCGTAAATCAAGATGCATTTACTTAAAATGATAGATAATGATTAAGATAGTTGATGTCTTGTTTTCTGAGAAACCGAGCAAAAATAAGATTGTTTTTCCTTTGAATCAAGTTTTTTTTTTTCTCCTATTGGCAGCTATTTGTTCTTGTTTTAATCATAAACTCACTTCATTTTGATCAGTTTCTCAGAAAACAAGACTTTGTGTCATTTTGCTTCTCAGTGTTTCGTTATTTAAGAAACTTTAGATATCTGCACTGAAAAATAAGACAAAATTACTGAGGAAGGACATCACAGAAGTTACATTTAAAAGTTATTTTCACATTCTTCTGGTAATGAATAAAAAAATAATCAGTACTATATGTAATGTAGTTCTTTGGTTCTTTATGGCACGTCATGCAGATGAAACCATTTTTTCAGTGTCTTGGAAGAACTATACATCTGCATTGCAATGCTCTGACGTTGTTTGTTTGTGTTATGCACGGTAAGCATGAGGAAGAATCAGCACAGATGAGTCTGATAATGACATCAGATGGCAGGTGCATTGTTGAATGTGACCTTTGTGCTGTGTTTGTGTGTTCTGTTTCCCAGAGGTCTGTCTGCACCAGAGGCAGAGTTGCTCTACATGCAAGAGGTGGAGAAGATGGAGGGATATGGTGAGGAGAGCGTCCAAGCAAAGGTAAAGCATCAAAGAAGAGCTGTTCCTTGTGCAATTCAAGTTTCTTTTTGTGGGGGACTGCTTTGTCCCTGTGTGAAATAAAGTGTGAAATACATCCCACTGAAATGCCATGAAACCATGCACAGGGGTACAGTTGAAGTCAAAAGTTTACATACACCTTGCAGAATCTGCAAAATGTTAATTATTTTACCAAAATAAGAGGGATCGTACACAATGCATGTTATTTTTTTTTGTTTAGTACTGACCTGAATAAGATATTTCACATAAAAGATGTTTACATATAGTCCACAAGAGAAAATAATGGCTATAGAGTTCATAATAATTACCCTGGTCAAAAGTTTACATACACTTGATTCTTAATACTGTGTTGTTTCCCAAATTATCCACAGCTGTGTTTTTTGTTTAGTGATAGTTGTTCATGAGTCCCTGCCTGCTGTTCTTCAGAAAAATCCTTCAGGTCGCACAAATTCTTTGGTTTTCCAGCATCTTTGTGTATTTGAACCCTTTCCAACAATGACTGTATGATTATGAGATCCATTTTTTTCACACTGAGGACAACTGAGGGACTCATATGCAACTATCACAGAAGGTTCAAACGCTCACTGATGCTCCAGAAGGAAAAACAATGCATTAAGAGCTGGGGGTGAAAACATTTTAAATTTAAAGATCAGGGTAAATTTAACTTATTTTGTCTTCTGGGAAACAAGCAAGTAGCTTCTGAAGGGCAGCACTAAATAAAAAAATATGATATTTAGGCCAAATATGAAAAATGTACACATCTTCATTATGTTCAAAAGTTTTCACCCCCCGGCTCTTAATGCATGGTTTTTCCTTCTAAAGCATCAGTGAGTGTTTGAACCATCTGTAATAGTTGGATATGAGTCCCTCAGTTGTCCTCGGTGTGAGAAGAGGGTTTTGAAAATCATACAGTCATTGTTGGAAAGGGTTCAAATACACAAAAACGCTGAAAAACCAAAGAATCTGTGGGACATGCAAGATTTTCAGTGGGTAGTTCAAGTTTCAGGACAAACTAAACAAACAAAAAAAACACAGCTGTGGATCATTCAGGTAACAACACAGCATTTAGAATCAAGTAGTTTACTTTATAATAGACTCCACTGACACATTTTCCATAAGTCATCAAAACAAGAAATATCACAATGGATGTTACACTTGGGTGTGAATCTGCTTGTCAAGAAAGATGTGACGTTTTTTGAAGAAACCAGACTTGGAAATTAAAATTTGCTGAAAATGTCCTCAGCCTCAGGCCATCCAAGATATAGATGAGTTTGTTTCTTCATCAGATTTCGAGAGAAATGTAGCATTACACCACTTACTCAGCAGTGGATCCTCTGCAGTGAATGGGTGCCATCAGAATGTCGAATGTCCAAACAGCTAAAAAATAATCACAATAATCCACAAGTAATCCACAACACTCCGGTCCATCAATTAACATCTTATTTTTAACTAAAACACAAGTCTATAATCCATAATAACGCTTCCTCCAGTGAAAAAGTGGTCTAGTCTGAATCAGGAGAGAAATCTGCACAGATCAAGCACCGTTTACAAGCCAAAATAGTTCTAAACAAATAAGTGGCTGGATTTTGATGTGAGAGACAACAGGAGATGGACTTTTTCACTGGAGGAAATGTAAATATGGATTATGGACTCATATTTTGGTTAGAAACAATGGTTAGAAGTTGTTTGGACTAATTCTGGCGGCACCCATTCACTGCAGAGAATCCATTGCTGAATAGAAGACACTGACAGCCTTTTAAATTAACTGTTATTTTCTTCCTTGTGTCTAAACAGGATGCTCAGAGCACAGATGTGATCATTGGCTCTTGTCTGGAAGGGATTTTTGTCAAGCACAAAAATGGGAAAGCACCTCTCATGTTTCGGTATGTTGCTTTTTTGTGTTTTCTGCATTAATGCATTAGCTGGTAAAATAAATTAAATATTTGTGACATTTATGATGTTTAGCAATCCTAAGTTTTATTTATTTATTTATTTATTTTTTGGCTATTATTTCCTAAAGATGTTTGCATCAGTCAACTATGGTTAATGAAGTCTCTGCATGGCATATTACAAAGTTTTAATAAAAGTATTATTAGGTAATACTACTACTAATTACATTGTTTTATATTGCAACATTTGATTACAGTTAATATAGTTTGCAAAACATGCACTGATGATTATAACTAGATTCATTTCCGTTTTACTTAAAATTTTGTTTCCTCCTATTGGGTAAAAATTCACCCTTGATCAGAGCAAGAAAAATAAATACACTGTGTGCAGAATTATTAGGCATGTTGATATTCTGGTCATATTTTTTTTCCAAACACATTTTACCAATTCCAAACCACATCAGTCTTAATAACTACTATTAATTTTGTATTTAATCATTTGTAAGTGATATATAATTCTCCGTGAAGGCTGGAAGTGAAAAACTCCTTATATTCAGGTGTGCAGAATTATTAGGCATGTTTTCGTTTACAGCTAAAATGAGCCAAAAAAGAGATTTAACCCAGACTGAAAAGTCCAAATTATTAAATGCCCATGAGAAGAATGCAATACTAATGCATTACAAGAATTTGCAAAGTTAAGGCTTGACCATTGGACAGTGAAATGCTTGTTGAGTCTGCATGGTCAGAAAAAACAGGTGGAGAAGAAAAGATGCATGTTAACTGCAAAAGAATTAGGAATTAAGGTGAAGAATTAGGTGTGACACCATCAGGAACCGTTTCCAGTTCTCCAGCGCCACCATTTTCCAGAACTGCAACCTACCTGGAGTCTTCAGAAGTGCAATGTGTCAGGTTCTCAGAGACTTTGCTTGGTAAAAAATCCTAAAAAATGCCCCTGACTTAATAAGAATAACAAGCTGACGTGTTGTGAAATACATGAAGACAGTTTTTTTATATGCTTTAGAGACAGATAAGTTGAGAGTGACTCTTGAAGGACAAGCATCACATCCTCTTGTACCTCTGATTCAAGAATTTATCTTCTAAAATCTGGCAATAAGTTTTGGGAGTTCATTTTAGTCCATCTCTGCAAGTCAGACTTTTCAGGATAGGAGACTAAACATGAACTCCCAAAACTTACTGCCAGATTTTGGAAGATAAATTTTTGAATCAGAGGCACAAGAGGATGTGATGCTTGTCCTTCAAGAGTCACTCTCAACTTATCTGTCTCTAAAGCATATAAAAAAACTGTCTTCATGTATTTCACAAGACGTCAGCTTGTTATTCTTATTAAGTCAGGGGCATTTTTTAGGATTTTTTACCAAGCAAAGTCTCTGAGAACCTGACACATTGCACTTCTGAAGACTCCAGGTAGGTTGCAGTTCTGGAAAATGGTGTCGCTGGAGAACTGGAAACGGTTCCTGCTGGTGTCACACCTAATTCTTCACCTTAATTCCTAATTCTTTTGCAGTTAACATGCATCTTTTCTTCTCCACCTGTTTTTTCTGACCATGCAGACTCAACAAGCATTTCACTGTCCAATGGTCAAGCCTTAACTTTGCAAATTCTTGTAATGCATTAGTATTGGATTCTTCTCATGGGCATTTAATAATTTGGACTTTTCAGTCTGGGTTAAATCTCTTTTTTGGCTCATTTTAGCTGTAAACGAAAACATGCCTAATAATTCTGCACACCTGAATATAAGGAGTTTTTCACTTCCAGCCTTCACGGACAATTATATATCACTTACAAATGATTAAATACAAAATTAACAGTAGTTATTAAGACTGATGTGGTTTGGAATTGGTAAAATGTGTTTGGAAAAAAAATATGACCAGAATATCAACATGCCTAATAATTCTGCACACAGTGTACAGATATTGTCAAAAGACTTCAACTTGTGCGCTGTTTTGCTCTTCAAAAGGCTGTTTATTATCCAGCGTGTTGTGTTTTGCCGCCATGTTGTGTTTTGGCTGACTCAAGCTCTTCATTGTTTCTGCAGGTGGAATGACATTAATAACATGACTCATAATAAGTCTTTCTTTGCCCTGGAGCTCGCCAACAAAGAAGACACAATCCAGTTCCAGACCGTAAGTCAGATGCTTCAGATGCTTTACTTGGCCTAAAATAGCCAAAAGACTTCAATTAAGCTGGAGTTATGCTATCCCCCTATGTGAATGTCCATTCAGTGAAAAGTGAATAGATTTGAATTTGGCCTCTAAGGAACGCCACTCATTTAGGCCCTGAAACACACAAGTCAATGTTCTGGCCTGATTTGATTGAGTAAAAATGTTCTGGCTCCGTTTCAGGAGGACATGGAGACGTCCAAATACGTGTGCAGAATGTGGCTGGCGCGGCACAAGTTTTACAAAATTAACAACAGCAGTCTGTAAGTTTGTGTGTTTTCTGTTGTTTGTGTTATGGATGCACTGATTTGGGGCAATACGGTTTAAACGAATCTATAGCTTGTTTTTAGATGCTGGTCATACCTCCTAAAAACTCCTTAAAAAAAAAAAAAAAGGATTATTTAGCATTTTTGTATGATTTTAATAAATGCATTATGTCTATAGTGGTCTTTAACTGGTTCTGCTTCAAGAAATAGATTTAAAATTGGATATTGAGTGACGACCTGAATTATCATCCAAAAGTAGCAAAAATGTCCCTAAAATCACAGATTTATTAATATAATAATATTATAGAGTATAATATTATAGAATAATAATAAGAAATAATAAATTAAAAAAAATAATGCAAATAAAAAAATGTATAATTTGTAAATCCAAAATATATATTAGGTTGGAAACTAAAATAAAAAATACATAATTTGTAAAATAATAAATAAATAAATTGGTAAAATGAAAAAATAATTTAACCCTTTAACTGTCACTCACATTTTTGTACATTACCATCCAGACTTAAATTTTTATAATTCACGAATAAAAACATTTTGTAATATGATTTTGATGTACATTTTCCGTGGTAATGCAATTCAAAGGATGAATTTTGAGAATTTAAGTTTTGAACTGATGATCTTATTAATTCTTAAAGTGTGATAGGGAAAAAGGCAATGAAGAAAGTCTTTTGTGACAAAGGTCAGAACTCATGTTATGATGTAGATTTTTTTTTTTTTTTTTTTTTTTTAAAGTTTCACTCTTGACATATATTAATTATTATAATAATAATTACTTTTCTACATAATTTGTAACACAAAAATATGGTAAAATTTCTATTTAGGAGTCTTAGACCTTTCCAACAATGTATAGTTTGCCATGATTAGATTAGGATTTATCTGTAATATGGTGAAGTAAACTTAGGCGTCCCACAGAGTGGACGGTGACAGTTAAAGGGTTAAAATACTATAAAAATAAGTGTATAATAGTTAAAAATAAATAAATAAAAATCATTTGTACAATAAAAATGCATAAAATAAATTGTAAAATGAAATAAAAATATAAAAACAAGTTGTAAAATGGAATGCGAAATAAAATTACTAAAATAAAAATTAGTAAAAGAAACTATTGTTTAATTGGTGTTTTCAAAGGCAAACTGTCATGCAAAGTCATGAATATCTAGTAAAAAAAAAAAAAAAAAGCATTTTATTCCCTTCTGCTCACAAAGGCTGCATTTTATTTAATCAAAAATATAGTAAAAACTGAAATATTATTTCAATTTAAAATAACTGTTTTCCATTTGAATATTTTGTCAAATGTAATTTATTTCTGTGATCAAAGCTGAATTTTCAGCATCGTTATTCCAGTCTTTAGTGTCACGTGATCCTTCAGAAATCATTCTTATACGGCTGATTAAAATTGTTTGCTGCTACATCAGTGCATCTGTAGTTTTGTGTGTCTCCTCCTTCACTGCTGTCCGTTTACTGTCTCCAGAGAGCTGTCTGATGGCCCAAACTCTGAGGGCTCCCAGAGGTCCATTCTCTCTCTTTCTTTTCCTCGTTTTCCAAACCTCTCTCGTCCCTCTGTGCCTGCTGACAAGGGGTGAGCCTGACTGCATGAGGCCGTCAATGCATTACTGCTCAGAGCTTCTCATGGGCTACAGAGTGACAGGAAACTCCTGATAACTCCCTAAACGAATGGAGGAATGACATGTCAACATGCCCTGGTCACATTTTACAGCCAAAAAAAAATAAAAATAAAAAATTGCCTCAATAAAATCTACCCATTTTATTTTATTTTATTTTATTTTGTTTTGACTCCAGATAAATTATGGACAGTACACTTTTTAAAAAAAATATTTAACTTTACAATAATTTCCCATTACAGCATCATAATGATTAGTTAAGTTAAATATTGCAACTGAGTTGTCATTAACATGTTGCAATGCAAAAATTTAATGCAGTGCAAAATGCAAACCGCTGACTTTGTACCATAGTATCACAGTGCATGTGACAAATAAAAGATTGAACTTTATTACTCTCTGGTTTATTTCACCCTTGTCTTTTATTGTTTTATGTTTTATTACAGACAAACTCAGCCCGCTCCTGTAAACGCAGTGAGGCGACGGTCCTCGACGAGAATGTCTCTGGTCAGCATTACACCAGTTATTCGATGACTATACAACAGTTTTGCTGTGGAGCTTTTTCTGTTGGACGTTTCTGGAGTTTGTCGGCTCTGCATGATCTCATTTGCTTTTGATGTGATTTACTGTAGCTCTATTCCAAAACCTTGTTCTCTACATAGACAGATCCCTTTTAAGGCAGCATACTAAAATGTCAAGCATAAAAAAAAATAAACAAAAATAACTTTTAATTGAACTTTTAATGCACTTTGAAGCAATGTTTGATGATATGAAAGCACTTTTATGACTTCAGATACAAAGTTTAGATAGGCATTTCACATGAGTTAATGTGTCCGTCTGAATTAATGCCGCTTTTTTGTCTTATGATGCAGCCAAAACCGCAACCCTACATGATGCCACCTCAGATGCACTTTAACGGTCATTACAACGAACCATACACGTCTTCACAAGGTAGAACAACTTCCATCAGCAGTAGGCCAAAAATGCTTTGTCTGTTCTCAAAAAATGATTTTCTTATTTAGTATTTTGCATTTACGTTCTCAAATCAAGATAAAAGCAAAATGACAGAATTTAGTGAGTTTAAGCTTGCAACGAGAAAAAAAAAATCTTTCAATGTGGTTAGAAAAAAATAACTTTATTCAAAAGGAAAGCAAGTTTATTTTTTTTGGGCCCCACTGACATTTGTTCTTGTTTTAAGCCTCAACTCACTTAATTTTAATACATTTTTCAAAAAACAAGACTTAACAATTTGTAAAGGTAATCTCTTTAAGAGTTTACATTTGTACTTGAAAACAAGACAAAAAGACTTAGACAAAATTTTTTATTTAAATCAAAATAAATTCTAGTAATTCAAATATTACATTATTTTATAAATACTTATATTTAAATACGGGAAATGCAGGTGAAAATGTACTCGGTTTGCTTTGCAAATTAATTTAATTAATTTTTAAAAAAGGAGAAGAATTTTACTGGAAAACAAGACAAAAATATTAAGTAAGAAATTAATCTTATATTTTACTTATTATCTTGTATATTTAAAACCAGATAAATTATAGACAGTAAATCAAATACTATAATTATAAGTATTTAAAGTATTAAGTATTTAAAAAAAAAAATCATTTATTGTGAAAACCTATACCAAGTTAATTTTTCCTGATTTAAAAAAAAAAAAAAGAAAGAAAAAAGTTGTTTGTCTTTGAAAACGAGACAAAATACTAGTAATACAAGTGAGAGATTTTTTTTTTTTCTAATCTAGAAAAATTTGTACAAAAAAGTTTGTACTTGAAAACAATACACATTTAAATATAGAAAAATTAAGTACTAAATACTAGTAATACAAATAAGAGAATCATTATTTTATTTTATTATCATATATAATTTTTAAATCTAGAAAATTGTTTGTATTTGAAAACAAGACAAAATTCTAGTAATACAAGTAAGAGAATTATTTTACTTTTATTTTATATTTTTTATCGTATTTTTTTTTTTAATCTAGAAAAATAAATTTGTACTTGAAAACAATACAAAATACCAGTAATACAAGTAAGAGAATCGTTATTTTACTTTTTAATTTTATTTAATTATTTTTTTTATTATTATATATATTTTTTTAATTATAATTTTTATTAGAAAAATTAAGTACGTTTTAAAAAAACACCACACAGTTTTTTTCTATAAATATTAAACTTTACAATGTTTTTGCATTATACCATCATGATGCTGACTTGCAATGACTGTCATTTTACTTCTCAAGTTAATGTATCTTGATTTAAAGAGAGTTCATTTGTACTGGAAAACAAGACAATATACTAAATAAGAGAATTGTTCTTTATTTTACTTTATTTAAATTTTTTCCTTGATTTAATTAAAATTTAATATAGTCAGTAAATAAAAAAAATATATATTTTTGTAAATAATAAAAATATATATTTTTACAATATTTTGGCATTATAGCATCGTAGTGATGCTTGGTTTAACGAAAGTTTATATTTTTTTACTGGAAAACAAGACACTGACTCGCCTCTCTTGTGTTTCCTCCAGATAATCTTTACATCAACAACCAGAATGGTTTCTACTACCATTCCCAGACCAGTCTGGATCGCTCTCCGCACGAGTACAACGGCCGGATCCGTAACGGCAGCGTTTACAGCGCCCACAGCACCAGCTCCCTCAACAACCCACAGCACTACCTGCAGCCGTCGCCCATGTCGTCCAACCCCAGCATCACAGGAAGTGACCTCATGCGGCCCGACTACGTGCCCTCCCACCGTCACAGCGCCCTGATCCCGCCGTCCTACCGCGCCACGCCCGATTACGAGACCGTCATGAGGCAGAAGAACCTCGGGATGATCCCTCCGGCCGAGCGCCAGAGCCACTCCATGAGGAACCTCAACATCGGCAACTCGTATGCTTACAGCCGCCCAGATCCGCTCGTTTACAGCCAGCCCGAAATCCGAGAGCATGGCACGGGCCAGTACCCGTTCCACCTCAACTACAGCTTCCACAGCCCCTCCCCGTACCCCTATCCTACCGAGAGACGTCCCGTAGTGGGCGCCGTCAGCGTCCCCGAGCTCACCAACGTCCAGCTCCAGCAGGCGCAGGAATATCCGGCGCCTAACATCATCAGGAATCAGGTGTACTGGCCGCCGCCGCCGTATCCCTACCCTCACCCTCGACCCGCCAACAGCACCCCGGACCTGTCCCGCCACCTCTACGTCAGCAGCAGCAACCCGGATCTCATCACGCGCCGCGTCCATCATTCGGTGCAGACGTTCCAGGAGGACAGCCTGCCCGTGGCGCACTCACTGCAGGAAATGAGCGCACCGCTCGTCACGACCCGACGGCCTCACATGCACAAGCGCAACTCCATCGAGATCGCCGGCCTGGCGTACGGCCTGGAGAACATGAGGCTCAAGGAGAGGAAGGTGAGTCTGTTCGGAAAGTTTTGGTGTGACTTTATACACATTTAAATATGTTTTCAGTAATGTTAGGTTCACATTTATGTAATTATATAAGAACTCTAATTATGTATTTAATTCTTTTATATTTATATATTTTTATATTATACATTAATCAAATTATACATAAAGCTTATTCTTTCATGCTTGTATAAAATTCCTAAAATTAATATAAGAATTAATTCTAGAATTGATTCTAGACTGAACTGTATTTAGGAGATTTGTTTTTGTAAAAAATATTATATATTTATATTATTATATAGGATTCCTTTTTTATATATATATATATATATATATATATATATATATATATATATATATATATATATATATATATATATATATATATATATATATATAAAAATATTATTATTATTATTATTATATATTTTTTTTGTATAATTAATTCTTATTTTCTGTGTCATTTGAAATATATTATATATTCATCTAATTACATGTACAGCCAATTCTTTTATGCTTGTATGAGAATCCTACAAATTAAAATGAATTATTATGATTATTAGCAGTAATCTGTGATTGTAGATCAAACCACATTTAGGATTTTTTTTTAATCATTATATTTTAAAATATATAATTATTATGTAATTATATAGGAATCTTGATAATTTAATTTAATTCTTTATAATATGTTTTTATCATTTATTATAATTTTTATATATATTTTATAATTTATCATAATTTGTGTGTGTGTATATATATATATATATATATATATATATATATATATATATATATATATATATATATATATATATATATATATATATATATATATATATATATATTAATCTAATTGTATATACAGCTAATTCTTTTATGCTTGTATGAGAATCCTAAATCTATAATTATTATATAATTATTTAGGAATCCTAATAATTATCTAATTAATTCTTTATAAAATAAATTGTATATGTATTATATATTAATCTAATTATATATACAGCTAATTCTTAAATGCTTGTATGAGAATCCTACTAATTAAAATGAATTCTCATATAATTATTAGCTGTAGTTTGATTCGATTCTAGAACTATACTTAAGAGAATGTATTTTTCATTCAATTTAATTTTTGACGTTGCACATATTTAAAAAAAATTTTAATAGCATTTAGTTATTATATTTATTTATTGTATAATTGTAGAAATAATATTAGAAAATAATTAATATAAAATGGATATAAATAAATAAAGACTAATAATTCTATAATAATTTTAATATAATTACTAGCAAAGATCTTGAGTTTTAAATTGGACTTTTTTCTTTTTTTAAATTAGTAAATTTTTTCATTTCACTGCCATTTGCGTCAACACATTCGAAAAAGTATTTTGCCTGTTCTTAAAAATTAATATCATTAATATGGTTTTTTATTTAATTAGCGTTTTGCTAATTCTCAATTGATGTAATTAAGAATTATAATAAATATTTTTAGTAAATAAAATTATAATGATATATATTTTTATTTAACAGTAATTTGCAAAAATAATATATTCAGCATTTCTATAATAAAGGTAATGCTGTTGATGATGATAATGATTATTATTATTATTATTTTGCATTACATTTTAATTTTGAAAACATATTAATGCATTACATAAGACATACAAAAAAATTATCTTATTTTTCTGTTCATGTGGAAGCACAATGTAAGGCATATTTTGCCTGTTCTTAAAAATTGATATCATTAATGTTTAAATGTAAATCATAAATGATACATTTAATCCTTATATAATTATTGCTAATTAAGATTGTAGATTGAATTATATGTAAGAGAATTTCTAAAAATGTTATACTTAACTACCCCATGTATCTGTATCGTCAGTGAGATGTTATATAAACAAATTGGTTTTCAATCACATTTTGCTAATTCTCAAATTATTATGTAATTAAGAATTCTTATTAATTCTTATATAGTTATGATCAGTAGTCTAAGATTCTAAAATGTATTTAAGTTTTTTTTTTTTGTTTGTTTGTTTTTTGTTTTTTTACATCAACTCCTTAGGTATCCGCATCTGCAGCTGAGACTCCGCCCCCGGTGTCCCAGGTGATGCCGCCTACAGCATCCGGCTCCGACATCAACGTCGTCCTGGAGGTCACGAAGCCTGAGGATGGGGTCATCAAAGAGGACGTCATCTACGGCCACAAAAAATCACTGTCCGACGCCACGATGCTGGTACACAGCAGCGGTGAGGAAGAAGAGTTTGAAGACGACAGCGGCCGACACACACCCCAGTCTCAGGATGCGGTGGGAGGTCCCGAGCATCACATGACGCCGATGGGACGGCCACTCATAGATCCGCCCGCTTATCCGTTCAGCCACAGTATGGAAACGGTCCTGACGGGCCCACTGGCGTACCAGGCCCATCCTATTATTCGCAAACCGGAGGACATGGGCCAGCTGCCGCCTCTACGAGAGCCCGGACACATGGTGCCTTCGGTGTCAGAGGGGGATCTGAGTGGACAGGGACGCTTGAGACAGAAGAGAGATGTCTTTAAGAGACCAGTCTCTGATGTGCCGCCTGCCAGAAGGAACATTGAGGGTCTTCCTCCAGCAGTAAGTTCACCTTGAAGATCAGAACTGAATCAGAATCAGTTAAACATGCATTTGAGAATGCAGTAAACATGTTTGAAAGTGAAAAATATAAAGACATAAATATTATTGTAACAAAGTGTAAAATAAAATTATAAATATTTTTTATTAAATACAGCTATATTTATACAATTATTTAAACAGTACAATTGTAATTTGTAAAAAGTAATATGTATTCAGCATTTTTATCATTGAATAAAAAAAAAAACATTATTATTATTATTATATTATTATTAATAGTAATAATAATAATAATTTTATTTTATTTTTTTGTTAAGCTTTGAATTCAGCTGCAAAGTTGAAATAAAACTCTAATTTTAAAGATGAATCGCTTCATTTAAAGATCGTAATTGAATCGGAATCATGAAAAATACTGAAAAAATATAAGACAAAATATTAGACATAAATATTATTTTAACCTGTAGTGTATATAATACTGTATTATAATGTATATAATATTTTTTGTAAATAAAATTATATATATTTTTTTTTATTTAGCAGTAATTTGTGAAAATAATATATTCAGCATTTGTGTAAATAGTAAGATGTTAATGATGATGATAATAATAATAATAATAATAATTATAATTATTATTATTATTATTATTATTATTATTATGCTTTACATTTTAATTTTGAAAATATTAATATATTACATAAGATTTATAAAAAAAATGATCTTATTTTTTTCTGTTCACGTGGAAAGCATGTGGAATCACAATGTAAAGCGTCATTATTTTGTGTAGCCACCCAGATGAGTTCATTAAGTCATCATGTAAGCATTTGCAGGAGTGTTTTATTAGGTGTTCACTTAAGAGAAATGCTACAATTAGCTGCACAGTCTCATCTAATGAGGTTTAATCAGGAACTAAATGCTACCTCCTCATTCCATTAATAGCTAGTACTAAAATAGCTTTTAGCTGTAGTTCACTAAAACTAAAATAAAATTTATTTTAGCAAAATAATAAATAAATAAATAAAAATAAATACATTCATTAAAAAAAAAAAAAAAAATATATATATATATATATATATATATATATATATATATATATATATATATATATATATATATATATATATATATAATTTTTTTTTTTTTTTTTTTTTTTTTTTTTTTGTCTGTGTGTTGTTTATAATTGGAGTTCTGGTATTAATGCAATGAATATTTTTTTTGTTTAGTTATGCATTTTAAGATGTAATGCACTGTTTTTTTTCCTTACACTTTGTTCTTTATTTAAAATAACCTCGAAATAATATTTAAGCAGTTTCCTTAACTT
The DNA here is from genome assembly GCA_036247105.1 of Cirrhinus mrigala. Taxonomy (NCBI): domain Eukaryota; kingdom Metazoa; phylum Chordata; class Actinopteri; order Cypriniformes; family Cyprinidae; genus Cirrhinus; species Cirrhinus mrigala. The sequence goes on along the minus strand of CM070023.1, from coordinate 7,601,282 downwards.
TAACACATGGCACAGAAAAAAAGATGTTTAGCAGAATGTTCATGCTGCTTTTGTATTAAAAAAGTTACAGAGATCTTATTCACAGATATAGAAATGATCCATTTGGCTCAGTAGTTAAAAGAAATGCCATCTGATTTGTGACTGCGCTTGATTCAGCTGGTGTGGCTTTTATTTTCATTTTGTCTACATGTACAGTATGTGTTAGTACTGTGGGTGAGGCCGAGTGCTTGACTTTGTACGTGTGACTTGAAGAATGCCGTCCAACAGGCCGTAAGACCCGAACATCTGCATTCTGTGTCTCTTGTCGACTGTGTCACTCAGACGCTGATTCTCAGACTCAGACTTCTCTCTGTTTCTCTCTGTTTCTCTCTGTCTGTCTCCATCGCTCGCTCCGGGTATGAAGGGCATGAAGAAAGGACGCTCCGAGGTCAAGAAGGTGGGTCCCCTGAAGATGGCCGCTCTTAACGGCCTGACCCTGTCCAGAATGCCTCTGCCCGACGAAGGGAAGGACGACCCGGAGAACGCGTCTAACGATGAGAGGGTGAGTACTGCTTTCATTTTTACTGCTGGTTTGTGAAATGGCGGTTAGTGGTTGAAAAACGCGTTTTTTTGTTTATTTTTAATGGCTGATGATTTTTATTTTTGTTTTTAATTTTTTCTTATTTTTTCTTATTTTATATATATATATATATATATATATATATATATATATATATATATATATATATATATATATATATATATATATATATATATATATATATATACTTTTTTTTAAGTATTGGTCATTTAATTAAATACAAATAATGAATTTATTTATATGTTTCTTTTATTAAAAAATCCTGAAATATGTTTTTAAATGTATTAATGTATTTAATGATTATAATATTTATAGTAAAGTCATAAAAAAAAATGTGTAATATATTGTTTAAATGTATATTAGTGAATTTATTAAAACATTATTATGATTGTTGTTATTAGTGTAATATGTAATATTTGTTTTAAATATTTTGAAAGATATCGTATTAGTATTATTACTATTGTATACACTTCTGCAGTATGTTGTTTAAATATTATTATATTAAATATTATTCTATTATTCTTCAAAAAAAAAAAAAAAAAAATATATATATATATATATATATAAATAATTATTTATATATATATATATTATATATATATATATATATATATATATATATATATATATATATATATATATATATAAAATAATAATATATTATTTTTATTATTATTATTATTGTAAGTGTTCTAAAACATTTTTAAGTCAATTTTTTTTTTTTTTTTTATTTACGAAATGTTAAATGTTCTGAGTTACATTTTAGTAAATCTTAATGTATTTAATATATATTCTATTCAAATTCTTATTAATATTATTATTATGGGGTGAAGAGATCCTCACGTGCTGTGTGTTTCCTGCAGTGTAAGATACTGGAGCAGCGCATGGAGCAGGGGATGGTGTTTACTGAATATGAGCAGGTCCCCAAGAAGCGGCCCAACTGTGAGTGCACTATCGCTCTGATGCCTGAGAACAGTGACAGGAACCGCTTCCAGGATGTCCTGCCCTATGACGACACGCGTGTGGAGCTGGTGCCCACCAAAGAAAACAACACGGGCTACATCAACGCCTCTCACATCAGGGTGAGCTGTAGATATGTTTTACAATATGATCATGTGTGGACACTTTGCATTGATGCTTCAGGTCATTGTATTAATCTTTAGGAGCTCAGTGCTGAAACTGCTGTTTTTATAAGACTTTTTTTAATAATAGTAGTAATAATAATAAGAAGAAGTAGAATGAATATTTATTTATTTATTTATTTATTTATTTATTTATTTACTTACTTATTTATTTATGCATTTATTTATTAATTACTTTGTTTGTTTACGTTATTATTATTATTAATAACAATATTATTAATATTCTTCCCCAAAACTCACAGTGCAGATAAAACCATAATCTTAGAAATAAGTCATTAGTTTTACAATAATAATTATAATTGAGTTTTGTAATAATAATAATTATTATAATTTATTATTATTATTGATATTATTTATTATTATTATTATTATTATTATTATGCCCTTTATGATGATGATCATTTTCAGCCACCTTGAATTAGATTATATTATATAATATAATATAACAGGGCTCAATGCTAAGGATTTTTTCTACTGGCCCGCTTGGGCCAGTGGTTCAAATTTCTACTTGCCTGGTCAATATTTTCACTGGCCCTGCCACAAAAAAAATTAAATAGTTGCTGTTATCATTGTTTTTGACCCATGTTATCTTTAATCTTAATAAATAAGCTTATATGACATCAACATTTTACATACTAATTAAACTCTCGAGCCTAACAAATATAAAGTTCAAATATTATTTGTTTGTTAAAAAAATATTTTATTATTATTTTATTTTAAATGAAAATGTGCTTTAGGGAAAATAACAGACGGATTGAATGAATGCAAATTCAGTCTCTGCCAGCAGGTGTCGCTTATGGAATAATGATACAGCGTTTCCCTGGTTACCGCTGTAAACAAAGGAGCGCCGTGCTTATGTGAACAGCTTGTGGGTGAAAAAGGTCGGTCTCGTGCGAAAACTCAAAATAAGCGCAGTAGAGGAAGACAATAACACACATAACGTTAGTTATAGGAAATGCATATGGACATCATTTTATCAATATTCCTAAAACCTCCTCAGGTATTTTCATGATAATAAAGTATATTAATAATTATTAATAATAATTTCGCACGAGAGCGACCTCTAGCTTTCGGGTGCAACAGTATTTTACCTATTTCACCCACAAGCTGTTCATAAATCATGTACAATATAATGTCTGTTAATCGTGACAGCCTTATTTGGGCCGGTCTGAAGTATCTGTTATTAATAATATAGGAGTCTAATAATAATAAGAAGAAGAAAGCGATCAATAATACATACCTGAGATCCGGGGCTCGCGCTGATGACGTAACGAGAGGGACGCGCCTTCGTCCCTTGTACACACCCCCAACCTCTTGACCCCTCCCCCACGTCAAATCAGTGCCACAAAGCGAGGCGCAAAGAAAAATGAAGCGCAAAGGAAAGCTTGCGCCGCAAAGGCATGGATGACTGAAACGCGGATTTAAAGGAGCGGCGCAAAGGGAAATATGTGTTGCAAAGTCAATACGGCTGAAGTTTTACTTTGCTAAACTTTATTTTTTCTCTCAGGGGTTAACTTTTCTTTTGCAATTATTTTTTTTTACTTGCAAAAAAGCAATTTTTTTTTCTCAATACTCTATTTTTATTTGCAAAACATATTTTTTGTTTGCAAAACATTGTTTTATTTTGCAGATATATATGACCCTATTTTGACTCCATAGTCGAGCCCTGTATAATATAATATAATATAATAAATCATTTAATTCATTTGGGAGAAGAAAAGTACAATTATAAGTTAAAAATCTATTATTATTGTTACTATTATTGTTGTTATTAAAACGCATTGAACTAGAGTATAAAAAAACAAAATATAATATAAGATAAATTATTTCATTTATTTGGGAGAAGAAAAATACAATTATAAGTTAAAAATCTGTATTATTATTATTATTATTATTATTATTAATAATAATAAAACACATTGAACTAGAGTATAAAAAATAATACAATAAATGATGTAATTTATTTGGGAAAAGAAAAATATAAGTTAAAAATCTATTATTATTATTATGATTAATATTAAAACATTTAACTAGAGTGTTAAAAACAAAATAATATAATATAATAAATGTAATATACAAAATAATATTATTTAATTTATTTGGAAGAATTTAAAATACATTTTAAGGTTAAAAAGCTAGAGTATAAAAAGCAAAAATAAAATAATAAATTATTTAATGTATTTTGAGAAAAAAATACAATTAAGTCAAAAAATCTATTATTATTATTATTATTATTATTGTTATTATAAAAATAATCATCATTATTACTATTATTATTATTATGCCTGATCATGCAACATCAAACCATGATCATAGAGATCTGACTTAAAAATTTGCACAATTTTTCAAAGACTTCTAAACGAAACCACTGAACTACACTAAATTAGATAAATACATGCTTCTTGATATCCTGAAGAAGCATGAAAAATTTGATGGAAACCAGGCCTAAGTCATAGAAGTAATTTTTATATTTCTTTTCTAAATTACCTGAAAACTATTTTTTATTTCTTATTTAGGTTTGTTCAGTTTTGCTAAAGTATACCTAATGCACTTCTTGCATGCACTTAGTTTTAAAGTACTTGAACACCAATAGTGGTTTTATATCAGATTAATCAGCTCTCATATTGTTTTCTGACCCTCTACTCATCAGGTTACGGTCAGAGGTAAAGAGTGGAGTTATATCGCATCTCAGGGTCCGCTTTCCAGCACCTGCCAAGACTTCTGGCAGATGGTTTGGGAACAAGGAGTCGCCATCATTGCAATGGTTACAGCGGAGGAGGTGAAAATCAAAACATCTGAAATGTGGTTGTTATATACAGTGTCACACTTCAATCTGACGTGATGACGTGCATCACCAAACCGGCTTGTTTTGTGTCCTGTCCTGCAGGAAGGGGGTCGTGAGAAGAGTTTCCGCTATTGGCCCCGTCTGGGCTCTCGCCACAACACTGTTACTTACGGACGATTTAAGATCACCACACGCTTCCGCACGGACTCTGGGTGCTACGCCACAACGGGCCTGAAGATCAAACACCTCCTCACTGGACAGGAGCGAACCGTCTGGCACCTGCAGTACACGGACTGGCCCGATCACGGCTGCCCGGAGGACTTTAAAGGGTTTCTCTGTAAGTACAAAACACAAGCAGGGCTTTCTTTATATCAAACTCTACATCACAGATGGTGATAGGATCTGCATGTGAAAAAATGTTGTTGTTGTTTCTGCCATACTTTCTGGACAAAGTGTACATTTTTCTCTTTGTAAACCAGAAAGAAAAGTGAAAGTGTTCACTTAAACTCTTTAAAGAAAAAAAAAAGTATATATACTTAAAGTATGTATGCCTAAACACATTTGATTTTGCATATGCAATATATTTCATTAGTATATTATAAGTAAACACATGATGCATATTTGTATTAATTATTATAAAATTTTATTATCATTATTATATTAAAGAACAGTTCATTTCCAAAATGTATATCTGCAAATTATATATGATCTTCAGACATGTACATAAAATTAGTACATAATAGACATTTTTCTTAATTCAATATGTATATAATGTAATGTTTATATATTACAAATATATATTTATTTAATATAGTTGTATGTACATTATATAAACTTTTGCAGTATTTAATGATATATTTTTTTATTGTAAAAATGTTTTAGTAATTTGTATATATGCAATTAAAAAATATGCAGTAAGCTATATGTGTGTAATAAATACATAATAAATACATAAATACATAAATATATAGTGTATACATATAAAAATGTTATTGCTCTCAAATGATTAATCACATCCAAAATAAGTTTTTGTTTACATATGTGTGTATTGTGTATATTATGTATATATAATTACACACACATACAGTATATATTTTTTAAATATGTACATGTATTTACATTAATATAAAATTATTTATATTATATATTTAATATATAAACATAGCATATTTTTCTTAAATATATACATGTATACATGCCTATGTGTGTATTTATATATACATAATATACACAGCACACACATTTTGAAAACAAAAACGTTTATTTTGGATGCAATTAATCGATTGACATCACTAAAATATATTCATGCTAAGTAAATATATAAAGCATATTTTTCAGCATATTTTCATGCATATGTTTAATAAATAAATAAATAAACAAATAAATAATAATATAATAAATAATAATTTTTTTTTTTTTTTTTTTTTTTTTTCATTTTCTTAATACAGTGCCTAAAAGTAAAGTCACACAATCTTTATGGCTTTAATTTTTGCACATTAGCATAATTTCATAATTATGAGTAATCTTAAGATTATCTCTACAGTGTTATTAAGCACCATTATAACGATTTAAGAAAGAGTATTTCAGTGACGTTCATATCATGCATGACTTTAGGCTTCAAGAAGAGTATTCTTGTGGCGTGTCCCTTAGCTGGCCTCTTTCTGTTTTGTGTTTTTGCCTGGCGTGGCTCTTTTAAAGCGCTCTATTTCTGTGTCTCAGCGTACTTGGAGGAGATCCAGTCGGTGAGGCGACACACCAACAGCTCCAGCGATCCAAAAAACACAAACCTGCCGGTCCTGGTGCACTGCAGCGCAGGGGTGGGACGCACTGGTGTGGTCATCCTGTCTGAGATCATGATAGCTTGTCTGGAACATAATGAGGTACATATGTCCTGTGCTTACAGTGGCATGAACGCATGAGAGATTTAGTGCATTTCACCAGCTTTTCGAGGCAGAATGGTGACGGTTACCAGGGGTTAATGACGTCCACTGCTTACCGCTGGCAGAAAGAAATGTTACACTTCTGCTAAGCGCAAAAACACACGGTTGCTAGGAATAGAGATGTTGACGTTCTCTGCAGATGTCAGCATGCGGATGGGTTTGTATTGCACTTAGATTTAGTATATACACATTTAATGTGACGAAATCACAGCCGAGAGGCATGGAAGTACAGACACTGGTGCTGTTGTGTAACTCGAAGACAATCGTTCAGCCATTGAAACACTGAAAATGCCATTTCACAATTTTCCGAACACTGGTTGCAAAGATTTGACGTAACTTAGGCGTCTAAGACAGACACATTGTATTTAAAATGCCTTGTTTACATCAAAAGTAAATATGATGTGTAGTTGCGCCGTAATCCCGTCACAGTATGAGAAATGTAATGATATAAATCACAAATTAATTACTTTCACTGGAAATACAATAGAAAAATGTTTTATTTAAAAATAGCCGTTTTAATGTATTTTTAGTTAATCCATTGAATGAAACAAAACTTATAAATCAAACTTATTTAAATTAAGAACAGTTTATTATTAAAATATTACATTATTAAAATTATTTAATGTTTTATTACAATTAAGCATGTAATAATTTATTAAAATTAAGTAATTTAATAATTTAATAAAATTATTAAAACAAAACTTAGATAATTTCCATGAGTGAATGACTAAATCAGTCTGATATCAGCTTTATATTTTAATTATTATACTTTAATGTTAAATGTTATTTAATTTAATGTATTTAATACATTATTAATGTTATATAAATATTTATATTTACATAGTCACTTTTATGTACCTTTTATATACAGTTTTTAAATCATTATGTAAATGGTTTGCAGCAAATTAAAGACCTCAGTTCAGATTAAAGACTCAAAAATATTGATATTTTAATTATTATACTTTGTTAAATGTTTTTAATACATTATTAATATTATGCAATTTATATTTACATGTCGTTCTATTTTTATGTGCCTTTTTGTTTACAGGTTTTAATTCATTATGCAAATGCTTTGTGTCAAATTAATTATGAAAGACTTGAGTTCAGATTAAAGACTCAATGATTTAGATTTTTTTATACTTTGTTAAATGTTATTTAATTTAATGCATTTAATACATTATTGTTATATAAATATTTATATTTACATAGTTAAATCATTATGTAAATGGTTTGCAGCAAATAGAGACTTGAGCTCAGATTAAAGACTCAAAATGATTTATATTTGAATTATTATACTTTAATGTTAAATGTTATTTAAATGCATTTCATACATTATCAATATTATGTAATTATATATATTTACATAGTTTTACTTTATGTACCTTTTTATATACAGTTTTTAAATCATTATGTAAATGATTTGCAGCAAATTAATTATTAATGGCCTGAGTTCAGATTGAAGACATAAAAATTATACTTTAATGTTAAATGTTATTTAATTAAATGTTATTTAATACATTATTAATATTACGCAATTATGTATATTCACATCGTTCTATTTTTATGTGTCTTTTTATTTACAGTTTTAAATTCATTATGCGAAAGCATTGCAGCAAATTAATTATGAAAGGCTTGAGCTCAGATTAAAGACTCAAAATGATTTAGATTTTTTTTTTATACTTATGTTAAATGTTATTTAATTTAATACATTATTAATGTTATATTTACATAGTTATTTTTATGTACCTTTTATATACAGTTTTTAAATCATTATGTAAATGGTTTGCAGCAAATTAAAGACTTGTTCAGATTAAAGACTCAAAATTATTTATATTTTAATTATTATACTTTAATGTTAAATGTTATTTAATTAAATGTATGTTATACATTATTAATATTTTGTAACTATTTATATTTAAATATTGTTCTATTTTTATGTACCTTTTTATATAGTTTTTAAATCATATAAATAGTTTGTAGCAAATTGATTATTAAACACTTGAGTTCAGACTTAAAGACTCAGATTATTTATTAATTATTTTAATTGTTATACTTTAATGCTAAATGTTATGTAATTATTAAAAAGAATTATTAATATAATTTAACTTACCTTTTTATATACAGGTTTTAAATAGTTTACATATAAAAGATTTGTAGCAAATAAATGAATCAGTCCGATATCAGTGCACTTGAGTTCAAACAATTATATTTTAATTATTATACTTTAATATGAAATGTTATGTAATTAAATATAGTGAATAAATAGTATTTAAATTATTTATTTATTTTTTTTAATTTAAAATATAATTTTATGTGAATTATCAGTTTATTTAAAATTTGCTTTATGAAAAAACGTGTCTTGCTTCGCTTATTTATCTAATATTCTAAAACACATAATTCTGACTCTATATTCAGATTGGCCGCATTCAAAATGATGAAATACTCGTTTCAATACTGACGTGTCGATGTTTCCCAACAGATGCTGGACGTCCCGACTGTTCTGAACTTGCTGCGGCAGCAACGCATGATGATGGTACAGACGCTCTCACAGTACACCTTCATTTACAAAGTCCTCATTCAGTTCCTGCGAAACTCCAGACTGATCTGAGACCAGCGCTGGCACAGAGGACGTGACGTCCTCCGTCCCACGAGCCTCTCACAACCCCCCTCAGTCCCCGCCGGAACCGCGAAAGCTTCGGGCCGGCGCGGCTTCGCTTCCTGAGCGCTTCCTCGCAGTATTAGTGACGGGGGCGAGACACGAGCCGGGGCAAGTATGAAGGACGCTGCGCCGCGCTCTATTTTACCAGTATTATTCACAGATTTCACTGTGGGCTTTTACACGGATGTCAGTCCCAGCACTTTTATTTCGCTGTACATAGACGCCAACGACGCAGCTCTGTTATTTAATACGATACGCTGAACTGCAGTGGTTGTTTTATACCAGGTTCCTTGTGGATTTTTATTAGTTTACGCATGAAGGTTTAGCGAGCCAAAACAAAATAGCGAACACAGTGTTTAAAGACGTGTGACTTTAGTAAATGGATGAATCTCACGAAAAAGCTCAAAGTTGCTGTTGAAATGTGCTTAAAATGCAAAAAAAGCTTGCTTTTCTTTATGCAAAATATCTAAATGCTTATTTTCTTGAGATTCACCCATTTGCATCATGGGATGGATATAACAGGACTACGACTACATCCAGTGTTACGCGGCATGTTAAAGCAAAGCTGTTGCTTGAGATTTTACCATTTAACCCTACAAACGGGTTTCAACGATCAAACGCATCTCAAGTATGAATGCAGCCAAAGACAGGAGGGTTTATTTTCTGATCACAGACGCAACCTATAAATAATTTACATTATGTATTAAAATTGTATATGAAAACTGTATTCTACATATAATCAGAAAGGCTTTCTCATTGCATTGGGGATGATTTTGTATTTTTCCAGCTCTTGCCACATTTCCACCAGCAATATTCAATAACCCGACACACCAAAGAGCGTCACAGACTTGACTTGTGACCTCATTATCTTACACACACACACCAGCTATGATGGTTTACCAAAGAGTTTTCAGCTTATTGAGTTCTTTGAGTCTTAAAACACTGTGAAACTGCATTATCCATTCTGTTTGAGGAGGAGTTGAAGGTGCAGAATGTGCCATAGCAAATCAGTAGGCCCTCTGTGTTTTTTTTTTTGTTTTTTTTTTTTAGTTTGCGGTTTGAATTGCAATCAGGTCGTTATTTACGATAAAGCAGTGCAGATTGATGCTACATTCCACCATAATGGTGCTGTTACATGTTCACAAAGAAATGGTTTACCCAAAAATGCTGAAAATGTACTGAATTTGGAAAAATGTAGCATTTTATCACATGCTCGCCTATTGCAGTGAATGGGTGCCGTCAGAATGAGAGTCCAAACAACTGATAAAAACATCACAATAATCATCTTCAGGCCAGATGTAGATGAGTCTCTTCATCAGATTTGGAGAAAAGCAGCATTGCATCACTTGCTTACCAGTGAATCCAGTGGTGAATGGGTGCCATCAGAGTGAGAGTCCAAACAGCTGATTAAAAACATCACAATAATCCACAAGTAATCCACACCACTCCTGTCCATCAGTTAACATCTAGAGAAGACAAAAGCTGCATGTTTGTAAGAAACATATCTATTATTAAGCATTTTTTAACTTCAAACCATTGCTTCCAGCTAAAATACAAGTCCATAATCTATAATAGCGCTTCCTCTAGTGGAAACAGTCCATCTCAGTCCATCCAGTTTAGAGCTGTTTTGGCTCGTAAATGGTGCTTGATCTGTGCAGATTTCTCTCCTGATTCAGGTAAGCCTTTTTGTCTACTGGAGAAAGCAATATTATGAATAAAGGCCAGAAGTGACGGTTTGAAGTTAAAAACGTCTTAATGATAGATTCGTCTATTAAAAATGTGCAGTTTTTGTCTTCGTAAGATGTTAACTGATGGACTGGAGTGGTGTGGATTACTTGTGGATTATTGTAATGTTTTTATCAGCTGTTTGGACTCTCATTCTGACGGCACCCATTCACTGCTGAGGACGATTTATCTAAATCTGGTGAAGAAACAAACTCATCTAGATCTTGGATGAGTAAACTTTCAGCAAACTTTCATTTTTTGGGTGAGCAATTCCACTAAATCCAAGCATACCTGCAGCGTCCCTTTTAAACAAAGGCTTTGTGTGATTTTTCTTTTTTATACTTGGATGATTCATTGTGATGCTCATTTGCAGTTTATTAAAAGTATCCAATTTTTGTGGAGCCAAATTTTGCCATGGGTGAATTTTACAGAAACTTTAAATAAGCTTCTAGGTCATATTTCAACATAAAAATCAAAAGAAAAAAGTGCAATTTAAAGTATTTGTACTGAATTTAATTTATTGTGAGGAAGACGTATTACTGAATTTCAGTAATGAGGATGAGATTTCTTTCACGTGACAGTAATGAGAATTCAAGGACAAACAGTTGCTTAGTTGTCCCAGAATGTGTTAAAATATAAAATGAATTATATTAAAGTGTCTTTTTCTTTTGATTTTGCGCTGGAATATGATCAGAAATGTTCTTGGTAAGAGTCACTCTCTTTATTCAGTTCTGACTGGTGCCTAAAACAATAGCAGTGTGTCCTTGTTTGTGTTTGGTTAAATTGTAAAATCAAATATGTTTTGTTGTGAAGGACAATCACTTTTTCACATTATCCTGTCCATCTGAATATCATGAAACATTAATTCAGCCTAAAACAACACATCCACAGGTTGGGTTCCTTCATTTATCCATGAGGTAAAAGTCATTTAAGTGTTTTGGTTGTATAATGGTTGTAAAAGCACAATGTCTGTCTCAAAACCTTTTCATAATTCATGTTGAGTTGTGTTGGTTTAGATTTAGACGAACTGCTGCGATGTTTGAGGTTTGCTGATGTGAGTGGACAATGATCAGTGTTCATCTGAACTGGAAAACTGTACTTCAAGACAATAATGAACAAAGCTGAAAACTGGACTCCCACAGCTGCTTTTTGGAATACATGTATATTAATAAGCAGATACTGTTTATATTGCTGATTTTTTTTGAGTGTTATTAACTTTTAACCACATCACATTTGAAGCTAGTAAAACTGCTGTTTACCCCAGGTGGATTCTGATCTGTTTTGGTTGTGTAGAGCAAGATCTCAGCCGCCACCGCCTCCATCATGAGTGCGTGTTCTGATGTTGTACAGCTATCAGAAGAGCTAAATTATATCCCTCTGTAAACAACTATATTTTTCATTCAGAAAATAAATATTTTAAATTGTTAAAGTTTGGTGTCTCTATCCTTTGCATGGTTTAAAGTGCACAGTACAGATATGACAGCATTGGCAGAATTTTTATATATATATATATATGTATTTTTATTTTATTTTTTATATTTATTTTTTATTTACCTTTGATTAGATTTAGATATTTATATTTTTATATTATTTTTTTTTTTAGATTTTTGATTTAATTTATATTATGTTAAAAAAATATTGGTTTATTTTAACATTTAATTTTTTATTTTTAGTCATTTTAGTCATGCAAAATTGATGCTATTAAAAAAAACTGACAATTCTTGTATTAGTAAAAATGTGACTGCATATAGATGTTAAAAATTATACTGGTTCTGCAAATGTATCCATTTTATAGTTAAAATGTATCATGATTTATTTAATTTATAACTCCAGTGTATTCCAGCAGCCACTAGAGGGCGCCATGTGTCATGTAATGGTTTTGTGGATGCATCAAAATGCATTGTCAGAATAATCTTAAAAAACATGAATGGATTTTAAGAGAATTAAAGTGAGTAAGATGTTGAGACTTAATATTTCTAAAATATTTCTAGTTTCTTAATATATCTAAAATATTGTATCTATTGATTGTATATTGTATTGATTGTATATTGATGAATCTCTCCCTGAAATCTCCAGACATTACAGGAATTGTATCAGGTACTTCACATCCATTAAATTAAAAATATACAATGAAGAATAAAAATAGGACAGTTTAGGCCCACTTATTGTACCTGACCAATTAGGGATGACATCTGGGCCAGTTCATTTTGCCAGTTTACTTATATATATATATATATATATATATATATATATATATATATATATATATATATATATATATATATATATATATATATATATATATAATACTCATTTATATGAGTAAATCATGAATGCATCAAATGTATATATGTTTATATGATATTACTGTTGAGCTCTAGTGAAACTAAAAATTCTTAAAAAGAGATTACTAATGAATCATTTGTATGAACTCTTTTAGATGATACTATTTAGATACCATTACGATTTCAATAATGCACAACCTGTCAGTTTTTCTTAATTATAAAATCATGAACAAGCACAGATTGGCTAGTGACACTCTAGAACGTTCTTATTTGCTAATACATAAACTCTACAGGTCTGGAGGAGAATCAAATGTGATCAATTAAGATGAAAGGGGAGGAGCTACCCTAATTCAAAGCTGTATAAAGGGCAAAGTCTAGCACTGGTGAGTATTGTGGTATTGATTCAAAGTTTGTTAGGATGGAGTTCCTGCAAGGTGTGTTTGTGCTGGTTCTGATTGTTTCTTTTGATCTGACCAATGCATGGGGAAGTTTGAGGTATGGTCAAAGTCCAGGCACCATGAGATGGAAGTCAGATCCAGCTTCTAGAGGCCCTGCCTTTTCTCCTCGTGGACTCTGGAATCCTATGGGAATGACTTCTGCCTTGCAAAGTCCTTTTGGAGTTCAGGAGAAGCAGCTGTTGCAAGGCCCAGTCAAGCCTTTGGATTGGAGGTTTCCACTTGTTCCTGAGGTGCAGAGGGAGTTGGCAGTGGACTTCCAGATGAGGCAACCCGTGACTCCCAGTAGCGTGGCTGTTCAATGCAGTGAGAACCAGGTTCTTGTGGAGGTACAGCAGGACTTGTTTAGCAATGGTCAATTGATCCAGCCATCGGGTTTGTCTTTGGGAGGATGTTCTGTTGTTGGCCAGGACCCGGAATCTAGGGTGCTCGTCTTTGAGTATGAACTACAGAGCTGCAACAGTGTTCTGATGGTAAGAACTGTTTGCTATTACTGGGTTATCTGTTGTAGACTCTTAAGGTTCTCTTATTGGCATCAGTGGTCCCTTGGAACCAAAAGTGATTTTTATTGCATTGCTATGAATGCCTGAAGTTGAGGTGAACACTCTTTTTACAGATGACTGAGGATGAGCTTGTCTACACATTCTCTCTTACCTATACTCCGGAGGCACTTGCTGGCACTCCAATTACCCGTGCCGATGGCGCGATTGTTGGCGTTCAATGCCACTATCAAAGGTAAGTGCTCTGTGACTTGGTCTTGCTGCTTGTGTTGGTGCAACTGGAAGGCCAACTAATGTGTGCCACCTTGAACTCCAGGCTTCAAAATGTAAGCAGTGATGTCTTGATGCCAACTTGGATCCCTTATGCCTCAACAGAGGTTGGTGAAGAAGTCTTGCTCTTCTCCCTGAAGCTCATGTTGGGTAGGTGTAGTTTCTCTGGACCTTTTGGACTTGCAAATTTGGCTTTGCCTAACCTGTTGGTTCCTCTTGTAGATGACTGGTCCTATGAGAGGCCTTCAAACTACTACTTCCTGGGTAATGTCTTTAACCTTGAAGCGTCTGTGAAGGTGTACAATCATGTGCCTCTGCGTGTGTTTGTGGACAGCTGTGTGGCCACCCAAGCACCTGATGTAAACTCTCTCCCAAGATATTCCTTCATTGAGAATCATGGGTAAGGTCTCTTGTTGGTAGTTTGTATTGAGTTGCTTGACCTGCTTTTGTCACTGAGGATGATGGGTAAGGTCTCAACACTTGATGCTATAGTTGACCACCTTGAGCTGATCTTTGTAGCTGAGAAGGATGCTGTAGAGTTGCTTTTGTAGCAACTCTTGTCATCCTCGATCTAGGGTTGACTATGGTGTCAAGTGACTCACGTCACGCATTTTAACTACTCGTCACCAAGTACATGGTAAAGCTAGGGCACTTGATGCTGTAAAGCAGGGTTCCTCAAATCTTGCCCTGGGGGGCCAATGCATTGCAGAGTTTAGCTCCAACCCTGCTCAAACTTGCCTACTTGATGATCCTGAAGGCACAGCTTGTTCTGCTCAGTTGTCTTTGTTAGGGTTGGAACTAAACTCCACAGGAAAGTGGATCTCATGGGGCCAGATTTGAAGATCCCTGCTCAAGAGTTTGTTCTTGAGTTGCTCTCTGTAGTCTCTTTGGCACTGAGACTGGTGGCAAAGGTGTTTGTCACCTGATTCTTTGAGTCTATCAACTTTGTACCAACTTAAAGTGACTAGTTTGAGCTGTTCACCTAGCTCTTTTATAGCTGCTTTATAGTCAAAGTTGGTGTTACCAAGTCAACTCTAGCATCAAGTGACAACTTATTTTGACATGCTCCCTGGCACTGACAATCATGGGTAAGATCTCCTACTCTTGGTTCTGGAATTCATGTTCTTGTTTCTAACCAATTGAAGTGACTAGAACAGGGGTGGCCAACATCAGTCTTTCAGAGCCTCAGTCCTGCAGTTTCATTGCAACATTAATCAAACACGCCTGAACAAGCTAATCAAGCTCTAAGGCTTGCTGGAAAACTACTGGAAGGTGAGGTTTTTAATTTAAGTCAGGGCAGGACTGTGGCACCTTAGGGCCAACATTGGCCACCCCCTGGACTAGAAGTTTCAGTTGCTCAACTATTCATGCCTTATTGTTAGTCATGGTACTTGATCCTAGAGACTTCCCATTCTTGAGTTACTCTAATCTGTCACTGGGAATTGGGAGGGGGGGGGGGGGGGGGGGGTACATCTAGTTACTTGAGCTCCAAGCTCACATTCTTGTTCTTTCAGGTGCTTTGTGGATGCCAAGGCTACATCTTCCAGCTCCCGCTTCATGCCTCAAACCCAGAATGAGAAGGTCCAGTTTCAGCTGGAGGCCTTCATGTTCCAGGAGGGGCGCAGTCCTTCTGTATGTATTCTGAGGATCAGGGGCCAGTTGCATAAACTTAGCCTCTATGTTAAGACAGTGTCTTCAGTCCTAGTCTGACCAACTAGCAGTTAACCAAAGAGTAACCAGTCTTATTTTTTGGATTCAACTTAGACTAATCTACATTTTCCTGTAACTAAATTAAAACAATTATGAACAGTTTTAAAGATAAAATTAGCCGTCTAACTTTTTAAGACTAGTCTAAACCTTTTATGCAACCGGCCTCAGGAGTTACCTTCTGAGTTCTTCCCATCTGCTCTGGGTTTGACCTAATCTGTGGAATCTCTTGCAGATCTACATAACCTGTCTTCTGAAGGCCACTATTGCTTCTGTACCTAGTGATGCTGGACACAAGTCATGTTCTTTTGCCAATGGGTATGTTTATGCCATCTTAAGGCCTCACTTTGAAGGAGCAGTGTCTAATTTGTCTCTTTGCAGATGGTTTGCTGCTGATGGGAACCACCAGGTTTGCGGTTGCTGTGACTCAACATGTGGTCCTGATAGCGGAATTGCTGCTTTCAGTGGTAGGTAGCTGCTTTTTAAAGTGGTGTGTGTGTTTTTTTTTTTTTTTTTTTTTTTTTTTTTTTTCTTCAAGTGCTGTTTAACTTGGGTGTCTTGTGTTCTAGGTGTTCAGTGGGAAGGCAAGGCCTCAGTTGGTCCCATAACGGTTCAAGACCGAAAGACTTTACCTGGTTTTCAATAAACCTGAGAAACTTATCCCTGTTTCAGACTTGTTTTTTTTTCTTGTCAATCTGTTGTCTTGCATGCTGTTAATGTGGGGAACCTGGTGGGGATAGGAAAGTTGACTGTCTTAAACCTAAAGACAGACCTCATGTGGGGGGAAAAAAAAAAAAAATTAAAGAATTGCTTAAAAGTGGGGTTCCTCAACTTGCAGGGCAAGTGCACTGAATAATGGGTAAGATCTTAACTCTTGATTCTGGAGTTAATGTTCTTGCATTTAACAACTTCAAGTGTCTGGAATGGGGTGGCCAACATCAGGACTGTCTCTCCAATACTGTAGGGTTTCTCCAACCTTAATCAAACATGCCTGAACAAGTTAACCCTTTAACTGTCACTCCCTCTTGTAAACCTGTAATACATACAACTTCCATGGTGGGGTTGTGGGACTGTAGCTCTTCAGGACCAATGTTAGCCACCTTGGACTAGAATTGCTCAGCTATTATGCCTTAGAATTGGGGGTACATCTAGTGACTTGAAGATCAAGTTCACATTCTTGAGTTCTTTCAGGTGCTTTGGGGATGCCAAGGCTGCATCTTCCAGCTCCCACTTCATGCCTCAAACCCAGCATGAGAAGGTCCAGCTGAAAGTGTTCATGTTCCAGGAGGGGTGCAGTCCTTCTGTATGTACTGTACTACAAGGATCAGGTGTTAACTCAGTTCTTCCCATCTGCCCTGGGTTTGACCTAATTTGTGGAATCAGGTTATAGAACGGGTGACTCAATAGGAAAATTGACTAACTTAACCCTAAAGACAGACCTCATGTCAAAGAATTGCTTAAGTGCAGTTCTTGGATAACTACAGTACTCAGGGTTTCTCAGATCTTGCCCTTGAGGCCCAGTGTGCTGCAGAGTTTAGCTCCAACCCTCATCAAACTTTTTTTTTTTTTTTTGAATGATCCTAAAGACATTGGCATGTTCAGGTGTTTTATTAGGGTTGGAGATGCACTCTGCAGGAAAGTGGCCAGATTTGAGAATCCCTGCTCTAGAGTTTGTTCTTGAGTTGCTCTAACAACTTTTCACTGAGAATTTGGTGGGAAAGGTGCAGTCGCCTGATGCTGTAGAGTTGATCAAGTTTGTACCAACTTCAAGTGACTAGTTTAAGCTGCTCAGCTACTAGCTCACCTGGCTCTTTTGTAGCCACTTTATCATCCTTGAAAATTCATGTGACCAAGTCAGCTCTACAGGATCAAGTAACTAAACATTTGTGTTGCTCTTTTTAACCACCCTGGCACTGACAATCATGGGTAAGATCTCAGCTTATGATTCTGTAGAGTGGCCAACGCCAGCCCTGCAAAGTTTCACTCCAATCTAAAACAAACACCTGAACAAGCAAATCAAGGCCTAAATTTTACTGGAAACATACAGGCAGGTGTTCATGTTCCAGGAGGGGCACAGTCCTTCTGTATGTACTATGAAGACCAGGAGTTAACTTGAGTTTTTCCCATCTGCTCTGGGTTTGACTTAATCTGTAGAATTTCTTGCAGATCTACATAACCTGTCTTCTGAAGGCCACTATTGCTTCTGTACCTAGTGATGCTGGACATAAGTCATGTTTTTTTGCCAATGGCATTTAAGACCTCACTTTGAAGATGTAGCGTCTAATCTGTGTTATGTTGCAGATGGTTTGTAGCTGTTGGGAACCAGCTACCTACCACTGAAAGTCCTCAACTGGTCCCATAACGGTTCAAGAGCGAAGAAAGACTTCACCTGGTTTTCAATAAAATTGAGAAACCTATCCTGGCTTGTTTTTCTTGTCAATCTGTTTTGGTTTAAATATATGCTGTCAATGTTTGGAAACTGGCATTCATACTGTACCTATTCAGGTTCTAAAAGGGGAAATACTCAATAGGGGAGTTGACTAACTTATCCCTAAGGACAGACCTCATGTCAGCTCAGGTTTTTAAAGAATTGTTTAAAATGGATTTCCTAATGGACAACCACACTACCCCATGATGCTCTAAAGGACTCCACCAATTTGAGCCAGAAGCACTGCAAATACTTGTGCATGCTCTGCAGTAGATTTGCTAACTCTGAGTAATCTTGTCCTTTGTAGGATTGTAGTCTTTCCTTTTTAAGCTTTTTTGGTAATCCCTTTTGGGTGGGGTGGGAAGAAACTGAGAACGTCTGGAACCACCTCCATGGGAATAGTGGGTGGGTACTAATGTTCTCCTCAGTTATTAGACTTGTAATTCTTATTCCTCATTTAAGTTGGGCAGTAACACGTGCTGCTAGCATCTCCAAATGGATTTAAGGCCGTGTTTTCCAATACGCCCTTGATTTTCTATACCAGGGTGGGGACTGCTGGTACATGCAAGATTAGAGTTGAATAGAAAGGCTGAAAGAAGCACACTCCCATTTGTAAACCTGTAAGCCTGTAAGCCTTAACTTTGGTACAACATTTCCCACTTTTGGAGTTCTCCACCCTTAGGTTGATTTATATGTCTTATGGATTTTAATATGGATGGCATCTTATGTAAGTTCAGTTCAATATTCATGGTGCCAAACTTGCAGAACCTGTACTGATGTAACTGGTTGTGTCCAGTAGCAGCCGATCAGTTATAATTCCCAAACATCCTTGGTTTCATAAGACTGAACCTTAATATTGTCTGGAATTTAAGTATTGGTGTGTCACTCATGCAACATCTCAGGCATTTTATTTCATGCACAGCAGTTTTGCTCCAAATGTTGATATCTGAGTTGACTCCTGAAACGCTTCACAACAGATAATTGATTTCCATTAAACAAACCCAGGGTCATTAATCAAACACAGACACAACTCGTTTAACGGTGTTTTAATTTCATTGTTTGGATACAAAATGGAGCTAAAACAGGTTTTATTGTGTAAGTCATGAGGACATTAAATGGGCCACCCCAGCCTCAGGTGATGAACTCAACACTTTTTCCCTTTTTGCTGCTCACATCCTTTCTTCCCATGATCACCTCCGTGACCATGTCCGTGTCCGTGTCCTTGTCCTTGTCCTTGTCCTTGTCCTTGTCCTTGTCCTTGTCCTTGTCCTTTTCCTTTGCATTTGCCCTGGCCCTTTCCGTGCTTCTACAAGTAGAAGTAAAATCGGAGTTACTGCATCATTGCAACTGTTAATGTGCAAAAAGTGCATGATGGTTTTCATCATTAAAGTTTGTTTTTACCTTTCCACCTTCATCTCCTGAGCTCTGTGAGACAGAAAATATGAAGAAATGATTAGCATACAGTGGAAGAGCTACTGTAATACTGTAATGTGTAGAATTGTAGTTAATGTGTAGAAATGTAAAGAGTTTTATACCTCAGAGCCAGAATCTCCGCAACCCTGCTAAAATACAATATGACACAATAATGTGTTATTCTTTAAAACCAGCCTTTAATGCATGAATCCATAAAATTGATACGCAGACTTAAAATGCACATTCGTGTATTTGAGAGGAATTATTAAAAACTTACCTGTTGATGTTCTGCAGGAGAAATGCGGAAAACAAAAATAAGTATAAACAATTGTTCTCTGATGGCATTTAATCAAAATAAATATGTAAACTGTAAAACTTAATAAATGTCTTATGATGCCACATACAGAAAGATGTCAGTATATTTATATAGAAATATCACTTACGTTGATCACTCATGTTGAGATGTTTAGATATTCAACACGTCCGTAAACACTAAACAATGAAAAAGACCCGTAAGCAAATTTCCCTTTGCATGCATGTCCAAATTATGTTTATTTTGATATTTCATAAGATAAAATCTTTGTGAGTGAATTTTATAAATGCAGTAAAAACTTTTTCAATCTGTTTTGCTAGTTTTCATCATCGGTCACATGAATCATGCATTTGACAGGTACTGTCGCAGCTAATAAACGAAGAATGTCTTACCTCTTGTCTCGTCTTGCTCTCCAGTGTGGAAATGCCGTTTTCACGCTTGTATTTATACTTTGGATCCGCCCTCAGGTGACACAGATACCTGTTCATCCACGCCCAACAGTTGATAAACAAGTCTGTGTACTCGCCTTTACACATTAGACTAAGAACCGTGAGTTTAATGAAAAATATTTTTGACGTTCACTGTATTTGCTGAAGATGTGTGTCTTAAATTACCTCTGTTAGTCTGATTCACGTACCTGATGCACTGAACACTGGAAGGAAACTGCACAACTTCCTCTTAAAATAAAAATGACACAATCCGTAAGACATCTAATCAGTGCATGTTAAAACCTGCGAGTTTCAGTGAAAATGTTCTGATTATGCTGTAAAATGGTGTAGATGTTTTTTTTTTTTCATAGTGATAGGAATGTTATCGTCCCGTTGATGCAGTCCGGATGGAGGAACGCCCAAATATTTTGGCAGGTACACAGAAACAGACAGTTGAAGGAATCATAATTATGGCCTGTGTTTCCACTTCGCTTCTCAAACCTGAAAGTCTACAAAAGTCTACAGAGATGTCACCCCACTTCTGTTGTAAATAAGAAATTTGAGAAGATGCATGCATTAAATTCAAAGGAAAACAACAGGAAGTTTTAACTGCTCTTTATTTGCAGATGAGGTGATTAAAGACAGGAGGGCGTTTTACGTTTGTAATCCTTCTTATCCGATGATTTACACCCATTAAACACATCCTCAATCATGTAGAATTAATCACCAGTTTTATTCAGCATTAAAATGAAGCATCAAGGCATGAGAAAAAATGAAAAGCCAAAACAGCGACATTTAAAAAGTCATTGCATTAGATAACAAACACTGCCATTTATTTTTAAGAAAGAGCAGTATTAATATTTGTTTTGATATTTTATCTAATGCAAATTCATCCAGATGTGTTTAAGTGTGACTTGAGTGTGCAAATGCATTTTTGGGTCACTGCAATGCTCATAAATTTGCTAGATTTAACTTTGAAGTGTCTGATGCAAAAGAGAAATAAATTATTTGTATAAGAAAAAGTGAAAATGAAGCAAGGTGAGAAAGTGTTACGTTTTAGATGAGCTTTCAAAAGATTATGGTATTTGTATGGTTTATGTTTGTCTTGTATTCTTCTGAAGCATAAAGCACTGGGTGTTTGCTCTGTGAATCTGGATTAACTCGCTCCGCATTTGTAAAGGGTGTATGAAGAGTCGCATAAAGGCTTGTACAGCCATCATCTATAATTTATTTAATAAAGGATGTTAAAAAGCAGATATTACCTGTGGGAGAAAATGTGCTTAATTATCATAAACTTAAAACAAAAATGTGTTAAAACAAAAAGATAGGTTTAATTTTCTTTATGCAACATATAATTTCTTTCTTTTTTCATATGTGTGATTTTGGGATGAATTGACATGTTACTCAGGTTTCAAGAGACTCATCTTGTCACAGTTATTCTTGCAAGGTTCTTAATAATTGTGACTGTGATTAGTAATATTAGCTCATAACTATGATGTCAGTGTTTTTTTGATAGCAGCAGAGCTTTATGCCAAGAAGCTGAACATTCTGGACCATGATCCTTAAAGAGTATAATGAACTACAGGTTTGGCCATAATTATCATTGTAGAACACTGACACAGATTGATGCAAACTGATATGCGGTTGTTAGGGTGTTGCTTGCCCATGCTGCAAAAAACAATAGATGATAAATTATGCTCTGTATATTTGTTTTTTAAGTTTAGTTTTCCAGTACAATTGTCTAAATTGTATCTTAAATCAAGATACATTTACTTGAGAAGCAAAAATGTTTCAGATATTACGTCTTGTTTTCCTAAAAATGTATAAAAATGTATAAAATGTTTTACCTGAAAACAACAACAAAAAATATAAAAATACAAAAATAATAATCTGCCAATGGAGTAAGAAAAATAACCTCACTGGCAGATATTTTTGTCTTGTGTGAAGCACAAATTCTCATAATATATATATATATATATATATATATATATATATATATATATATATATATATATATATATATATATATATATATATAATGTTATTTATTTATTGCATTGCATTGCATTCATAAGTTTTTACAATATTAATACCATATATGTTCTGTTAGTCTTTTGTAAAAATCTACATATATAACAAAATAACAAAAGTCAGGTCCTGATCTGATGCCAGGGAATGACATCATTTTAGAGAAAAAACAACTGTACAAACATTAATAAATTTCACTATTGAATCATTAAGTTTCATGATGTATCATTGATGTACTATTATAGTTTTTGTTAATCTTTTGAATTACATTTTACTTTTGTATTATCGATTTTCATTTTAATTGTAAGGCTTTAATATTGTGTGTGCATGTGTGTGTGTTTTGTCATTTTTATTACTTGTTTTTCGATTGCAGATTTTTATTAGGTTTCATTTTACATTTATTTTGCTGTAGTTATTTTAGTATTTCAGCTTAAACTAAATTAATTTTTTTAAAAGTAGCACTGAGTTTCAGTTTTTTTTATACTGCATTTTATTTTATTCCAGTTAATATTTCATTTATTTCAAGTAGTGAATGGTAATTTTTATGTTTTTTTTTTTTTGACCAGAGCTGTTTTTTTTATTTGAAACTATTTTATAAAATCACTTCCCTAAATGACAACATAGGCAAGCATATTCTAGTTATGACTAGTGAAAGATCTGGGTTGAGCACTAGTATTAACAGCATTAATAACAACAAATGTATAAAGTCACTCCTTAAACTCCTCAAACTTCTCCTCACATCTGATTGGTCGTTCAGTAGTGGGCGTGTCCGATCAGCATTAAACCTGCTACTATTATGAGCTTTAGGTTTATTTTTAAAAGATCTTGGCATTTTCAAAAGACTCGCAGTGCAGCATACTCGCTGTCTCGTTTTTGACATTCAGTCTACGCCTTAAAATGTTTTTTATACTCTGATTTGATGGTTCAAATGTTTCTATTTTTAAACACTTGTTTACAGTGTTTTCTGTTGTGCGTTATTTTTTTGTGATGTTAAGCATTACAAATTTTAAACGTAAACCATGATATTAAAGTGTACAGCATAACAAGCTAAAACATTATGATAGATAGATAGAATGATAAGCACAAATATATAAAAATGTTTGACATGCACAAAGAGCATGTCTCTCAGTGTAATATAAAGCCACGACGCTTTCTGAATCTCTTTTGCAATGGCCTGCATACACATGGGAAATGTTGTGGAGATGACCGGTCATGCAGCAAAACACTACGTATTTTACCCTCAAGCTACAGGTGTGGTTTACGCTTAAAGTTTCAGGTGTGGCCGCATAAACAGACATAATGTGCTGTATATTTATACAAACCGGGTTTCACACATAGACACTCTATATGCTGAACCAAATCACCTAAACAGATAAAAAAAACACACATTTAACAGTTTCTTCATGCAGGCATTATCTCGTTTATATGTAACTTAGAATTGCAGTTTGGACACATTTCTAGTTTTAATTACACTGTTTATTCTGATGCTTTTATATATATACTGTATACTGTTTTTTGCTAAAAAAAAAAAACAAAAAAACAAAAACAAAAAAAAAAAAACAATGCTGTTCCTCAGAAGACTAATTACCAAGCAGATACTAAAAATCCTTAGAAGAAATAAAAAATAGACTCAGATAAGTCTTATTTTTCAACGCGGAAATACAATATGTTCTGTAAATGTGAGATACTTCCGGTTCATTTGTAAATAACTAAAAGGATAACAAAATAAACGATAAACAACTTGTGCTGCAGCCACACACGTTCATAATTATGACAATATATTAAAATAATGTGATAATAAATACAAGTTCGTAATATTATGCAGCATTTCGTACTATTTTTGTACAACTAAAATAATTGGAAAGGGATGACACCGGAAGCCTCCTACATTCCAGTTACAACGTGGTTGAGTCCTTACAATAAGTAAAAAAAAACACTGACTCTCTAGTTTTTTTCATTTTATTTATTTATTTTGGATAGTTACACAGTTTTATAAAAGTACAGAGATATTAAAATTAATATTCAAGACCGTTCGGATCACGTGGTTTCGCGCTTTCATTGCTGAGCAGCAGGAGGCGCCAAATCTTACACAGTGACGTCAGTCGCTCAGGCCTCAGTTCAGTCTGCTAGTCATGAATTTGTTTTTACCTGGTTGGCAGGTAAGCGGATCGACTCACATCCACCCGAGTACCGGTTTATCTCGTTTGTTTAATCTAATTTAATCATCATTTTCATCTTTTAATGTCTAGACTGTCATAGAAATGGAAAGTAAAAAATGTTGACTGACCACAGTCCAGTTTGTGAAGTTACAACACAAACAGCGCTAACCAGATTTAGTGATTTATAAGCAAGAAATTAAACCACATCCCAGATTAAATGTTCCAGATGTACCCAAAATACATTGTTGTTTTAAAATACAGTGACATTTATGCTTATTTCAACCGTTTGAATGTAACGTTAGTAGTTAGTAAAATACTTGTAAATCCTGTGGAGAGGGCTAATGTAAGTTAGTTTGGTATTGGTTTATGCTTGTTTTTGTTGATTTGCTGCTGATATAGTTGCTAGTCTAGTTGGTGGATTTTCTAGTTATTAATATAGTGAGCTAATATGATATTGCTGGTTTAGAAATTGAGCAGGAATGTTAAAATAGCTATTAAAGTAATAGATATTGAAGTAATGTTGCTTTACCATGGTATTTTGATGTATTCGTATTTATAATGATACATACTGGTACTGTATTTCAAGTGCAATTGAATTACCATGGTACATGTTCATCTTGGGTTCTTTTACACTAACCGTCAGAAGTTTTTGATTTTTAATATTTTTTTTAAACAAGTCTCTTCTGCTCACCAAGCCTGCAAAAACAGTATAATTTTTTAAAAATATTTTTACTATTTAAATTAACTGCTTTTTATGTGAATATCCATTAAAATGTAATTTATTCCTGTGATCAAACCTGAATTTTCAGCATCATTACTCCAGTCTTCAGTGTCACATGATCTTCCAGAAATCATTCTAATATGCTGATTTGCTGTTTAAGAAACATTTTTATTATTATTGTCAATATTTAAAACAGTTGAGTAAATGTTCTTCAGGGTTCTCTGATGAATCGAAAGATCCAATGATCAGCTTTTGTAACATTATGCACTATACAATTCGAAAGCTTGAAGTCAGTATAATTTTTTTGGGGGAAAGAAATTAGTACTTTTATTTAGCAAGGATGCTTTAAATTGATCAAAAGTGCTGATAAAAGACATTTATAATGTTACAAAAGATTTCTATTTTGGATAAATGCTGTTCTTATGACCTTTCTATTCATCAAAGAAACCTGACTCTTGTTGAAAGTTCTACTCAGCTGTTTTTAACATAATAATAATAATAATAATAATAATTAATGTTTTTTTTTAGCAGTAAATCGATTAGAGTGATTTTTGAAGGATCACGTGACTGGAGTAATAATGCTGAAAATTCAGCTTTGAAATCACAGGAATAAATTACATTTTAACATATATTCAAACAGAGAAAAGTTATTTTAAATAGTAAAAATCTTTTAAACTTTTACTGTTTTTGCTGTACTTTGGATCAAATACATGCAAGCTTGGTGAGCAGAAGAGACTTCTTTAAAAAGTATTACAAATCTTACTGTTCAAATACTTTTGACTGGTAGTGTGTATTGGTTATAAATATGTAAACACACATGAACTTGAATTGTCAATGTTTCTTACAGGAATCATCATGCAACACCAGGAGCATCATATCATGTTCATGGACTTCTGTGATGACAGACACTATCTGCTGGAGGATGATGTGAGTGTTTCAGATGCTTTTTGTTGCCATTTTAATGAATGTAGCCAGACCTCCAGACCTTTGACTATTAGTATGATTTGTCTCACATTCTGACCTAGAACTGCCCCGTTAAACAGGTGGAGACCACCTGTTATACTTCTTACACTTATTTTTATTTATTTATTTAGCGGTATTTATCTAAAGTAACTTATAAGTGAAGAAAATCACTATCTATTTGTCATAAAAGTTAATAGGATTTATCCACCTTGTTCTTTGACGCAGAAGTAAGCCTATGGGCAAGACTTCCAGTTCATTAGTTGCTATAGGCAAATAACGAGGAGATTAACAATGTGCTGTAAATGGTAAAACTGTGTGTACTAGAAACCAGTGTGTTTTCGTAAATTAAGATAATGCATTAAAATAATATGGTAACACATCAATTTGCAATATAAAGCAGTAAAACAAGCTGTTTTGTGCTAAAAATAGCTGAATGCCAAAATCAGACCTATAAAAAATAAAGTGGATACACAGATAAATATGTATATGTTATATATTAATATTTCAGCAGCACATTTGTACTGTATGCACACGCTTCTCTGAAGTCAGTTAATGACATGCTGGAATACAAATAAATTCTTTATATTTTTTTAAGCGTTTTATTTTGATTCTTTTTTTTATTTGATTGTTATAATTTTTAATTCTTTTTTTATTATTTAATTAAGTAATATGTATCGTCAACCATGTCCTATGGGTATGAAACAACAGTTATGAAAGTTGTAATTTTTGGGTGAACTATTTCTTTAAATACACTAGTGAGAGTGAAACATTTTTGTCAGCTAAACCTAAAATATTTATTTGAATTTATTTACATTTATAATAAGAGTTTATAACTTTATATTTTATTCGTATGTTCACGGTTAATGGTATGCAGGTGAACTATATTATCTTTTATTTTTTTCAGAAGATTTATTTATTTGTTTAAAATGTATTTACATTTTTATAATTTAATTATTAACTTAAATTATCAACCCTGTCCTATGGGTTTGAAACAGCAGGAGTTTTTTTAATTCATATTTCAATAACAGCACATTTGCAAGTTCACAATTAAAGATTGTAAAGATAACCTAAAAACATCATTTTACTTAGTCCTTTTTTTCTTTTTTTAGAAAGTGTTTAATTTAAAACTTTTATTTATTTATTTTATTTATTTATTTTATTATTTTTTTTTACATTTATTTAGAATTTTAATGATTTAATTACTTCATCTTTTTTAGAGAGTTTAATCTTGATTTATTTAGTTGTATTTAATTTTATTTTTATTTTTATTATTTGTTATTTTTATAATTCAATTAATCCTTTTTAGAAAGGGGTTTGTTTATTTATTTCATTATGATTTATTTTTTATTTTTTAATTTAATTATCTTTTCAACCCCTGTTTCAAAGCCGAAAGATGTCAATTATTTCATCTTTTTTTAGAAAGTGTTTAATTTAGAACTTTTTAAAATGTATTTGTTTATTTAATTATTATTTTTTTCTTTCTTTCTGTTAATTTATTTAGATTTTTTATGATTTAATTACTTAATCTTTTTTAGACAGTGTTTAATCTTTCCATCTTTTCTAAGAAAGGTGTTTATTTATTTATTCATTTGATTATGACATATTATTGTCATTATTTTTTTTTTTTTTTGCCTTTTTATGATTTAATTCTTTTCAACCCTCTTTCAAAGCCAGAAAACATAAATTATTTATTTATTTATTTATTTTTAGAAAATGTTTAATTTACTTTTTAAAATGTATTTTTTTTAAATGATTATTATTCTTTTCATTTATTTAAAATTTTTATGATGTAATTACTTCATCTTTTTTAGACAGCGTTTAATCTTGATTTATTTAATTGTATTTCTTATTATTTATTTTTAATATAATTCATCTTTTTATAAAGGGGTTTATTTATTTAATTTTATTATGATTTATTATTTTTATTTATTTTGCCTTTTTATGATTTTATTATCTTTTCAACACCATAAAAAACTAATTATTTTGTCTTTTCTTTTTTTTTTTTTTTTTAGAAAGTGTTTAATTTAGAACTTTTAAAAATGTATTTATTCATTCGTTGATTCTTTTTTCTATTAATTTATTTAGAAGTTTTATGATTACTTCATCTTTTTAGATGTCAGATGTTTAGATGTTTTATCTTGATTTATTTAGTTTATTTAGTTGATTTAGTTTAGTTTTATTTATGTATTATTTATCATTTTTATAATTTAATTAATCTTTTTGCTTATTTATTTATTCATTATTTATTCATTATAATTTATTATTTGTTATTTATTTTTGTTATTCTTTCAACCCTGTCCTATTAAGCATCAGTATGGATGTGAGTACATTTTGGGTGAACTATTGCTTTAAATTGAGTAGTGAGAGTGTGAAAGGGAGTTTTTCTAAAAGTTCACTGAGCCAAATGCACCCACTCTCAAATTTGTTGATTTCAAAATTTAATTCTTTAAAATTTGCACTGTAATATTTTAAAATCCTGTACTGAGAGTCATGAAATGAATGGATGTGATTTGTGGAGTTTTTCAGGGGTATGACAGCAGACGTGGGTGGGGGGAGTGAGGGGTAATTTTAACTATGAGCGTGAGCTTTAGAGAGAGAGAGAGAGAGAGAGAGAGAGAGAGAGAGAGGCTGCGCCGTACGGGTGAGCGGCGGGATCCGTTAGCAGGGCTTTTTCTTTGCGTTCGGGGATCTTGGCTCGCAGCCCAACTGGCGTTTTTGTAATCAAGGCATGATCCGGGACTCCATGCGCTTCTTCCCCGAGCCGCGTCGGCTGCCTGCCGTTTGGAAGGATCCCAGATTTCCCTGCTGACATGAACAGAGCTGTGAGTGCCACTGTTTCTCATTCTTCCACTAGCTTTTTCTCACTCCCACTCTTTCGTACACATCTTTGCTCCTCTCTGGATCCCGCTCGTTGCTTTTTCAGCAGTCTGGATGAGGATGGTAGCTGCAACTACGCTGGCCGTCACACGCACGCTTGTATTACGTCCCAGAAGATCGAGGCCTCGGTTTAGGCACGAGAGCGTCCGTCAGCTGATAGTTAGAGCCGCTGCGTTGGGCTATTTGACATGTGATCCGTACGGATGAGTGGGAAGCGCAGGAAGCGGCCGCTGGAATGTTCCCTGTCCTTTTGCAGCATTGATGATTCACGTTGGCTCGTATCACGCTGGATTTTCCTCAGTGTGTTTGTACCTCTGCGAGGTTTGTTTTGGTCCCCTGACAACCGAAGTCTCTGTGAGTTCTTTGCGCACTTCTCTTCAAAACACAATCGCTTAAGATGCTTTTTAAAGGAATCGTTCAGCCGAGTTCATTTAATCCTATGCGACTTTCTTTCTTGCGATTTTTGAAGAATGCTTAAAGAAATAGTTCAGCCAAAAATGGAAATTTGCTGAAAATGTGATCACCCTCAGGCCAGCCAAGATGTAGATGGGTTTGTTTCTTCATCAGATTTGAAAAAATTTAGCATTCCATCTCTTGCTCACCAGTGAATGTGAATGGGTGCCGTCAGTATGAGAGCTGATAAAAACATCACAATAATCCACAAGTAATCCACACCACTCCAGTCCATAAGTTTACATCTTGAGAAGACAAAAGAAACAAATCCATCACATATTTTTGGCTAAAATACGAGGCCATAATCCATGATAACGCTTCCTCCAGTGAAAAAGTGGTCTTGTCTGAATCAGGAGAGAAATCTGCACAGATCAAGCACTGTTTACAAACCAAAACAGCTCAAATATGTGGCTGGCTTTTGATGTGAGAGACAACAGGAGATGAACTTTTTCACTGGAGGAAGCATTTTTATGGTTTATGCATTCATATTTTAGCCAGAAGCAACGGTTTGAAGTTTAAAAAAAAACAATGTCTTGATGGATTTGTTTGATACAAACATGCTGCTTTTGGCTTCTCAAGATGTTATTTGATGGACTGGGGTGGTGTGGATTATTGAGATGTTTTTATCAGCTGTTTGGACTCTCATTCTGACGGCACCCATTCACTACAGAGGATCCATTGGTGAGCAAGTGATGCAATGTTGCATTGCTTCAAACCTGATGAAGAAACAAACTCCTCTACATCTTGGATCACCTGAGGGTGAGGACATTTGTGACCCTGGACCACAAAACCAGTCTTAAGTAGGTATATTTGTAGCAATAGCCAAAAATTCTATGGTTCAAAACTATAATTTCTTTTCTATGCCAAAAATCATTAGTATATTAAAGGGGTCATCGGATGCCCATTTTCCACATGTTGATATGATTCTTTAGGGTCTTAATGAAAAGTCTCTAATATACTTTGATTAAAAATTCTCAGTGGTTTTGTAAAACAACACCCTTTTTACCTTGTCAAAATCAGCTCTGCAAAAATCATCTCATTCTAAGGGGTTGTTCCTTTAAATGCAAATGAGCTCTGCTCGCCCCGCCCCTCTTTTCTCTCTGTGGAAAGACGGTCTTGTTTAGCGTTTAGCCGCTAAACTTGCTAACTACCACGTTATAAGGAAAGGCGATCACAAAGATTCATTAAAAAACGCTTATACTCACTTCTGCTGTAAGTGAAGCTGGATCATGAATGATTTGCGCGACCATAGACGGATATATGTAGATCGGGAGGCGCATTCCATTCACAAACAAACGTAATCCACTGCATCTTCAGCGGCTCAGCGGTTAATTTCCTACCGTAAATATATCAAAACTTGATTAGTAATATGCATTGCTAAGAATTTCGTTTCGACAACTTTTAAGGCGATTTTCTCAATATTTAGATTTATTTTATTTTTTTCATTTTTTTTGCACCCTCAGATTCCAGATTTTAGTTCCAATAGTTGTATCTTGGCCAAATATCCTATCCTAACAAACCATAGATCAATGGTAAGCTTATTTATTCAGCCTTCAAATAATGTATGAATCTCATTTTTGAAAAATTACCCTTATGACTGGTTTTGTGGTCCAGGGTCACGTTCATTTTGGCTGAACTATTCCTTTAAGCCACTGTTTTCAATGTGATGCATAATTAAAGGAGAAGTTCACTACCAGAACAAAAATGTACAGATAATGCACTCACTCCGTTGTCATGCAAGACGTTCATGCCTTTCTTTCTTCAGTCGTAAAGAAATTATGTTTTTTGAGGAGAATTATTTCAGGAATTATCTCCATATAGTGGACTTTAATGGTACCTTCGAGTTTGAATGTCCAAAATGCAGCTTCAAATGGCTCTAAACGATCCCAGCAGAGGAATAAGGGTCTTATCTAGTGAAACGATCTGCCTTTTACTAAAAATAAAAATAAAAAAAAATGTATATACTTTTTAATCTCAAACGCTCATGTTGTCTATTCTCCGTGATGTGATGTGTACTCTGTGTAATCCGGGTCAGTACAGTTAGGGTATGTTGAAAAACTCCCATCTCATTTTCTCCTCCAACTTCAAAATCATCCTACATCGCTGTGTTACCTTTTTTTTTTTTTTTCGTTTGATCTTCTTTAGCATGTTCACTTTGTAAACACTTGGTCAGTACTTCTGCAGCAATGTAGGATGATTTTGAAGTTGGAGGAGAAAATGAGATGGGAGTTTTTTGACATACCCTAACTGTATTGACCCGGATGGCAGAGCTAGACAAGACGAGCATTTGAGGTTAAAAAGTACATACATTTTAATTTTTTTTAGAAAATGATTGTTTTGCTAGATAAGACTCTTATTCCTCAGCTGGGATTGTTTAGAGCCCTTTGAAGCTGCATTTAAACAGCATTTTGGAAGTTCAAACTCGCAGGCACCATTGAAGTCCACTATATGGAGATAATTCCTGAAATGTTTTCCTCAAAAAACATAATTTCTTCACGACTGAAGAAAGAAGGGCATGAACAAGTACATTATCTGTAAATTCTTGTTCTGGAAGTGAACTACTCCTTTAAGATGCATTTGTACATCTCTTAAAAACATCCTGTACTATATATTCCAAGTCTTCTGAAGTGATCATACTGAAATTTAAGTGGTTATTCACTGAAAATCCTCTTTGCTGTAGCTCTTAAATCTCATATGCAGTTGTACATATTCAAATATGCCACATTTTCAGCAAATAACTTATGACTTATGTTTTAGAGAACAATCACATGGCTTCAAGATGATGCTTTTATACTGCTTCTCTGTCTATTTTTGCAGTTTTTCAGTACAAAAAAATCACCATCCACTTCCACATTTCTTGCTTTCTTGTTCCACAGAAGAAAGAAAGCCAAATAGGTTTGAAACAGCATGAACGTGTAAATGATGGCTGGTTGTTTATTATGTTCTGCACCCACAATGAAGTGGACTTTACCCACATTTGAATTATTAGTCTGCATGTTTTCTCCCCAGACATCTTGGTCTGGTCCCACAAAATATGTCAGTATGTCTCATTGTGCTTAGTGAAATAGGAATGCTGGGAATCTTAACAAAGTTAAGATGTTTGGTGTCGCCTGAAGCAGGACTTATTCTGCTGATATTAACCAATCAGACTCCCTTATCAAAAGATCACGTTGTAATGAATGTGAATCTGTTTCTGGGGTCATATATTAGAATTGTGTTTTGAAAAAGCAAGAAAATTTGTGTTATATTTAGGAAGGCTGATAAAATGCAGATGCACATTTGAATGACAGCAAAAATATTACCAAAATTGCTCAATTTAAGCAAAAACATATTTTGCACTCAGAATTTGAAAACAGAACATGCACAGTTGAAATATTTGTTGCTTTCCACAGTGTTTTGCAGACTTGTGTTGCGTGCTGTCGCTTTAAATGCGTGCAAACACTCAATTGCAGCCGCTGCGTGTGTTTTAGTGGTTTTGTATGAGTGTTGAGTCATTGTTCGGCTGAATTCACATGAAGTGACCGCAGGGAACGGCAGTTTTATCTTCCTCTTCTGTCTCCGTCAGATGAGATCAAATGTCAGTTTGAGAGGTGGATTTTAGCTAATAGTGATTCATTTGTTAATATTTCTTATAATGCTGTGGCTTGGCCTTGAAATACAGCGTTAGAGAGCTGCGACTGAAGCTCGACCTTCAGTTGCACAGTAAAATGTGTGTTATTTGAGCTGTACAGTGACTAAATGATCTTTCTGGTGATGTAACTATGTGCACTAGCAATAGAGATGCTTGTTTTAGCAACCCAGAATATTATTTAGTCTTCTGTTAGAGGATGCCAGACGCGAGTCTGTGATCTGCAGCAGTTTTCCTGCTTTTGCAGGGATAAAAGCGTGTTTCGACCTCGAGGAAACTCTGTTTTGAGCCGAGATCTGACTCTATTCTCTTTCAAATCTCTGCGAGCCTCTTCAGATCCAAATTTACTCCGTGTGGGAGTCGCTCTGGCCCGGAGTCGGTCGGGTTATTGACACCGTGATGCTGCCGCGGGCGCTCTGGCTTTTATTTTCTCCTAAAATTCGCAGATACTGAGAGATCTTGATGTTCGGTTCGATGCCTGATTTTACTGACGGTGTGAATGGGATGCTGTGCTAATCGTTTTCTCTTTAGCTGTGCGGTAAAGTCTTCGTTTCCCCTGGCGTGTCCAGCATTTGCCCTTTTGCCAACTCTGCAGCCATTTAAAGAAACTGCAGCAGTTCGGCGTGCTGTGAAAGTGCTGCTGCGTCAGACACATTGCAGCCTTCATGCAGGCCGAGCTTCACAAATCAAGCAGGTCTTTGAAGGCCTCAATTTGTGGTGGTGCATTGAAACTGCTATGTAAACATGATTGTGATATTAAAAATGCGTTCATTTGTATATTTAGGGGCCTGTGAAATCCATTTTATTTTTTCACAAATGCCATTTAATTTATTTCCTTTCTTTCTGATTTCCTCTTTTTTCTGTTTTAGTTTTTCTGGATTCATTTTTTTTCTGTTTTAGTTTTTCTATATTCCATTTAATATTTTTCATTTAATTAAAAAAATATTTTTTTTTGTTGTCTTAATTTCTCAGGATTCAGTTTTTTGCCCTGTTTGTTTATTTATTATTTATTTATTATTTCTTTCCTTTCCTGTATTTTGTTTTTTCTCTTTAAAATTTTTTTTCTGGATTACTTTTTCCCTTCCATTTTTAGTTAGTTTTTTATTTATTTATTTATTTTTTTCAACTCCCTTTTTTTCTGTTTTAATTTTTCTGGAGTATATTTTTTGTCTTAATTTTTTTGGATTCTGTTTTTTCCCTGTTTGTTTGTTGGTTTGTTTTGTTGATTTGTTTTCTGTTTTAATTCTTTTATGGATTATGCCTAAAACACCTTTCCATGTTTTCATTTTTGTACATTTCTTTTCCTTTTTTTTCAGTTTTAATTTTTCTGGATTCCATTTTAATGGTTAATTTAAATTTTAGTAATTAAAAAATAATGTCTAATTAATTAAAATCATGAAATGCACACAATTTAACAGCAGTTTATTAAAAGTTGAACATAAAATACATTTTCACGTCTTATGAAATCCATTTAAATTTTTTCCCAAATTGTTTTATTTTTCAGTATTAATCCATAAATATTAGTATTGTGATTTTACAGTTGTTATATACAATTATTATATTATTTTCTTTATATTATAGTTAATGTGAAATAATAATAACAATAATAATACTACTACTAATTATTATTATTATTGTTATTATTATTAATAATAATAATAATAATCATCATCATAATCATAATTTTACAATATAATATTACAGTAGTTACATTTTAATTTAGTTTATAGCTATAATAAAATTTGGTTCATAATTAGTGAATTTTACAACATTAGCACTGTTATTTCCCGTTTTTCCCGTGTTATTTCGCTTTGAAACAATCTCTATTTATTTATTGAAATAAAATTGACTTTATGTCTGAAACAGGGGGCTTCAAGATGACGTAAAATAATTTAAAATAAGACATTTTTTTTTCCATTTTATTATTTTAATTATATTTTAATTTTAATCCACCTCCTCAGCAAGCTTATTTATTTATTTATTTTATTTATATAACAGTTTACTACCGTTTTGGAAAACCTGCATATATTATAAAAATGTGATTTTTAGTCTTGTAAGATTTATTATATTACATGACTTTTCCATCCCAATGGGCATTTTTATAAATAATATATTTTTTTCTATTTATGCCAAGCTCTAAAATATTTTATCGTTTAGAAATTGTGATTAAAAATAGTTTTAAAAATCCTTATCATTAATCCTAGTCAAATAAATCACACGCAAATAGAAAAGTCATGGGGCCTTCAAATATTTTTGTGGACAGTGGGGTTATTATAGTTAACTAATAATAATAATTTTACAATACAGTATTATAGTAGTTACATTTTAATTTATTTATTTTTTAGAATTTTTATTTAGTAGTAGTATTAGTAGTAGTAGTAATAATGATAAGCAGTAATATAATAATATAATGATAATTGCTGTTGTTATTTTACAGTCAAAATCTTGTGGTTACTGAGTGTGTTTTGAGCTATAACCTTTAATAATCGTGGTCACATGTGAAAGTCAGACGTCTTGAAACAGCTGACGGCATGAGGAGTTTTAATGCGCTGAGCTCATGTTGCCACTCGTAGCAGCTGATGCTAATAATGGCACGTCCGTGTGCAATTAAATGCACAAATGCACGCGGTGTTAAAGAAGCATGTAAACATTCGATTGACTGACTGACTGATGTGCAGCCAGTCATACGCCATTGTATTTCAGTTTCAGTCCTGGACTGTTTCTTCTAGGTCTCTGGGATTTTAAAGACATTTATGTAACAAAAATGCAGCCTTATTTTGTTAGATTTGCTTTATGTAATTCCCTTATTTTTACTCCAGACTGCTTGAATGCATCCTCCACAAACAGACAAGGAAAATGCGCTGTTTGTGTAGAAAGAGTTTCATTTTCGTGCAAGACGCAGTCAAAAACAGAAAGCCTGCTGGCAGACGTAATCTATGTGATCTTGCACAGATTGTTTGGATTATTGTGTTTGTGTATGTCATGTTGACATGTTCATAAACCGTTCAGAGTCCCACAGAAATGATGATGATGAAGAAGGAGCACAAAGACGCAGAGCTGGATAAAAAGATCGAGGCCTTACGGAAGAAAAATGAAGCGCTTATGAAACGCTACCAGGTGAAAACATTGTGCTTGCACGTTTCAAATCTGTCAAAAAACAAACTCCAGCTGATTACCATTTGTAAACAAGTCACGAAACCTCATTCAAATCATTTGATGTTTTTATTGTGAAAAAACAATAAAACTTGCTGTTTTGTGATGTTTTGCAGGAAGTTGAGGAGGATAAAAAGCGGGCGGAGCAGGAAGGGATGTCACTGCACAGCAGGAAGGGAAAGCCTGATGATTTGACCATCACTATTAACAAATCCTCCAACGTGAGCTGCTTTATTCCCGCACAGACAAGCACCAGACACTCCAAACCTGATGATATAAAGTCTGTAGCTTTGATTGTGTTGCTTTATACAGCACTGAACTTACAGTGAGGATGGAAAAATGACTGGATGCTGAAGCAGCAAGCTGAATCTTATGAACCTATTTTAGTCACTGGTTGGTGCTTGATAAAGTTAGATGTGGTTTTAGTTACTTAATTTTTACACTTACAGTGTAGTACTTTTATTAAATGCAACTACATTTACACTTGACATACATTTTGTCAAGTTATTAAAGGTGAGATCTTTTCCTAAATTTATCTTTGCAACATTGACATGTTATTGAACTGAATTAAATAAGTATGGAACAGAATTGAGCTGAATGATGACATTATTGTCTTCTGTAAAGCTGCTTTATAGCTATAATATGATTTGGTGTATAATTGGTGAATTTTACAACATTAGCACTGTTATTTCCCTGTTTTTTTTTTTTGTTTTTTTTTTCTCGCTGCTTTGAAAAGATATCAATTTGTTTATTTATTAATTGAAATAAATGTGACTTGATGTCTAAAACAGGGAACCTCAAGATGACTTAAAATAATTTAAAATAAGGCTTTTTTTCATTTTATTATATTAATTATTTCATTTTATTATTTTAATTATATTTTCATTCACCCCCTCAGCAAGTGTATTTATTTAATTTAATTTAATTTTCTTTTATTATGTATTATTTATATATTTATTTCATTTTATTTATTTATTTATTTATTTCTACTATCTTGGAAAACCTGCATATATTTAAAAAAAAATTTTAGTGTGTAGAAATTGTGATTAAAAATTGTTTTAAAAATACTTAATAAATTGCAAACAAATAGAATTGCAAACAAATAGAAAAGTCATGGGGCCTTCAAATATTTTTGTGGACAGCAGGGTTATTATAGTGAACTGCAACTAGAACCATAAAAAAATCCATTACTTGAAATAAAATAAAGTGAAATAAAATATTAAATATTAAAAAATAAACCTTTTAATTTCAACTAGCAACATTTTTCATGTTAATTTAGTTTAACTTTGTACTAAAATTAAAATTATTAAATAAGTAGTAAAATATGTATATTAAAAAAACATATATATATATATATATATATATATATATATATATATATATATATATAATTTTTCAGGATTACATTTTTTATCATATTCTATTCTTTTTTGGCTTCATTTGTAATTTTCTGTATTTCTCTTTTTAGTTTTCATTTTTCTATATTCCATTCTTTCAATTTTTTAGGATTCTGTTTTCTCTGTTTAATTTTTTTTTATCTGGATTACTCCCTACAACCCCCCCAACATTTTGATTTTTCTGCATTCATTTTTAACTGTATTCTATTCTTTCCCTTCATTTTAATTTTTTCTGGATTTCCTTTCCTTTCTTAGTTTAAATTTTTCTGGATTACTTTTTTTTCAGTTTTAATGTTTCTATATTCCATTCTTTCTCTTTACAAATTTTTCTGGATTACATTTTTTTTTTTTTTTTTTTTGTTTACATTTTTCAGGATTCTGTTTAGTTTTTATTTATTTATTTATTTTTATTCTCCTAATTTTTTTACTGGATAATTGTTTTTCTTTCTTTCTGGATTTAGTTTTCTCTGTTTTAATTTTTCTGGATTCTATTCCCTCCATTTTTAACTTTCCTTTTTTTTTTTCTTTTTTTTTTTTTTTTTTTTTTTTTAATTTTCTGGATTCCTTTTTAATGGTTAAATAATTTTAGTTATCAAACATTTTGCCTAATTAATAGAAATCATAAAACTAATACAGTTTAACATCAATTTATTACATGTTTAAAGAAAAAAAAACATTTTTAGTTCTTATGAAATCTGTTTTATTTTTTCTCATATTGTTTTATTATATTATTGTTGTGATTTTATAGTTGTTATATAAAATTACGGTAAAGAAATTTTTTATTTCTTTATATTATAGTTAATGTAAAATTAGTTTTATATGTAAAAAAAAAAAAAAAAAACAGTAATCTAAAAAAAATGACAGAAACTTGCAACTAAATTACTAAAATTTAGTTGATCTTAAAAAAAAAAAGAAAATATAAAATAAATATTTAAAAAAAATATAAAAAGAAAATATAAAAAGAAAACTAATTTAAAATATTGATAAGCTATAGTGGTGTATTAACAATACTAAATGGGGGCTCTTGGAGTCAAAAAGTTTGAAAGCCACTGAACTAGTGCTGTGCTCTACTAGTTGAGCTGCAGGAACCTGAACCAAACTAAATATGGAGAAAACCAATGATTGTTGTACACTTGAATAATAGTAGAGAGTTTTGATTTTATATGAATGTGTGTTGTGTTCAGGATCAGCGTGTGGTGACCAAGCGTTCGGGCCCCGGAGGACTAAGAGACGGAGAGCAGGAGAAGGATCCGGGATCGAGCGTCTTCAGCTGCGGGAGAGGAAAAAGACGGCAACTCCTCGTCACAACACCAGGAAACATCAAGGTGGGTCTGAATGAACCTTCCTCTTGTTCTCTGTCTGGATTTTGTCCAGTGAGCTCTTTAAAGTTGACCGATCAAAAGCTATTTTGCTCATTTTGGGAAAGTCCCGTTTTCTCTCTTTGATGGCTTGATTACTTTTAATGATGTCACACAATGTATTCATTCTTTGAACTCTGAGCAATTAATCTAAATAAAACCTAAATAGCAGCGTTTTTCCCAAACGCATAATGAGAAGCGCTTATAAACTAGTTGTTGTCAATGAAAGGAAAGCTTTTAAGGGTCTTTGTGCTTTTCTGCCAAAATAAAAGCTTAATAATTAAAAAAAAATTAATAGATCTATAAATATCAGTAAAAAAAAAAAAAAATAATAATAATTTTTACATTGCTTTTCTTAAATAGTATTTTTATGGTGAAATCAGCATTGTTTTGGTATCAGGTACGGTTTTTATTAATGTTTTGAACTAGTTTTTAATTTTTATTTTTTTGTTTTGATTTTAGTTAAAATTTTTGTCATTTTCATTAGCTTTTTTTTTTTTTTTCAATTTTGGTTTTGGTTATTTTGGAAAATGTAATTTTGGCTGAAAAAATTTAATTTCTGTTTATTTTATTTTTATTTTGTTTATTTTTAAGTTTATTTTATTATAGAAAAAGGTACCTAAAATAAAGCTAAAATACAGTGAACTCAGCATTATTTTAGTGTTAGGGACACTTTTTTCAGTTTTTATTCATATTTAAATGAGATTTTATTTTTGTTATTTTTATTTTTATGTTTTAGTTTTAATTTTAGTTAGTAATTTTATTGTTTTTGTCATTTTTATTAGTTTTATTTTTATTTGTCTGTGTAGTTTTTATTTACTTTTATTTCAAATGTTGTTTTAGGTATTTTGGAAAAACAAATTTAGTCTGAAATAAAATACTTAAATATTTTTAGATTTTTTCTTATTTCTATTCAAATTTATTTTACTATAAAAAAAACTGACCTAAAATATAACTAAAATACAGTGAACTCAGCATTATTTTAGTATCAGGGACACTTCAGTTTTTATTCATATTTTGAATTTTTATTTTTGTAACTTTTATTTTTATTTTTCTGTTTTTGTTTTATTTTTAGTTCAAGTTTTAATAATGATTTTGTGTTTTTGTAATTTATTATTATTATTTGTATTATTATTATTTAATCTGTCTGTATGTTTTTCATCAATTTTAGCTTCACTTTTAGTTTTAGTTTGGAAAATTACATTTTGGCTGAAATAAAATATTTAAATATTTTTATATTTTATTTTATTCCTGTTAAAGTTTATTTTATTAGATTTTTAATGATTTATTATTTTTATTTTAATAAAACTATAATAAAAAATAAAATGTAACTAAAATAAAATAAAATATTAAAAAACCAAGGCAACATTTCCCATTTTCATTAAGTTCAACTTGATCTACAAAAACTGAATAAAATTAATAAAAACTAAATAGACAGAATATATAATGTAAACAGTTAATTCTTCCTTATTTTGTCAAAATTGTTTTATTTAGTAATAATAATCATCATAAATCAGCAGCCCAACTTTCAACACTGTCATGTTAAAGCATGAATTTCAGTGATGTTAGAGAGTGTTTTATCATGTTGTTTCAGGGGAAGAGGGTGTTTGGCGAAAGAAAGGACAAAAACCGGCCCGTAAGTCCAGCGAGGTTGAAGTCGTGTGCTGAGGAAGAGCAGGAGACCAATAACACACGAGGAAAACAGCGGCCTCCGTCTACAAAGAGAGTCACGGAGGTGAGCAGACGCTCTTGTGATGTCTTGTTTGACATTTGTTTAGCAGCATGTGTCTGGGACGCCCTCTTCGTGTTATTCTCAAGCCTTGACGCTGTAAATAGATTCAGACGGGACTGATCGTGAGGGCCGAGCGTGTTAGCGTTCATCAGGGCTCTTGGCAGGAGTTTGTGTGTCTGTTCAGCTGCTCTGGTGGTTTCCACACATCTGATGTCACCGGATCACCAACATTCATGCCATTTCTCTTTTGTTTGTGTTTGTGTTTGTGTATTTTCTCTCTGCCTGTTTCACACTACCGTTTAAAAGTGGGGGGTTGGTAAGATTTTGTAATGTTTTTGAAAGAAGTTTCTTCTGGTTATCAAGGATGTGTTTATTTGATTTAAAAAAAAAATACAGTAAAAATGTGAAATATTATTACAATTTAAAATAGCTGTTTTCTATGTGAATATCTGTTAAACTGTAATTTATTTCTATGATCAAAGCTGAGTTTTCAGCATCATCACTCCAGTCTTCAGTGTCACATGATCCTTCAGAAATCATTCTATATGCTGTTTTGCTGCTCAAGAAACATTTTTGATTATTAGCGATGTTGAAAACAGTTGTGCTGTTGAATATTTTATGTAAACCATGATATTTTATTTTTCAGGATTATTTGATGAGTAGAAAGTTCAAAAGAAAAGCATTTATTTGATATAGAACTCTTTTGTAACGTTATAAATGGTCATCAGATGTATCAAAAATGTATCAATCAATTGAATGCATCCTTGATTAATTAAAGTATTCTTTAAAAAAAAGTTCTTACTTGAAATAAAGCAAAACTTAAAATATAAAAAATAATTGTATAAATATAAAAATAATTAAATTATACCAGAAAAAAATAATAAAACTTTTCAACATTTCTCATTTTTTTTTCTAAGTTTACTTGATCTTTTAAAAAAATAAAACTGAAATAAAAATAATTAAAACTATATAGATATATTTAAAAAACAAAAATATAAAAATGCACAATAAAATCACTAAAACTAAAATTAAAATAAAGACAAAAATATAAAATACTAATTCAACAGAAAATGCCAAAAAAATAAAAATGAAAAAAAATAAAACGTCAAAATAAAAAATCCCCAAACTCTTTGTAACATTATAACTGTATCAATTTTTATCAAATGTATCAAAAATGTATCAATCTTTTGATCAATTAAATGTATCCTTGATGAATTAAAGTATTATTTCTTAAAAAAATTCCTTACTTAAAATAAAGCAAAAATAAAATATAATATACTATTTTTTTTTTCTCATTTCACTTGATCTACTAAAAACCTAAAACTGAAATAAAAAATTAATTAAAACTATATAGAGATATTTAGAAAACAAAAATATGCACAATAAAATTAAAATGAAGACAAAAATATAAAATACTAATTCAACAGAAAATGCCAAACAAAAAAAAAAAAAAAAATCAAAATTAAAAAAATAAAATGTAGAATAAAAAATCCCCAAACTCTTTGTAACATTTATAAATGTATCAATTTTCATCAAATGTCAAAAATACTAATTCAACAAAAAATACAAAAAAATAATAACAATAATATAAAAAAAAAAAATTCTTCAATGCTGGTGTAAGAAACCCGACCCAGAAGTGTTTGTTAAAGCTGTAGTTGAGTGTCATATCTGTGAGATTGTCACTGGCGTGTGGGAATGTCAGGGTGTGGACAGATGTGATGTTGGGTTGTGTTTTACACCCAGCGGGGCTGAACTGTCTGGGCGGCAGCTGCTTCTGTCCGCCGAAGTCTGAAAGAGCTGTATAATGCAGGCCATTGTGTGGTTGAGCCGAGTCTCTTTATCATCAGAGCTTTTGTCTGATTGAGCACACAGACTCTTACACTGCCTGAATTTGAATGTGGATTCTTAACAACAGCGACGCCTTCAAATATATCAGCTCACTTGGTCTCAAGATTAACTATGTTAATAACTTTAAATCAAAGAGATGTTAGCCATAACCAGTGTTATTTTAGTGTCATTTATATACAACTATATAGTATTTTTATTTTTATGTTTTCAGTTTTTATTTTAGTTTTAGTAATAAAAAAAAAAAAATCTAATTTATTAAATTATTATTTAATTCAGTTGCCAAGGCAGCATTTTTAAAATTTCATTCATTTTTTTTTATTATTAAACTTAAATTTATTTTTATTTTTAAGTTTTTATTTTAGTTTTAGTAATATTAGTACTTCAACTCACACCATTTTTCTTTTTTCATTTTTTACTATTTTCCATTTAGCTATTAATTTGTTTCATTTAAGTTTCAGTAATTTTAGTATTTAAAATTGAAAATGAAAATAGGTTTTTGCTTAATTAATTTAATTAATTTAAGTTACATTTTTAAGTTTTTGCTATTATCTTTTTTACTTTTTTCTTTTTTAAATATTTCTATATAGCTATTAATTTAATTTATGTTTTAGTAATTTTAGCACTTAAAATCGAAAATGAAAATAGGTTTTTGCTTAAATATTTAAAGTTTTAGTTTTAAATATATTTATATTTTAGTAATATTAATACTTCAGCTTACACCGTTTCTTTTAATTAATTAATTGCTTTTAATCTTTTATTATGCGTTTTGTCTTTTTTTTATGTTGCTATTTTACTTTAATTTACAGTATATTTATTTCATTATATTTATTTACCTCTTTTAGTACCTCAACTTATTTTTATTTTATACTTTTTATTTAAATATTTTAATTTTTAAAATATTATTTATATTATATTTTCCTTTTAGATTGATTTTAATTAACAAAAGGGATTTTTAATAGATTTAATAGTTTAAGTTTTAGTAATTTTGTTTTTGTCTTTTTTCTTTTTATATCTTTTTCAGCTTAGTTTTACATTTTTATTTCTTTCATTGAATTTATTTAGTAATTTTAGTACCTGGACTTAAACTTATTTTCAATATTAATTCATTATTAATTAATATAATATTTGTAATTTATTTTCCTTTAGCTGTAATTTAATTTTAATTGATTTATTTATTTATTTATTTTTTTTTTTTATGTTTTATATGGCAGGTGGTCAATTCTGATTTCATACAGATTTCAGAAAGCAGTTTAATGCCATATTTTGAACCAAAGGACTATTTTAAGAAGCATTTCCTGTTGTATTTTCTGTTACATTTCCTGGTTTGTCATCACAGCAGATGTTCTCGCGGCTGACGGACGGATTTTAGTCATGTGAGTGGGATCTGTCCTTTCACTGAGTCACAGGTATACTGTATGTGGAAGGACTTTCCCATAATGCATCAGTGCAGTCGAGTCCTCTGGCCTCGCCGATCGCAGCGGGCATCAAATGTGATTCCAGGAGAATGACATCATGACCGTAGCACTGAGTTATCATCAGGAGGAGAGGCTGATATAAAAGCACAGCGCCTGTACTGCAGCGTCGCTCTAAAATCTCTCTCTCAGAGTTCATTGTTTGCGATCATAATGAGCCGTATGCTTTAATCTAATTAACATTTGGCCGC
Source organism: Cirrhinus mrigala (assembly GCA_036247105.1). NCBI lineage: Eukaryota > Metazoa > Chordata > Actinopteri > Cypriniformes > Cyprinidae > Cirrhinus > Cirrhinus mrigala. The sequence goes on along the minus strand of CM070023.1, from coordinate 7,556,672 downwards.
TTTTTCTTCTGAATAGGTGTATTATGCTGTTGATGGGAGCACAGAGGCGACGTGCCAGTTTGGTGATAGAATGAGCGATTCTTTTGGTCTCGTTTGGTCATAATAGTGTGTGTTTCTCTGCAGGACTGTGTTTAGCAACTGCTTTTGCTTTAAAATCCAGATTTTCAGGAGCCAAAATAGTACCAGATTTGTTTATTGTACAAAAGTGAAGAAAAATTGACTTAAACTCCAACACTGAAATTGCATTAACAAGAACTGCAAAGACTCAACATTAATACTTTACATTATTAACGTCATTTAACTTGTTTGTTAATGTTATATTTTATATTAATGTTATATTTTATATATAATATTTTTATATTTCGCATTTTAGTTTAAGTTTTAGTAATTTTTTGTTTTTTGTCATTTTTATGTATTTATTTTTTCCACATTGTGTGTGTGGATTGAAGTTTTCTGGTTAGGATCTATTATTATATGACGTCACTAAAGCAAGTGTACTACTTATTTTTATCCACATGATGGCAGTGTGTCACTTCTAGTGTACAAAATGCTCAATGTAGAGTGACAATTTATACCCATGTCCAAAATAATAGCCTTTGTACTGAAATATATAGACAACATATTACACCAATTTACCTGGCTTTTTGATATTTATGTTTCATGCCTTCATTTGATTTCCAGAAAAATTTAAATACACAACACAGAATTTCTGAAAAAAAAAAAAAAAAACATTTCATAGGGCCCTATTATTGTCTAATAATTCTAATAAATGAAGTTGTTTTTATTAAGTTGATTGTTGATTAAGTTTATTACACATGCTGTTTGATTATTTATTAATTACACATGAGCTGTTTGATTTATTTATTTATTTAATTTGTTTTATTTAATTAAACCATTAAAATGGAATTCAGAGAAATTAAAATGGAAAACAGAATTTGGTAAAAAATAAAATGAAATAAAAAAAGAAAATAAATAATAAAATAAAATAAAAAGAATAATGATAAAAAATGTAATACTGTAATTTTTTTCATTTTCTGATTTAAAGTGCCCCTATTAAGGATTATAAAAGGTTCATATTTTGGTTTTGGGAGTCCCCAACAACAAGTTGACATGCATGCAAGGTCAAAAAACACTTTTATTGTCTTATAATATGCATTTATTTTTACCTTATTTGCTCAGCGACTCCCAAACGGTTCGTTAAAACGAATCATTTGTCCAAACCACTCCTTTGCGTGACACTAATTTGCTGTGATTGTTTCGATGACCCATTCTTTTGTGATTGGTTTAACGTTACTGCGTGTAGCGAATTTCAAACACGGAACGCCCATCACCTTTACTCTAGCCCACAACTCGGTGGTAAACAACAACACCCGAACAGCCATAGTATATGCGTCAACCCAACGCAGAAACGTATTGATAAAGCACTGCAGCTTGTACACCAACGTATTGTTCTATTCTTTATCAGAACTTCAAGTAATAACAACGACAAACATTCACTATTTATCGACACGTTTCTAGACAATAGCAAGTGAACAGATGAAGCTGTCAGCCGGTTAGCCAGAGACCTACGAGCTGCGCGGAGCGAACAGAACATACAATCAACTAAATACGTATTTTGCATGATACAGAGTAACGTTACATGAGAGCAACAAGTTTTAAAGGATTACTCCACTTTCAGAATAAAAATGTCCTGATAATTTACTCACCCCCGTGAGTGATACAGGACGTTTTTGAACGATCGCTAGAAAATACAACCATCAATTATTAATCACACTTACAGTTAGAGGTTCCGAGGAGCAAGCCACTCCAAATAAACTGGGCACTGATTCATCTTTTAAGAGCAAGCCTTTGGTGAATTCGGCTTTGTACTTAAGATACAGCGTCTTCTCCACATGACGTGAAGTGGGCGGACAAGTTGTCCGCGACGTAGAACGTGGGCGGATATTATGCAAATGTGTTACTTCATGATGTGTGGCCGTAACAGAAAAAGATTCGAAATCCTGACGACTCGTTCAGGTGATTGTGAACCGACTCTTTTTTTTTTATTTTTTTATTTATTGTGCACTGTTAGCTTCACAACTTTGTAGATAGTTTATGTTCACATACAGCTACATGACACACTGCATGAAAGGTCATATTTGAATAGGCATAATAGGAGCACTTTAAACTAAAATTAATTATGATTTCTGTTTTCTAAAATATAGAAAAAGAAAAATTAAAATGGATAGAAAATGGATAGAAAAAATAAAACAACATCAACATTACATTATTTATATATTTATATATATATATATATATAATATATGTGTGTGTGTGTGTTTATTTATGTATGGTTGTGTGTGTGTGTGTATATGTGTATATATATATATGTGTGTGTGTGTGTGTGTTTTGTCTTTTATTACATATATATTATATATATGCATTTATAATTTTGTTTTATTTTACTTAAGCTTTATTTCAGTTAACAAAATTAATTAAAAATATTTTATATATATTTAATAGCTAAAGTTTTAGTAATTTTATTGTTTTTTTTTTTTTGTTCTGTTTTTATATTGCTATTCAGCTTTATATTTATTTCGTTAAATTTATTTAGCAATTTTAGTACCTCAACTTTCATTTTATAATTTTTGTTTAAAAAAATTATATAGTATTTATATTATTTTAAAGTGATTTTTAATAGATTTAATAGTTCGTTTTAGTAATTTTGTTTTTGTTTTTTTGTTTTTTTTTTTAGATTTTATTTTAATGTGTAAATTAATATTTTTTTCAGTAGAATTATTTAGTAATGTTAGTAGCTGAACTTTCAGTTTATTTGAACAAATTTTCAGTTTATTTATTTTTAATATAATATTCATAATTGATTTTCCTTTTGCTTTATTTCAATTAACAACCGTGATTTTCAAAAAAAAATTTAATGTTTTGGAATTTTTTTAATCTAATATTTATATTTAATCTTTGTAAATTTGTACTGTACTTGTGTTTTGTAATGTATGTGTTTACAGATTTATTAGGTTGGCAACATCTGAAATTGTTGTTTTGCTGTTTTAATCAAAGAAGATCCTTTAATCTTGAATGAAGTGTTTGATTAGCTGTCTAAGATGATTTGTGTTTGTTTTAACAGTGATCTTCAGCTATGAAATCAGGTTTCGAAGTCTTGATCTATAATAATCTTTTAACAGTAACAGTAGATATAACTGTTGTCTCATCTGTGTGTTCATTCAGGACGACACAGGAAAACCGGATCAGTGGAGTCGATGTGAGGACCCGTATGTCGTCCCGGTGAGAGCATAACGTCTAATTAAATTAAGCACAGAGAGCACAAAACAAGATGTTCAGATGTCACTAATCATATTGTTTTTAAAGTGGAGGGACAAAAACATCTTCCTATCTTCTAATATCTTTGTGTTTAATCAAACTTTACAGTATTTAACTGCAACTGCATGTCAAATTAGATTGTTTAGACGTGCTTTTGATAGATTTTGCTCTGCATTTGACGCTCAAATGATCTGGTAGGTCACGGAGGCCGTCGCTGACCTGAACCTCGTCACGTCCCAAGAAGAGCAGCTGGAGTACCTGCGGTGGAAGAAGGAGCGCGAGGAGATCGACCGCGAGCGCGTGGCCCGACACAAAAACGCCAAAGGCCAGTGGAGGAGAGCCTGGGACATGGAGAAGACCGATCTGATGTAAGCCAGACGCGTTCGCCTGATTTCTGTTCTGACGTGAGAGAAACTAACCTGCGTCGCTTTAGTTGGCACCTTCATTTAGTTTGACTTCCTCTTTCGTTTGTTCTGTTATTTTCTGCATGTTTAACTGCTTCTTACATACATAAATCACAGCTGATTGAATGGTAATGGCCTCGTTCTTGTCTGTCTTACTGACACCTTCAGATCCTTGTGTTCAAATCATATCTTTTTCTTTATTCGTTCTAAACTAAATCATTCATAAATTTATCAGTGAAGGAGTAAAAAAAAGTTGTTGACATTTTATAGTAATTTCTTGTTGTTTAAACATGTTTCTTTGTGTTTAAAACTATTTAAATTAATGATTAAAGATCATTTTATCCTTAATGAAGTGTTTTATTAGATATCTGAGATTGTGTTTTAGCTGTTAATGTTGGTTAAAGTTAACCGATAGTCAGATAACTATTTAGTCATTACTCATGTTTCCATCCATGCATTTTTTAATGCAAATTTTGTGATATTGCGTTTAAAAAAAATAATTAAAAAAAAGCCATGGAAACACCAAATCAAATCTTAAAATACGGATTTAAAAAATCATTTGCTCAGTTGAGGCAGAAGTCATTAATTATGTAGGAAAAAAGTCACAGACTTAAAATATTTAGGTATAAATTTATGATTAATGTGTTTGAGTAGCATATGAAATTTTAGTGTTTAGTATTAACATAAACTAATAAACATAATGTGATGCATATTTGTCAGTCAGACGTAAATGAAACTGCTCAGATTTCTGCACTTGTAAAATTTCTAATTTTTAAATAAATTTTAATTTCTTTATATATTATATAAGCATATCTATCTATATGCATTGATAATATTTATATTTTATTTTACTTTAGCTTAGCTATTGCAGTTAACAAGTAAATATATATATAAAAAAAAAAAAAAAATATATATATATATATATATATATATATATATATATATATATATATATAATAGTTAAAGTTTTAGTACTTTTATGATTTTGTCTTTTTTTCTGTTTGTATAATACATTTTCTGTTAATAAAATAGACATAATGTGATGCGTATTTGTCAGTCAGACATTGTCAGACACAAATAAAACAGGTCAGATTTCTGCAATTAAAAAAAAAAAGTAATTCTGTAGTTTAAATAATTTGAAATTTGAAATGTATATGTTATATTAAACAGCATATCTATCTATCTATGCATGGATAATATTTATATTTTATTTTACTTTAGCTTTATTTCAGTTAACAAAATAGTTTATATATATGTGTGTGTGTGTGTGTGTATGTGTGTATATATATATATATATATATATATATATATATATATATATATATATATATATATATATATATATATAATATTTATATATTTATTTATATATTTATATATTTATTTATTTATTTATTAGGGCTGTCAAACGATTAATCGCATACAAAATAAGTTTGAGTTTGCCTAATATATGTGTGTGTACTGTGTGTTATTATTATCTATATATAAACACAAACACATTCATGTATATATTTAAGAAATATTTACAAGTATATGTATTTATTATAATTTTTATATAATTTCTATTATATATAAATACAAATATTTTGTACATAACATATTTCTCTTAAATTGATACATTAATTTGTGTGTATTTATATATACATAATACACACACTACACACACACATTTATTAGGCATACTCAAACTTTTATGTTGTATGCGATTAATCATTTGACAGCCCTTATATATATATATATATATATATATATATATATATATATATATATATATATATATATATATATATATATATATATATATATATATAAAGTTTTAGTAATTTTATAATTTGTTTTAGTTTTTCTGTTTTTATATTGTTATATATTATTTATATTTATCTCATTTTATTTATTTAGCAATTTTAGTACCTCAACTTTTCATATTAAATGCTTTATCTGTAGTATTCAGTATTAACATAATATAATAAACATAATGTGATGCATATTTGTTAGTCAGACATAAATGAAACTGCTCAGATTTCAGCACAATTTGAAATTTGAAATTATTTAAATTAAATCAAATAGATGCATATAGTTAATTTATTAGATTTTATTTAAATAATCATAATTTTAAAATGCATTTATTCAAATTGCTTCAAATCAGCGTAAATGAAAATGAAAAGCATTAAAATGGTTAAATATGACTAGCTGTGGAGCAAGCAATATTTGGTTAGTTAAAAAACTTTGAAACAAAAATATAAACATTGTGCATTTAAAATGCATTCAGTTTATTAGTATTATTACAGACATCTGATCTGTTTCATTTATGTTTGACTGACAAATATGCATCACATTAAGTTTGTTAGTTAAAACTGTATCTTATATCTTATTTCTTATTCTTAAAGTAGTGAAAATCAAGATTTTTATGCTGTTTATTTGTCTATGTGGTGTTTTTAATATGCTTTTAGACAAACCATGTGCCAGTCTATTAATCAACACCATTGCTGAGTATTTTCTCCTTAAAACTGTAGTTTCCCAAAGGCTGTCCCAGAAATGCGGTTTGAAGCAGCCTTTTTTTTTTTGCTACTCACAAACTTCAGTAACCAGTCACGACAAAGGATAGATTCCTATCATTAGCATCAATATATACCAATAGGATTATCAGGACAAAACCAAATATTAAATAGAGCACTGAATAGAGCACTACCGCTAACCGCTAACTTGAAAAATAACCAGCGGCAACAGTGTAAAAGTAGCCCGGAGTCAGACGCACCTCTCCCGCATTGCCGTCTGTACAACATCGTCAAGAATGTAACTTTAACAAATGTTACAGTATCCACTGTGGTTGTCCGTTAGTAAAAACAGTTTCATCAGTCATTGTTTCGCCATTATATCGCATTTACTACAGTTCATTTAGTGAATCAGGGCTTTGGCTGGTGTGACTGTGAGCGCGGGGCTAATTTGAATATTCATATATCCGCATATTGTTTGACAAAACTGTCGTCAAATACTAAGAAAATCAAAATAAAGCAAAAGTTTGGTTTAACTTGAAGAAATTATGACAGAAATATATTACTGTTGTATAGTAAATGAGGCAAGGGTGGTAGAGTTACATTTAAGCTGTTTTAAGGCATGAGAAAATTATATTCATAAGAAAAAACATTTAAATATGTCATTTTGATGATCAAAGATCAGTTTTAAAGGATAAAAATTTTGACTACAGGGGGACTTTAAAATCAGGCCTGAATATTTTTTAAAAGTCTCTGCTACTGCATCTTCCATTTTTATTATTGATAATTTGACAGGAAGTGTCCATTTTGTTATCTTGTGGTGGAAACAATGCTTTATTCGCAAATATTTCATGTGATATTCCATATTGCAGCTGTTTTAAAATCTTGCCTATAGTTAATATAGCAATTCCCCTGTTATTGTTTAAATTTGCAGCAGTAATATTGCAATAATAATTATGAAATGGAAGCACCAACTTTGGACTCGCATTCAGATCTGACGTAAATGTCTGACAAATGTTTTGGGAGCGAAATGCATTAGGATTCATAAATGATCTTTGACATTTCTGCTGCGCACATCAGTGAGCTGGACTCCAGTTTAATGTCATAGAGGTTATAAAAGGTCCTTGTTTATGCTCTGATGACTGTAAAAGCTTCGTAGATGTCAAACTGCTCAAGACGTCTTGCCAAATCTCGTATCAGCTGTTCAATTAAACATGAGCTGATCCAGAAGAACTCGAGTGGAAAATAGAATAGAAATAACACCGACTTGTCAGAAGATGAAGTTGTTTATGAATCGCGTCTCTTGTAAAAGCGAATGGTATTTAGGGTCAAGTGTCTCTGTTCAGTGAGCTCATGAGACACGGATGACTTTAATTTAAGAAATTGAATCAAACAGCACTAAACGATGAGCTGATGATGTGGATTATTACAATTAAAGGTCATTTTAGAAACGCCGTATAGTCTTTGTTCTGTGTTTGTGGCAGAAATTCAGTGCATTTATAAACGAGACTGAGATTTAAAAGCTTTTTATTGATTTTTAAAAGGGTTTTATACCTTATTAAGAAAAATAGGGATACACATTCAGTTTTTGAGGAAAGTTACAAGAGTTTGTAAATGTTTTTAAACCATATATGCCTTTTATAAATGGACAGAGTCTAAACTTTTGATAAATAACAAAAAGCATTTAATCAGTGCTGCTAACTACGTGGTTAAAAGCAATGAGAAATTAAAATTGACTTTATTAATCCAAGTTCCTCCTCTTATATACTGAGTAATTCAGTCGTATTAAAGAAGTGCTAAGTTTCATGATTCTTAATCATGATGTAATAACGCACTTCAATAAAGTCCTATGATTTGATTTTATTTGATAAAACTTCCCAAATACAAAAAAAAATCAAAATAAAGCAAAACTACAAAATAAAAATTTGGTTTAACTTGGAAGAAATTATGACAAATATGTTACTGTTGTACAGTAGAATTAGCTTCTATAATAATAATAGTTTAAAATTATATTTTTAAGGAATATCACCATTTTTCTTAATTAAAATGTTTTTAATTTAAATCTTTGTTGTGCAGCACTTCGCTTGCCTGAAAATGAAAGGAATTTTATTACTTTTTAAAACATTAATTAAATTATGATATATAAAATAATATTATATAATATAGCTGCAAGCAGCAATTTCCAGGGTTTGAGCATATAAGGCCTTTAGGGTGCCATGCAGAGTTGTTTAAAATGAGGGGATATATCATACGATATGAAGATCTAGTGTTTGTGTGAATAGATGAGCTTTTTTAACAGTTTGAGGCCATTTACCATAGAAATCGTGCGGTTTTAAAGCCTTTTTAACTGTTATAGCTCAACCTATGGTCCAATCTCCATCAAACTTTGCATGCTTGTTAAGAGTCATCTGGCACATGTTTTCTCCAATGTTCGTAAAGTTTGTAGTTTTTGTTTAGGCTTTATAGGCTTTTGGGTATATGTGGCCACGCCTCTTTTCTAAATGATGCTGTTATAGCTAACCAAAGGAAAAATTTCATTTTCTTGATAATTATTGATCTAGAGAGACCAGAGAATATTACTGCAGTGGTTTGATCGAGATTAAGCGAAAAACCTAGGACTAGTTTGCAAAAGTAGGTTTTTAACATATTTGTGAGGCAAAGTTGTTCATCATGAGGAGATCTATCAAATGATATGCATATTGTGTGGATGTGTGAAACACCACGTGATTACAGAGTCATAGAACTCGTTAGCGCCAACTAGTGGCCGATTTCTTTCAAAAATTTTTAG